>WOXC01005149.1:0-519395 GCA_011680675.1 Gymnobelideus leadbeateri
AGTTTGTCACAGTCCTGTAGTTCTAAAATTAGTCAAGTATAATAATGATAGGTCACATTATGTATTACTTATAGAATTTTCCAAATAACATCATGAGTAATGATGATGATGATAACTACCATTCAGATGGGCCTTAAGGTTTGCCAAGTGCTTTAGAAATATTTTATTTTATCTTCACACAACCATAAGAAAACTGAAACACACAAAGATTAAGACTTGTCTGGGGGAGACACCGTTAGTAAATGTCTGAGGCTAGATTTTCATGCAAGTTTTTCTGACTCCAGTCAAACTCTCTAGGATGTACAGATATTATTTTCTCCATTTTATAGATATTAAAACTAATTAAGCTTAGAGAGGTTTCATGAGTTGCTCAGGGTCATACGGTTGGTTAGAGGTGGATTCGAATTCAGGCTTTTTTACTTTAAGACCAGTGAATTAACTATTCCATGCTAATTAATTAAATAGTACTCCTTATTTGTTAGCTAATATTCTGTGCTAATTAACTTAAATTAAGTAGTACTTCTTATTTTGTTAACTCAAAATCCTGCTAGACATCTGGGGGAACCATAGCACTATATAGCAGACACCTATGGTTTACCATATCTGGAGGTGGAAAAGTCTATAAAGCATGCTCTTGAGAACAAAGACACAAACTTCTACCCCCAGTAACCTTTCTGGTCTTCAAGAGTAACTGATTGAAATGCAGTTAATAATAATAGCCACTGTTTATATAACACTTATTATGGGGACAGGCACTAAGCACTTCTATAAACATTATCTCATTTGATCCTCACAGCAACCCTGTGAGGCGTGTGTTATTATTATCCTTATTTTATAGTTGAGGAAATTGAGGTAGAGGTTGGATGACTTGCCCAGGGTCATACAGCTAGTAAACAACTGAGGTAAGATTTGAACTCTGGTCTTTTTTGATTCTAGCTCTAGTACTCTATTTGCTTTGACACCTAGCAGATTCTGGGAAGGGAAAATTTTAAGTTACTATAGCCAACTTTTTAGCAAGTAATTATTTATCGGAATTCAAGGTCCTGTAGGATTTGGACACAGGATCTATATTTGGTGTAAATAAGAGTAGATCTTTCCTCTCCTCTCCTTTTATCTCCTCTTTTTATCCCCTACCTTTCCCTTCTCTCTACTACTCTCTTCTCCCCTCCCTTCCCTTCCCCTCTCCTTCTCTTCCCTTCACTCCTTTTCTGGTTTCCCCTTCCCTCCACAAGTGGTAGAAGGAGAATTAGAACTTTGTGCTGGGCATCAGGACAATGCCTCTCCTGTTACACCATAACCTTGTAGGTAACAAAGCAAAGACCCAGATAAGTTAAATAATTTGCTTAAGGTTATACAGAAAGTTATTGGAAAAGTCTCAGATAACTCTTGCTGTTTTGAGTCCAAAGATATGCATTTTGTCTTGTACCATATTGCTTCCTGGGAATTTCTACATTCATTAGCTTTAAATTAAACTCCCAATCTTGGGAAGAGAAGCCTTGTTTCTGAAACCTTTGTGGGTTGCCCATCTAGTTGTAGCTTTCAAAAAGAACTTGAAGAGCTAAGAAAACTAGAAAGAGGCTCTGATAGACCGATATTGCTGTATGTGGTGAAGTGTGTTGGTGAGAGAGCCTATAAAATATTGGCTACTTTTTTCTGTTGGGGAGGAAAAGATGAATGGGATAAAAGATAGTATTGGTATTCCCCACCTACCCCATTGGTTCCTTGGTCTTTGGTTTTGTTTTTAATCCACTGTAGCATGAATTTTCTAGTCAACACATAATAAATAGAGATATATTTCTAGGAAAGATTAATGTTTTATGAAATAGAAATGAAAAAAGGGAAAGAATTCTTCTGACATGGAGTAAGAAGACCTGCATAAAGGTCAGGATTCTGTACTTAGTAGCCAAAGTAGAACCACTTGCTCTCTCTCTGAGTCTAGTTTTCTAAGCTTAGAAATAGTGAGGATAATTCCTGGACTTGCTAGATAAATCATATAGTTCCTGTGATGAAGTTTTTTCCTTTTAATAAATTTACTATTTATTTTTACATTAAAAACAATTTGAATTCTGAATTCTCTCTCTTCCTTCCACCCCTTGAAAGGGACAGCAACATATTAATTATACACGTAAAGTCATGCAAAACATATTTCCATATTAGCCAAGTTGCAAAATAGAGAGACAAATAAAGAAAGTGAAAAAAATATATACTTCAATCTGTACTCAGAGTTCATCAATTCTCTCTCTGGGGGTGAATAGCATTTTTCCTCATGAGTCCTTCATAATTGTCTTGGATCATTGTATTGATTACAGTAGCTAAGTCTTTCACGGTTGATCGCCTTTACAATATTGTTGTTACTGTGTACAATGTTTTCCTGGTTCTGCTCAGTTTACCGTGCATTAGTTCATATAAATCTTCCCAGGTTTTTCTGAAACCATCCCATTCATCATTTCGAGTAGCGTGATAGTATTCCATCACAATGATATATCACAACTTGTTCAGTCATTTCTAAATTCATGTGTACCTCCTTAATTTCCAATTCATTGCTACCACCAAAAGAGCTCCTATAAATATTTTTGTATTTATAGGTCTTTTTGCTTTTTCTTCGATCTTTGGGATAGAGATCTACTAGTGGCATTATTAGATACAAGGGTGTGCACAATTTTATAGTCCTTTGGGCATAGTTCCAAATTGTTTTCCAGGATGGTTGGACTCATTCACAATTCTATTAATACTGTATTAGTATCCAAATTTTATTGCCAACATTTGCTATTTTCATTTTTTATCATGTTAGCCAATCTGATAGGTGTAAAGTAGTAATTCAGAGTTATTATAATTTACATTTCTCTAATCAATAGTGATTTGGAACATTTTTCACATAACTATAGAGATAACTTAGAGTTCTTCTGAAAACTGTTGACCATTTTGGAAAGGCTCTTATTTTTATAACTTTTATTTAGTTGCGTATGTGTTTGAGAAATGAGGCCTTTACCAGAGAAATTTGCTGTAAAATCCTCCCCACCCCAGCTTTCTGTTTTTCTTTTAATCTTGATTACATTGGTTTAATTTGTGCCAAAACTTCTTAATTTAACCATTTTACTTCCTCTGATCCTCTCTCTTTTTTTGGTCATAAATTCTTCCCTTATCCATAGACCTGACAGGTAAAATTTCCCATGATCCCCTAATTTTGCTTATGATATCACCTTCTATATCTAAATCATGTACCCATTTTGACCTTTCCTCAGTAAACAGTGTGAGATGTTGATCCATACCTAGTTTCCACTAACTTGCTTTCCAGTGTTCCAAGCAATCTTTTTTTCTTTCTTCAAAAGCTTGGATGTTTGAGTTTATCAAACACTAGATTACTATGTTATGTACTACTGTGTACTGTGTACCTAATCTATTTCACTCATCTACCACTCTACTTCTTAACCAGTACCAGATTATTCTGATGATTACCACTTTATAATAGAGTTTGAAATCTGGTACTGCTAGGTTGCCTTCCTTCACATCTTCCCCCACTGATTCCCTTAATGTTCTTGACCTTTTGTCCTTCTAGATGAATTTTGTTATTTTTTTCTAACTCTATAAAATAATTCTTTGGAAATTTGATTGGTATGGCACATGAATTGTTGTTGTTGCTATAGTAATTGCACTGAATTCTTATTTTGATGGGCACCCAGGTAGTGCAGTACATAGAGTGCCAGGCCTGAATTCAGGAAGACATCTTCCTGAGTTCAAATCTGACCTCAGACACTTAATAGCTGTGTGATACTAGGCAAGTCACTTAACCCTGTTTGCTTCAGTTTCCTCATCTGTAAAAGGAACTGGAGAAGGAAATGACAAACCAGCCCCAAACCCCAAATGGGGTCAGGAAGAACAGGACACAACTGAAAAAGAACTCAATAACAACAACAACAACAACAACAACAACAACAACAACCTATTCTGGTGCGACAGCTCAGGATGGAAGCACTCCTGATTTCCTGAGGACTTTGCCATTGTAGTAAAAGCTTTGGCAATCCTTCCAAGTTGGAGAAGGCTTCCTGTATGGACTCAATAACCAACTGTGTATCTTTCATCAGGGAATAACTTAGAGGAGTTCAGAAAGGCAGGTTCATCATCAGAAGATGGGTCACTGGTAATGATTTTTATTTTCTTAGACTTAGCAACTCATAGAAAGTTATTGGTGTAAAGAGAGTTTACTATATGATGTGGTAGAATCACAGATCTTTTGAATTATTACTAGTCACTAGTATTAATACTATCTTCTCTCATGACACAATGTGGTAAAACCCAAAGAATCTTGAATCAGGACTCAGAAGACATAATTTTTAGTCTTAGCCTCACACGTTCCAGATCCGTGTGTTATATAGTGATGACAGACCTGAATTTGCAGTACAGAAAATGGGCTCCAATCTCTGCTCTGTTCCTAACGCCTGTATGAACTTGGGTAAATAATTTAACCTCTCTCAATCCTAGTTTCTTCATCTGTGCTCTCTAGCACAGTGAATAGAACCCTGGGGCTGGAGTCAGAAAGACCTGGGTTAAAATGTGGCCTCAGATGGTTATAAGCTGTGTGACCCTAGAAAAGTTATTTAACATCTATATGCCTCAGTTTCCTCAACTGTTAAATGGAGATGATAAGGTTACTGTGAGGATTGAAAGAGATAATATTTCTAAAGTGTTTAACACAGTACCTTCTAGGTAGTAGACACTCAATAAAGTTTTGTTCCCTTCCCACCCTCTTGCCCCCATGGTCTCTTTGGCTCAGTTCAGCAACACTTGTTTTTTTGTTTTTGTTTTTGCTTTTTGAAGGGCAATTGTGACTTGCCCCCAAAGTCACATGGCTATTTTTTGTGTTAAGTGTCTGAGGCTGGATCTGAACCCAGGTTCTTCTGACTCTAGGGTTGGTGCTCTATTCATGGTGCAACACATGTTTTTAAATTTTTTTTCAACAACATTAAATATCTTGCTTGTGTAAGTCATTGTGCAGTTTATTCACATCCCAAATGAAGCTGAATTCCAATCACTGAGATATGAATTTTAGTTCTAAACCAGGCCTGCATAACATATGGCCCCTCAGGGTGCTTGTGGTCTGTTAAAGGATTTCCGGTGGTCCTGGAAAAATGTAGAAGATATAAAAGAAAGTAAAGATATAACAAGTGCTTTGTGTGTGCCCCACTCAACCCACCTTCTACTAGTCACTATTGTGCCCGTTATGTAACTTGGTGATAACTTGCCAATGTACAAGTTTGTCTCCTGTTTGTCATGTGACCCGTAGCAACCAACCATTATCAATCTGTCTCTAGTCTAAGAGGAGCAATTTCATGATAAATAAAAATCTTAAGTAATAAGTGTAATTAATTGATATTTATGGAAATCTCCCTTTTTAAAAAATATGGTTTATTTGCAAAATAGTTCAATCAGTAATTATACTTTTACTTGGAAAGTGAGCCACCAAAAACCTATCTGCGGACCAAAGAAGTTAATTTCAGCCCCTATCTACTGCCAAGTTGTGCAGATCTGTTCTAAACCTATGAATATGTGTGTGTGATGGCTATACTTCCCTCATCCCAACCCTTAATGACAGAGAGATATGGAAACACGGTGAATTGGGCTGCAAGGATATCTTTGAGCTTCAAGCCTCTTTTGAATATAAGGAGATAGTGATGGAAATGACAGCTCAGTAGTAGAAGAAGGTTCTGTTCTCCCTCCTACCATGTTAGCAAGATTGAGGTGGTCAAGGCAGTCTGTGCCAATGAGAAATTCCCCTTGGGGTTGGGGGTGTGGTCACAGGGGCAGAGACAGTAACTAATCCACCTGGGACTGAGAATCAGGGTTAAGATTGCCTAGACAAGAATACATTAGACACTAGGTCTGCTTGTAGATTCTGCCTTCAGTGCATGGAGACAGAAATGCCTTGCATTTCCGAATCAACCCAGCAGACTAGACACTGATCTAACCTAGGGGTTTTACCATGAGTGGAAAACTATCATGGCAAATGCTTTGTCTGGAAGTGGTGTTGTAGTAACTGAACCCCTGGGCTGTTTTTGTTTTTGTTTTGCTTTATTTTTATTCTTTTGGTTTGCGGAGAAGTGTCCATGGTAGGTTCATTAACCTGCTTTATTCATTTCTAATATTTGAGTTAGAATTTTATATAATTTATTTCATAAGGGTATAGATGAAGGACTCAGCATAAGAAGAGTTAGAGGTTCAGGGGTAGAGTATAGCAAACTGCCATCTGATTGATTAAATCTACATCAGACCCTTAGACAAAGAAAGAAAGCCTTGCAACCCACAAAAGGGGAGGAACTGAGGGGAGAGAAGCAGTCATCTCTCGGAGAGTCAAAGAGCTTGACAGTTACTTCAGAGAGCCCTCTGGTGTAGGATGAAAGCACTTTGAAAGCACCTTATCTCAACTATCAAATAGGTTTTGGCAGGGCTTTGATTGCTACTTACAGCAATCAATTAGCAAACATTTATTCAGTATCTGTTATGTGTCAGGCACATGGCTAAGTACTAAGGATGCAAAAAAGGCAAAAGACACTCTCTGCCCTCAAGGAGTCCACAGTCTAATGGGGGAGACCACAGTCACTTTGCAAACTTTATAATGCTTGGACCAGGGTATAACTAAGAACCCTTCTGATGTGCAGTGAGAAAGCTTGCCTTAGAATCCTGGCTTTTGTCTTAGTAGCTAAGGGAGAGCCCCTGGCTCTCTCCCAGAACCTCAGTTTCCTCGTTTTAAAAATGGGGATGATGATTCATTCCTGCACCCAACTAGCTAAATTGTGTGGTTCCAGTGAGAAAAGCTATTTAGAGAGGAAAAATGCATATAAATTTCATTTACAGTTATAATTATAAAATTGTTAGACATTTTCCTTAAATGGGCATGATATATATTTATTCTGTCCTCCTCCTAGGGTTACTGTGAGGATCAAATAAGAGGATGTATATAAAATATAAAAGTGCTTCAAAATTTATAGTTACATAAATGTATCTCTATATACATATGTATAAATACATATGTATAGTACACATGTATAAATACATATTATAATACACATGTATAATTACATATGTATAATACACATGTATAAATACATATGTATAATACACATGTATAAATACATATGTATAATACATATGTATAAATACATATGTATATATCTGTGGCATATATATGGAGAGAGACAGACAGAGACAGAGAGAGAGATAGAGAGAAAAGAAAGAGACAAAAGGAGAAACACACACACACACACACACACACACACACACACAAGCATGGTGGATAGATGGATAGAGAGTGCTTCAGAACAAAGAAGTCCTAAGCTTAAGTTCCTTCTCCAACACATACTGGTGGTGTGACCCTGGATAAGTCAATGCAACATTCTAAAACTCTAAAACATTCTAAATTCAGGTAAGAAAACGTTGGGAGCTACCTATACCAGTGAAAACATAAGTCTGAACATTAATAAACGTAAAGTATTATTTTTATGTCAACATTTTCCTCTTTTCCTTAAGAATTTTCTGAGGTTTGTTTAGGATCTAAGCATTTGGGCTTTTTTTGTCTGTGCATAGAACATGTGACTGTATCCCAACTACTAAAATTGGTGTCAAGTCTGAACATAAGAAATTCCTTTAGAGTTCTACTCTCAGAAAGTGTGCTGGGTGGTGGTGGTTGTAATGGTGTGTGTGTGTGTGTGTGTGTGTGTGTGTGTTAGTCTTGATGCTTATTTTGTGGTACTTGAATGGGAATAAATAGAACAGTATCTCTAATGGCATTTACAGACCACCTTTGATTCCCAGGACAGTGATTAACTTGCTACTTTAGGGATGAATTTGTTATTACTCTTGTGACTACATGTCAATAGTCACAGGTCTGCCCAACCTAACAGAATGTTTAAATGAGCCATACAATCACATGAATAGTTTTGATTTCGAAATTGGCTTATAAGAAGCCTGCCAATCACCCACAGTGCTGAAAATAATAACTAGGTTCCCACAAGTACAATAAAAGGAAACCAAATGTATTTTTGGTCCCTAGTTGTTTATAATTCCACCTGATTTTCTTTTTTTCCTGACTTTGAAGGTCACAAAATGTAATGTTATGGAGCCACAGAGGGGAGAACTTTCATTTCCCTCCACCCTAGTCGCACCCATATAATAATAGCCCACATTTATATAGCGTTATCTGTTTATAAAGTGCTTTCCTCACAAAAGCTGTAAGTGCACACAAGTATTCTTATCTTCATTTTAAAATGAAGAAACTGAGACCAGAGAGGTAAAAGGATCTTTTAATTAAAGTTTTTTTCAATCAAAATCCTTTTTTCCTCTTTCCCACATCCCACACGCATCCCCATCCTACTGAAAAAGCAGATAAACAAATCCTTGTTACAAATATGTATAGTCATGCAAAACAAATTTCCACATTGCCTACTTCCCTCCCCGACAAAAAATGTTTCCAAAGTTTCAATCGGTACCGAGTTCATCACCTCTCTATCTGGAGGTGAGTATCATGTTTTATCATAGATCCTTTCTTTTCTTTTAAGTCACTCTTCAAGACTCAAGCTCCTTAGTTTTGTTTTGCTTAGGACTAATTGCTTCCTTAATATATACTCCCTTTTATTGCCCCTACCCTTTTCCACTTTCCCTCCAGTTTCCTTGTTGAATGAAATTAATTTCTGTATTCAGTTCCTTGTAGGTGTATTCTTCCCTCCTTTTAGCAATTCAGATAAGAGTGATGTTCAAATGTTGCCCACTACCCACCCCTTCCTCCTTGTTTGTATAGACTTCTTCTTGCTTATCCCAGTTGCGTAAGCTACTTTCCCCATCTTTTCCCTCCTCTTTTCCCCTCTTCTTTTAATATTATCAAAACATAATATAATCCAGGTCTCTCTAATTAGACTCCTGTGACTCCTGATGATAGAGGTCCGAGGGGACGCATGCATCATTTCCCCATATTTAAAATATAAACAGTTTGTCCTTGTTTAGCCCATTATGATTGCTTGCTCAGGTTTACCTTTTTATGTTTCTCTTGTTTCCTGTGTTTGTACTTCAAGCTCTGGTCTTTTCATCAAGGAGTTCTTTATTTCATTAAAGATCCATTTCCCCCCTAGTAAGATTATATTTAGTTTTGCTGGGTAAGTTGTCCTTGGTTTTAAGCACATGTCCTTTGCCTTCTGGAATATTATTTTCTTCATTATATTGGTGTCTTTTAAATCATGAGTGTTCTTGACTATGCCTCCTCAGTAATTGAATTATTTCTTACTAACTCTTTGCTGTATTTTTTCATTGACATGAAAACTCTATATATTGACTATAATGTTCTTGGAGTTTTATTTTTTTTTCAGGAGGTGACTATAGATTTGCTTTAAAAATTAATTTAAATTTATTTTAGTTAATTTTAAATAAAAATTTAATGATGTCTTTTAAAAAAGACCATCATAATTTCCTTGGTATCCCTTTCCTGCCCCCTTTCCCCCAAAGAGCCATCTCTTATTTAAAAAGAATAGCATTTTTAAGGGCAAAAGAAAAGAAGAGGAAATAGGAGGAGAAGAAGGAAGAGGAGGAAGAGAAGAAGAAGAAGAAGAAGAAGAAGAAGAAGAAGAAGAAGAAGAAGAAGAAGAAGAAGGAGGAGGAGGAGGAGGAGGAGGAGGAGGAGGAGGAGGAGGAGGAGGAGGAGGAGGAGGAAGAAGAGGAGGGGGGAGGGGGGGAGGGGGGAGAAAGAGGAAAAATCACAATAGACTGATATACTGAAAAAGTCAGAAAATGTGTTAAATGTATAATACTGTGCACCTCCCACCTCTAGAAAGGAATGGGTTGGAGGTGTCCTCTCATATTTCTCTTGAGTGATGGCTTGATCTTTATAATTTTTGATGTATGTATTTTGTGTGTGTGTGTGTGTGTGTGTGTGTTTGCTCTTTGCACTTTCATTGCCAGTCATTGTGTACAATGTTTTCTTGACTCTGCTTACTTCACTCTGCATTTTTTCACGTATTGCTTTCCCTGCTTATCTATATTCATCACATCCATTGTTACTTATAGCAGAGTGATATTCTATCACCTTTGTATAACACAATGTGTTTAGCCATTTCCCAATCAATGGACATCTACTTTGTTTTCAATTATTTGATATCACAAAAAAGTGCCATTATGAATATTTTAGTGTATAGGAGCACTTTCTTCTTGTCAGTGGAGTGTAAGGTCAGTAATGGAATCTCTGGGTCAAAGAGTATGGACATTTTATTTGCTTTTTGCATAATTCTGATTGCTTTCCAAAAAGGTTGCACCAATTAAAAGCTCTGCCAACAATGCATTAGTGGCTTATTATCCCACAACCTCTCCTATATTAACTATTGAAATTTTTTGTTATCTCTGCTAATTTGCAGAGTGATATGTCTTTATCTTATTATTAGTCATTGGAGCATTCTTCCTTGTGTTTGTATTTTTTCAGTTTTTCTTTTTTTAATATCCTTTGACAATTTCTCTATTGGTAAATGGCTATTACTCATATATATTGTATATATACATATATGTACACACATTCATATACACAGTGTGTATATGTACACACACATATACATATGTATTTGTGTTAATTGTTTATATATCTTGAATACCAAAATCTTATGAGAGAAATTTGGCATAAAGATCCCCTCCAGTCAACTGCTTTCCCTCTTATCCTAGGTGCTAATTTTGTCTGTGCAGAAGCTTTTTGAGCTTCAAGTAATCAAAATTATATATATATATATATATATATATATATATATACACATATATATTTACTTTTTGTAGTTGTCTTTATTTGATTAAGAATATATCTCCTACCAATAGCTGTGAGAGGTTATATGTGGGAGATGTAAGGACAGATGAAAAACTTTGGAAGAGCTGCTGTGGTGAGGAGGGTAGGTGAGTTAATTAGGGATGTGTAGGATTGCCTAACAGTAGTAGTAAGGGTCAAGTTAAGGTTGTCTAACAAATTTATAGCAGACCTAGGCAGAACAAGTGCATGATTTCTGCCACATTTTTGCTTGCCCACTGTCATGTAGATCAGGCAATGAGACTCAATGAATTTGTGGATTAGTTCTGGGTCTTGTGGATATATCCCATAGAGGAAGGGCCCCTAAGAAAGAAAAGGAAAGAATAACATTTGGTGTCCTCCAGAGAAACAACATGATATAATGGAAAACGTGACAATCTAGGTATAATTATTATCATTCTAATATTATAGATAAGTAAACTGAGGTCTAGAGAGGTTAAGTGAGTGATGTAAGGTTACAAATCTAGTAACTACATGAGGCAGAATAGGTGAGAGATAGACACATAGACAAATAAATAGATAGAGAAACATACAGGTAGATAGTAGATAGACAAGTAGGTAGATGATGGATACAGATATATAGACAGGTAGATGATAGGTAGGTAGACAGATAGATAAATAAGGCATTTATTAATTGCTTGCTGTGTGCCAGGTCCCGTGTTAAGTGCTAGTAATACAAATATGAGCAAAGAAGAAAAACAATCCCTACTCTCAAAGAGTTTAAATTTTAATAGGATAAAACATCTTGTAATGGGAAGCTGACAAGCCAAGAGAAGGGAAAGAAGATACCCACATGGGGGCATAGTGGAGAAATCAGGAGAGTCAGGAGAAGGGCAGTATTTATCTTGTCTTCCTTCCTTCCTTCCTTCCTTCCTTCCTTCCTTCCTTCCTTCCTTCCTTCCTTCTTTCCTTCCTTCCTTCCTTCCTTCCTTCCTTCCTTCCTTCCTTCATTCCTCCTTCCTTTCCACCTTCCTTCCCTCCTTTCTTTTTCTTTTTCTTTGTTTTTTCTTTGTCCTTCCTTTCTTCCTTCCTTCCTTCCTTCCTTCCTTCCTTCCTTCCTTCCTTCCTTCCTTCCTTCCTTCCCTTCCTTCCTTCCTTCCTTCCTTCCTTCCTTCCTTCCTTCCATCTTTCTTTCCTTCTTTTCTATCTGTCAATAAAGCAATCAATGGTGGTGTGAAAAATAGAGTGGTGCTTTGGAGTCAGGAATACCAGAATTTGAATCCTGCCTCAGATTCTTACTAGTTATATGACCTTGGGTGAGTCACTTAACCTTTGTAGGCCTCAGTTTCCTCATTTATAAAATGGTGGTGCTAAATTTGATGGCCTCAATGGTCCTTTCCAGCTCTAGATCTATGAACCTAAGAGATAGCTATCACTATCAATATTTAGAAGTATAGATCCAAAACTGGAAGGACTCTAAGAAGCCTAAACCTCCCCATTTTATAGATGGGAAAACTGAGCCCTAGAGAGCTAAAGTGACTTGTCCAAAGTTAAACAGGCAGTAAGTGGCAGAGTTTGGTCCTCTGATTCCATATGCAGTGATCTTTCCCCTGTACCACATGCACTGAATGGAATTACTGAGGTAGTTGTTCTCAATAAAAGCAAGCCTTCTGAACAGTGGACTCTCTAAACCTAGCTGAATAGCCAGGGGTAATTCTAGGATCATTAGTATGTGTAGCTCTGTGACAAGATACAGCACAGTGATATAAAGGGACATGGAAAAACTAAACTCCCATGGGGGCCATCTTTCACAGATAGGAGCAGATAAGATTCTTTTGTGAACACAGCCCTTACAATAAACACAAACTACCTGCATGTGTCAGTCCACTCAAAATGTTTCCCAGAGGTGATTTAAAAGGCATGCAGGAATCATAGCACAAGACTTCTGCAAGTCTTTCTGAGTCATGCCAGAAACTCACTACAGTCCTGACCTAGACTGGGTGGCATTACCCTTATCCCTTCCTCATTGAGACTTTCCCCTTCGAGGTTTCTTCTATACATCACTGGCCAAATTTTGGGGCATTTTGGGAAGGCTGCAGATGACATGTGAAGGCCAGCAAATGACACAGAAAAAAGTTTAGAAACTCCAAAATGCATAAAATATATGTGGAATGTTCTGTAGTATCGATCTAAATTTTACAGTAAGGTACTATAAACACCCCATAAACGAAAAAAAAAAATTCAGGGGTGGCTAGGTGGCACAGTGAGTAAGAGCGCCGGCCTCGGAGTTGGGATGACCCGGGATTGAAACCGGCCTCAGAAAATGAGCACCCACACATGAATAATGACTAGCCGTGTAACCTTGAGCAAGTTACTTAACCCCAATTGCTTTAAAAAAAATTCAGATTTCTTCTCTGGTACAAAGGGAGAGCCAAAAAATTTTAAAACAGATTTTCCAGATTGCAGGGATACTGAGTCCCTAACCCCCAGGATGTGGAAGGGATAACTGTATTGTCAAATGTAAATGCAGCAACCAGGGGAAGCAGGAAGATTTATTGACGGATTTCAGTATATACACTCTGCTCAGGCACAGTGTCATGGCTAGCCAATCTGTCTGCTTAACTGGCTAGCTTGCAATTCAGGACACAAAAGCTCTGAAAATCATCTTTTAATTCTCATGGAACTTTTTTGCTCTTGTTTTTTTCTGAGGAAACTCTCCTTGACCTCTTATTCCTCTAGTCTTCCTTTTCCCCTAGTTCTCTCTCTCTTCTCTGCTTGGTACTGGCTGCTGTCCAAGCTAGGGGACTGGTAAAGGGGCCAGGAGTGTGTATCAGCTAAGGGCTGTCTCTGTGACTGCCCACCTGAACTCTGCCTGGTATGTTTTTCATAGATTTCAGGCAAGCAGAGCACAAGGAATAGAGTGGATGGGGTCATTTGGCTTTTAAGACTTCCTGTACATTTTTAAGCCGCCCATGACATCATTTTTGTAGGACAGCTCAGAACAATAGGCGGGGGTGGTAAGAAAAGAACCTAATCCACAAATTCAGATGAACAGTATAAAGGACTGGACCTTTCTGACGTGGCCGAGGAAAGACATTCAAGATTTGGGAGCCTGGGCCCCAAGGTTTCAGAGATGGTTGAAGTGGACTTTCCACTTGGAGTACCAGTCTGTTTCCCTGTTTTTCAACTGAGTTGTGACCTCCTCTTTCGGTTACTGGGAATAACAACAACAACCACACAGAGAAAATCATGTGACTCCAAATTGTCCACATGGCCAAGTTCAATAAATTAGCAGCCAGAAATTTTAATCAGATATTTAATCTTTCCTCCCTGTGAGGGAGATTTGATGTTTATTATGGCTCCATGCCAGTTTGATCTCAGAGAAGAAAGATTGCTTGCAGTATCCTTGGTGCTGGGAAATCCTGAAGAAATGACCTTTGACTAATCAATCTCACCTCAACTGGTAGACTAGCCCTCATCACCATGACTATTCAATTTACCTTAGTGTTGGGCCCCTGCATGGGAATGGCTTTCTATGCTTTTATGAATAATATCTGAGAAGAGACAAACCCTCCCCAAATCTAAGTAAAAATCACCTCAAATATATTGCCTGTCCTTTGAGAAGCTCAATATATTATGTGAACATTCTGTCTCCTAACCCTTTACATTTTGTAGCCTAGGACTTTTCTTAGAATATTTTTGAGCTAGAGAATATTAGTAACAATAATTAATAACAAGGCATATTTATGTAGTACTTTAAGATTCACAAAGTCATGTCCTCACTGTAACCCTTTGAAGTAGGTAGTATGGCCATCATGGACCTCATTTTACAGACAAGGATACTGAGGCTCAGAGAGGTTGAGATAATTAATGGTCACACGGCTAGTAAGTGTTAGAATCAGGATCTGAACCTAGATGTCTATTCCCATAGATGCTGTAGTACATTGACAAAGACTTCGACATATCTCTTCATCCTTCACTTCACATATAGAGGGAGGATCAAGTTAAAATTAATTTTGAAAGTAGCCTTGAAAAAGAAGAGAAATCACATGCAGTGTGGCAGGAAGTGAGCATTCTTACTCTTTTGACTTGATTATGGGGAGAGTGATGGTAGTGGCACGTGGTAAGTGGGATTATGGTGGAAGGAGGTCTTGTTAAGAATGAGCCAAGGAATATGGAAATATGTTTTGGATGATTTCACATATATAGTGGCTATTGTTTTGTTTACCTTTGCAGTGGGAGACAGAGTTTGGAGCTTAATTTAAAAATGAAAGAATGTTAAAATAAATAAAAATATATTTTTAAAAAAGAATGATCCAAGGGACTTTGAGCACCAGGGGGCAGAACTCACTGCCTTGTGGGTTCTCTAACTGCTTGGTGCTAGCCCCCATTACCTTCTGGTGTTAGTCTATAAACAGGGAGTTACCTAGTCTCTCAACAATTTTATAGAGAGATCTCCATTTGTCCATTGATTTGTGGGTTCCTTGGAGCGTAAACTTTCCCAGTAAAACTCCATCACCTTGCTGTATTTCTTGATAACGAACTTTAGTGCCATACATTTATGTATGAAGCTGCTAAGTGGCACAGTGGTTAGAACTCTGGACTTGGAGTCAAGAGATTTTATTCCCACTTCAGACAGTTATTAACTTTGTAACCCTAAGCAAGTAACTTAACCTCTCTTTACCTCAGTTTCCTCATTTGTAAAGGGAAAATAATAACAACACCCACCTCACAAGGTTATTGTGAGAATCAAAGGAGATAACATAGGGAAAGCTCTTTGTCAACCTTAAAGCATCACATAAGTGCTAGTTACTATTATTATTGTTTGTTTATTTCTTTGAGAACTCTTCTGAGCTTAAGTCACAGGTGCTTGATGAGTCTACTTCAACTTCTATCTTGACCATGAAATGTCTTGACTGCCAGTATGGAAGAAAAGAGCCCTAAAGATGGAAAGTTGGGAAACATCTATATTTAGGGACTTGGAGAAGGAAGTGGAACCCATGAAGAAGAGTAAGAAAGAGTGATCAGTGGTAGGGAGGAAGGCTAAACAGAATTGTGTAGATTTATAGAGTCTCAGAATAAGAAGGACTTGTAGAGGCCGTCGGGTCCAACCCACACATGAAGGCTATGCATGAGGAATTTTAAACTCTACAAGATTCCAGTGATCCAGTATCCACTTGAAGATCTTTAGTGATGGAAAAACCCACTGCCTTGTGAAGCAGCCCATTACAACTTTGCAGACCTCTAATTGTTAGGAAATTCTTACAGAAATTGAACTTCTGTCTCTTCCTCTCTGCAAATTTAACCTTTTACTTTTGAGTTCTGCCATCTGGAGTCAAGCAGCATAAATCTAATACTTCTTCCATATGTTGTTGTTGCTGTTGAGTAGTTTCAATCATGCCCAACTCTCGGTGTCCCCATTTGGGGTTTTCTTGGCAAGTATACTAGAGTTGTTTGCCATTTCCTTCTCTGGCTCATTTTACAGACGAGGAAACTGAGGTAAACAGGGTTAAGTGACTTGCTCAGGGTCACACAGCTAGTAAATGTCTTAGGCTGGATTTGAATTCAGGCTCTTCTGTCTGAACACTGACCACCTAATAACCCTTCTTCTGTGACAATCCTTCAAATACTTGACGACATCTATCATGTTCTTCTAAAACTCCTCCAGGCTAAAAATCCAAGGGAAAAGGAGAAAGGCCTCCAGAATATTGGTTGGAACATCTGAGTTGCACCTTTGGGAGGAAATAGGTGAGAATTACACAGTAAGGGCAGGCTGCAATCTGTATCACTGGAGGGAACCCCTGAATCAATGAGTTCACAGATTTATTTGAGTATTTCAAGACGTTGATCTAACCAAAATTTCTCCATCACAAGGATATTATAGAAGACTTTGTGTCAAATGCCTTTGTCAAATGATCTACGATGTCTTTAGCATTCCTTTCATTAACCAGGCTAGTTAGTCTGTCAAAAAGAAAGAAAGAAAGAAAGAAAGAAAGAAAGAAAGAAAGAAAGAAAGAAAGAAAGAAAGAAAGAAAGAAAGAAAGAAAGAAAATGACTGTAGTCTCAAATGATCTGTTCTTGAAGGAGCCATGCTAACATTCGGTGATTACTACTTCCTTTCCCAAATAGTCACAAACTACCTCATTATTAATATTTTAGGACTCTGGTTGGAATGCAGTCAGTCTACAGTTTGATGAATATATACTCTTCCTTTAAGAAAAAAAGAAAAGCATTGTGGAACTCTATTGCAATCCAATACTTTTCAAAGACTGACAATTGAGAGGCTCAACATTCATATATGTTATTATTTTTTTAGTACCTTGGAAGCCAAGGGAGAGTACAATTTCAAGCATAAAGGGGTGTTCACAGTGCCAAGAGCTGAAGTGAATCCAGAGGTGATTTTTCTGAGAAAAAGTCATTAGGTTAGGTGATTATTAGATCATTGATGGGAGCAGTTTCTGGAGAGTGGTGGGAGAGATCCAGATTTCCAGCATTGTAAGATTACAAGGGATTGAAGACTAAGTGTGTGTAAATATATCTACTATGGAAATGTTTTGCATAGCTACACATTTACAACCTATATTCAATTGCTTATCATCCCAGTGAGGGTCGGTGATGAGAGAGGAAGGGAAAGAATCTGGAATTCAAAGTTTTAAAATCAAATGTTTAAAAAATATTATTATTTTTATTATTTTACATGCAACCGGGAAATAAGATATACAGGCACTGGGGTATAGAGATCCATCTTGCAGTCAAAGGGGGGATGGGAGAGGACATAGGAGAGAGCAGATTGGGGGAGGGGGTATACAGTGGGATCACTGTTTTGGGGTGGTGGGTAGGGGAAAGATGAGGAGAAAATTGGTAACTTAAAATCTTATGGAAACAAATGATGTAAACTAAAAATAAACATGAAATTTAATTAAAAAAGAATAAGTGGGTGTATAGTAGTACTCTTTCAAGAAATTAGGTGGGGAAAGAGAGACTATAGAGTAGCTTGAAGGGTATCAGGATTGAAATAAAGTTTTTGTTTCTGTTACTATCTCATTTGTAGGAGACCTAAACATGTTGTAGGCAGAGAAGAAAGAGCCAGCAGTTAGGACATGATTAAAATTCAACAGAAGATTATGATGCAGCAAAGCCCTGAAGAGACAGCAAGGAATGGGAGCATGGGTATAGGTGGAGGGCTTAGCTTTGAAAAGCTTGAAGTAATCCTTCTTCCTCTGAAACAGTAAAGAAGGAGGGAAAGATGCATGAGATGCATAGAAATAGCCTTAATATTTTCCAGTAAAGTAGATGGTGAGGGGGTGGCTAGGTGGCACAGTGAGTAAGAGCGCCAGCCTCTGAGTTGAGATGACCCGGGATCAAATCCGGCCTCAGAAAATGAGCACCCACACATAAATGATGACTAGCCATGTAACCTTGAGCAAGTTACTTAACCCCAATTGCTTTAAAAAAAAAAGTAGATGGTGAGGTTTTCTCTCTTTTTTTTCTTTTTGGAGGGGGGAAGGCAGGGCAATTGAGGTTAAGTGACTTGCCCAAGGTCACAAGGCTAGTGAGTGTTAAATTCTGAGGCCATATTTGTATTCAGGTCCTCCTGACTCCAGGGTGGGTGTTCTATTCACTGTGCCACCTAGCCGCCCCTGAGGTCTTCACTTTAGAGTAAGAGAGGCCAAGGTAGATTTGGGGCCTTTAGGATTGTGGAAAATTTTGGTATAGCCATGAAGACTGCAATGGGAACTCAGCAAGAGACTGATCAAAAAGTTGTTGAGCATCAACAAGGGCCAGTTAAATTTAGATAAGGGGTTGTTAATCTTTTTTTTTTTTTAATCACGAATCCTTTTGACAGTTTGTTGGAATTTATGGACCTCTTCTTAGAATAATACTTTAATGCATAAAATAAAATAATAAGATTATGAAGGAACCCAAATTATATTTAAATATGGTCCTATATATACACACATACATACATAAGCATGGATTCCAGTTTAAGAATCCCTGATCTAGATCATGAAGTCTTGGGGGGTCCAATCAGCACGGTCTTTGACTTTCTCTAGCAATGCTTAGAAATATGAGAGTAAAAGAGGAAAAAATTAACAATGAGTATAGACCTAAATCTGGGGATTGGAATGGCTGACAAGTCATATCCGACTCTCTGTGACTCCATTTGGGGTTTTCTTGGCAAAGATAAGCGGCAAAGTGATTCGAGGTGCCATTTATGGCATTATTGAGATGTCTTGACCATGAGATCCAGGCCCTAAGTAAGAAAGGTAAGTAAAACCAGAATGGAACTGGGAGATTAGGAAAGCATTCAGGGACCCTCTGTCAAGGTACAACAGAAGAATTGTTTTGCCAGAGATACCAGATGCTAACAAAATAGGATTGTATTTAAGGAAACAATGGATGTCCTGAAGAAATCACTTTATATTGTTTCAATTTAAAGTGACATCAAATGTCACAGGCATTGACTTGGTGTAGGAGTTAGGAATGCATAACAGAATGCAGGGGTGGACGAGATCATCTTTAAAGTTTATTCCAGATTCAACACTCTGCTTTACAAAATCACCCAGCCCTTACCTACAGATGACCTCATCCTCTTCCTTTCTCCCCCAGATCCGTACAAGGCCAAAAAAAAAAAAGTTACAAAAAGTTGTATTAAAAACTTGAATGTGATCATGTTTCCCTTGACCTGAATCCAGGAAATAAGGAAGTTTACCTATTTAAAGGATAAGGATTTTTATTTTGTTTTGATTTACTATCTTTTCTGTTAACTATACAAACAACATGAGCTGAGGACTTCCTAAAGAAATCTCCCAACACTTTAGGCAAAAGAAATCTATTAGTCCTGTTTGTGGATTTTAGCGATAATGTGGCTGCTTCTGTGTGGCTTTCTTGTCTGAATATGTAATCTTTCGATCTGCCTAAACATTTCCTACCAGGTTTTGGATTGCCACAACTTAACTATGTTTGCTCACATCAGTCTGTTATGATGATTGATATTATAACAGGTCTGGAGACATTCTTTACCTTGACACTGAAACAACAGGGGTGACAAAGAACAGGTTAAAACATAATGGATCTCTCTCTTCCAAGGAATTACTCAAGATGAGGTAATAAAATCATCGGGTACTGCTTCACTGATTGGGAAATCTGTTTATCACCATTTTCTCCTCGGTCTTTCATTATAGGTTCACAAATACGCTTTATCATTCCTTAGACACAGATATTTGGTCATAGTTTAGGTCATAGACAGAAAAAATATTGAATATTTTTCTTAGCAACTTTTATCATGGCATGGGCAAATCAAATTCGAAAACTGAGGGATAGCTGAATAATTGGATCTGTAAAATCAGTAAATTTGTATAATTCATATTCCAAAGGCATTTTTCCTTCTTTCAGTGAATAACAGTAATAGTGATAACTCACATGTAGAGTGTACTTACAATTTCTGAGGTGTTTTTTTTTCCTCCCAGTAATCTTGAAGGATGGTTTAAAGAAATTTCCTTTAATTTTTCAGGTAATTCCCATAACTATTTCAGTTAACAAATTTGTTCAGCAAGCACTTATTAAGCTCCTGTGGTATGTAGGCACAGGACTTGGTATTTTGTAGGAAATATAAACATGGGTATCATGGGCTGTATTCTTTTTTAAAAAAATTAGTTTTTTTAAATTTATGGAATAAAACAAACATTTCCATAACATAGTATAAGAAAGATGATTGCACACAAAACTACAAATTTACCACGTCTAACTTGCTATTCCTTTTAAATATGAAACAAAGTTATCATGTAAATTTCTTTTTTCCTTTCCCTAAATTTTTACCTATTTGGTATTCTTCTCCTTGAGCAGAAGCCCTCGTTCATTTCACCATGCTCATCACCACCAAAATTCACCAATTTTACAATTATGACTTGTATGCATATGAGAATAAAAGATAACATGATAACATCAAGGATATATATATAACTAAAAATGAGTTGCGCTAGTCACGTAGCAAGAACCAAAAAAAAAAACAAAAAAAAAAAACCAAAACAGATGGGCAGGTGGCAAGACCCAGAGAATGGCTTATAGACTTGAGTAGATCTCTTAACGGAGGGTCATGGGAAACTAAGGCACAAGAATTCTACAAATGAGAAGGTGTGGTGTGATCTGTACTGATGGAGAGCATGCCCGCAATGATGAGATTGTAAAGACATTAAAATCGTGAATTATAACTCATGATATCTTTCTTTGGAAAGGAACAAGTCACTTGGTTATTACAATCTTCCTACCCAGCTATAAAAAGTAAGGATTTAGTTCTTCTTGGAGTCAATTTTGGAGCTTATCATAAAAATTCTGAGATTTGAGTATGACAACAGGTTTAGTAACCTTCATTTGATTACATATACTGAAAAATACTAGTTAAAATATCACTAGCCAGGACAACAGATACAGACATATGAACTACTCTCTGATGAGATTTTATTGGCAAAGATACTGGCATGGTTTGCAGTTTTCTTTTCCATCTCATTTTACATATGAGGAACTGAAGCAAACAGGGTTAAGTGACTTGCCCAGAGTCACACAGCTCATAAGTTCTGAGTCCAGAAGATCCAGGCCTCGGAGCTCTCACGCCGCTGTAGCCGCCTCGCTCACCACCCGGTCAGCCCGCCCACAGCTGCCGCAGCCCTGCCGTCCTCTTCCTCCGAGGCAAGATGAAGATCGAGGAGGTGAAGAGCACCACGAAGACGCAGCGCATCACCTCATACAGCCATGTGAAGGGGCTGGGGCTGGACGAGAGCGGCCTGGCCAAGCAGGCGGCCTCCAGGATGGTGGGGCAGGAGAATGCCCACGAGGTATGTGGTGTGATAGTAGAATTAATCAAAAGCAAGAAAATGGCCGGGACAGCTGTTTTGTTGGCAGGACCTCCTGGAACTGGCAAGACAGCCCTAGCCCTGGCTATTGCGCAAGAGTTGGGTAGTAAGGTCCCCTTCTGTCCCATGGTGGGAAGTGAAGTCTACTGTACTGAAATTAAGAAGACAGAAGTTCTGATGGAAAACTTCAGGAGAGCCATTGGTCTGAGGATGAAGGAGACCAAGGAAGTTTACGAAGCTGAAGTCACAGAGTTAACTCCATATGAGACTGAAAACCCCATGGGTGGATATGGCAAAACTATCAGCCATGTAATTATAGGACTTAAACCAGCAAAAGGAGCCAAGCAGTTGAAACTGGATCCCAGCATCTTTGAGAGTTTGCAGAAAGAGCGAGTGGAGGCTGGAGACGTGATATACATAGAAGCAAACAGCGGTGCGGTGAAGTGGCAGGGCAGGTGTGATACCGAATTCGACCTTGAACCCGAAGAATCTGTCGATGTGCGCAAAAAGAAGGCAACTATTCAGGATGTGACCCTCCATGACTTAGATGTTGCCAATGCTAGGCCCCAGGGTGGGCAGGACATACTTTCCATGATGGGCCAGTTAATGAAGCCAAAGAAGACCGAGATCACAGACAAGCTTTGAGGGGAGATTAACAAGGTGGTCAACAAGTACATTGACCAAGGCATATCAGAGCTGGTTCCTGGCGTGCTTTTTGTTGATGAGGTGCACATGCTGGACATTGAATGCTTCACCTACCTGCACTGAGTCCTGGAGTCTTCCATTGCTCCCATTGTCATCTTCACTTCCAACCGGGGCAACTGTGTCATCAGGGGCACCGAGGATGTGATCTCTCCTCATGGAATTCCCCTTGACCTTCTGGACCGAGTGATGATCATTCCCACCATGCTGTACACCCCACAAGAAATGAAGCAGATAAAAAAAAAAAAACCCAAAGCCCAGACAGAAGGGATTAACATCAGTGAGGAAGCCTTGAACCACCTGGGAGAGATTGGTACCAAGACAACATTAAGATACTCAGTGCAGCTCCTGACCCCAGCCAACTTGCTTGCCAAGGTCAATGGGAAAGACAGTATTGAGAAGGAACACGTGGAAGAGATTAGTGAACTCTTCTATGACGCCAAGTCTTCAGTCAAAATCCTAGCTGATCAACAGGATAAATACATGAAGTAAAATGACGGTTGCCTCTTAACCCTTTTGAGTTGAAATGGAAAGGCACCAGAAGTGTTCACTGGCCTGCTGAAACAGCTAAGACTTGGGGATGGATATTTCTGGAGCACAGAAACATCTGGACTTAATGTCTTTGTTCACTTAATTCTATTATCAGTTTTGTGTGAAACGATTAATTTAAACTTAATATACCTTCTCCCATAGTTGCTGTGTTTCAAACCTGGAATATCTTCTAATAAATCTTTTTGGTTTAAAAAAAAATAAGTGTCTGAGTCCAGATTTGAACTAAGGAAGATGAATTTTCCTGACTCTAGATCTGACACAGTGGATAAAGTGTTTAAGAACCAATGTCTAGCCAATATGACAAAAGATGAGAATTGTCAGTATTGGAGGGGTTGTCAAAACAGGCACATGAATGCATTGTTTGTGTAATGATACCTTGGTACTACAATTCTGGAAAGCAATCTAGAATTATGCAAAGAAAGTGACTAATGTGTCTATTCTTTTTGAACCTACCGTTGTTGCTTCTACTGCTAGGCATAAATCCTAGAAGACTTCTAGAGGTATCAAGGAAGCAAGACCCCATATGCAACAAAATATTTATGGTGGAACTTTGATGGTAAAGAATTAGAATCATAGGTGAAAATTGATTGGGGAATGACTAAATAAATTGTGTCACGTGAATGTAATGGAATAATACTGTGCTGTAAGAGATGATGGATGTGATGAAGACAAAGAAAACTAGAAAAATTTATATTAATTGAGGCAGAGTGAAATAAGCAGAGCCAGGAAGACAATATACACAGTAACTACAAAAATAAAAGAAAGAACAAATGCCAAAATGATCTCAAGTGAATAGTATGAAATTATGATGACCAAACCTGATCTCAGAAGAAAAGATATGAGAAAAGTTTTCCTTATTCACTTGCAGAAATGGAGCACCATGGCTGTGGGATACTATATATAACATCACTTTTTTTTCTTTTTGACATATTGGTTAGTTTTCAGAACTTCGATTTATTTTCCCCTTCTTTATCCTAAGGGAAGGCTTTCTGAAAGGAAGTAGGGAAAGGAAAACAGAAATTTAGGCGATGTTGAAAAAAAAAAGAATTCGACAAAGATATTTAAAAAATTTCTTTTAAAGCTAAAAGCCAACGTTGGAAATTGGCATACAGGTCATGGAATCAGGGTCATGGAAGGGGTTGATAACAGAATAGAAGCAAGATTAAAACCTGGATCATCAGAATCTGATGGGACAGGCAATAAAGAGATCCAGAGTACCTTCCAAGGGATCCAATTTGGGGCGAGCAGTCAAATAATAGCAAAGGAGTCTGCCAATTTGCTGCATTTATGTGGGTCCAGGTTGTGATGCCCAGCTAAGGCAGAGCTAACCCTTTACTGCAGATTCTTCTGATTTTGTCTCACCTGGCTAGTTCCTGCTGCTCTGATTACTCTTCAAGAAAGGTAGACTGCTTAAGAAAGTTTCCTCCTGAAGAAAATTCAGCTACCTCTAATTCCCTTTTATCTGCAGTGATGCTGAATTATACTGAACTGATACTTTATTATAGCATAGACTAGATTTTCAATATTGCATTTCTTTCCTATTTTAAAGTCATGTTTATTTCTGCCTGGATTTCCTCACGAAAAGAGAGTTGCCTGACAGGTTGAAATAAAAGTGTGACACGCAGCCCAACCCCATCCAGTGCATTACAGAGGGGACTGCCCATCTCTCTGTAGTGGCTAAGGCTGTTCCCTATTTGCAAGATGATGCAAGCAGGATTTCACATGATACCTTTCTTTCTTAATTTGTACCTCTCAGGAATGTTTTTATTGCCTTCTGTGTAATAGACCAGAAGGTGCTGTATGTAGATGTAATCTTTGTTATAATCCTTCTGGAATGAAGAAACTATATTGCCAGATTGGCTGTCTTTTCATTTTCAATGGCTTCCAATTGTTTTATTTTGTTTTGTTTTTACAGACTTTAATGATTTTTGCCCTGTCTCTTTGCCAATTTAATAAAGATCACAACTGACATGTACATGAGACTTGACAGTTTGCAATAATTTTCTGCACATATTCTCACTTGAGCCTCATACAGCTTGCAGAGAGAAATATACCGTTATCCATAGATTTTAAAGATAAGGAAACTAAGACTCAGAGAGGTTAAGTTACTTTTTCATGGTTACACTGTAGTAAATCTCTAAGGCAGAACTTGAATTCAGATCTTCCTGATACTAAGACCAGTAATCTCTGCTCTGATATATTCTTTCTCTTGATGTAAGTAACAAGGAGAAAGACAACTTTTGGTTCCTTGATTTTTTTTTTTTTTAGTCCACATTGAACCTTGGAGCAGGTGGGTGGTACAGTGGGTAGGGTATTAGGCCTGGAATCAGGAAACTGAAATCTGACCTCGGACACTTGATAGCCATGTGACTTTGGACAAATCACTTAACCCTGTTTGCCTCAGTTTCCTTATTTGTAAATTGAGCTGGAGAAGGAAATGGCAAATCACTCCAGTATTTTTTCCCACGGAAATACTAAATGGGGTCATGAAACATCATACAGGACTGAAACGACTGAACAACAAAAGTAAGTCTGTCCTTTAAGAGTTTACAGTAGTTTTCTGGATTGTATTGAATTGACAAGAGAAGAGAGAACAGTTTCCTCAGAGGAGTTTGAGGACTGTAAAATTTTATGTAATCTTTTCAGTTCTTACATCAATAGCATTCAGAAAAAGGGGAAAGATGAGTCTATACCCCTCAAACTTCCCCTGATTCAACACTTGAATCCCATAAGAATGAACATTTTCCTTACTTATTCACGGCATATGAGGTAAAGTTCAAGATCCTTTTGAAATCTTTGCTTTGAGAGACAAAAGGAACCTTATGATACTCAGGTCCAACAGACAGAGGTATCAGACTCTAGCCCAAATGACTGGCCACAATCAGCCTTGACTGAGTACAACTCAACCATATGAAAATGTTGAATGGAAGAAATAAACTTATAATAAAATATAAGTAAATTCAACATAGGCAATATTAATTTGGGATTTTCTAAGTTAATATTCTGCCATAGGAACTGGTTTCTATTTGAATTTGACACCATTGCTGAAGTAGCTCAAATACATAGAAACCTGAATGAAAGACACGAAAAGCACCAGCACTGTCCTGAGGTCTTAGGATCCATTAACGTAAATGGCTCTGTGGAACTTGCTAAGAAAAACACTTGGGTTGGAATGACCCCTGGTGAAGATACTGCTTTTCTATAGAATTCTCTGTGTGTGCAGATACCTATAAATACATGTGAAAATCACACTTAAATTTTGACACCTTTCCTGATTGTTTTGTTAAATAACCTAAAAGTTTGACAATAGGTGCTGGGAATCTGTGTCTTAATTTACAACTAGTACTAGAAGAGTGAGAATAATGAATCCCTTGACATGGTTGTATTATTTGATTGAGCACTCCATATTTCCACTGGGTTAAAAGGAATAATTATATTTCACATAATTATAACTTCAAATAGCTTGAATTCAAATATATTCAAATATGCTTCAGGGGATTCATTATTCCTGCTAATATGGAAACACCATGGTTGTGGGATATCACATATGACTTTTTTGATGCTAGCTACAAGTGGGTGGGGCAACTAGGTGGTACAGTGGATAGGGCACTAGGCTGGAAACTAGGAAGACTCATTTTCCTAAGTTCAAATCTATCCTCAGACTTCCTAGCTGTGTGACTCTGGGCAAGTTACTTCACCCTATTTGCCTCAGTTTCCTCATCTGTAAAATGAGCTGGAGAAGGAAATGGCAAATCACTGCAATATCTTTGCTAAGAAAACCCCAGATAGAGAGTCAAACATGACTGAACAAAGCAGAACTACACTGGGAAAACAGGCACCTTACCTGCAAATAGAATGTTGAATATTAGAAGGGTAGGGTGTGCCTCAGTGCAACAGGGTCAATAGAAAGCCATTAGGAGAACTGGGTTCAAATTTTCCCAATTACACATGCCAGCTGTATGACCCTAGACAAGTCAATTAACCTCCTCATGCTGAGACTATTCTAAGTCTGTAAGTTTCAGAGATCAGCCTACATTGATAGAGGAAATTTATTTACCTGGATATTCTCTATATCAATGAAATCACATGTTCAGTGGCTGTCCCTATAGAACATTAAGTAGCTTATTGTTGAACCTTGCTTGTGCCTCAATATTCCTTCTAGTTGTTTCTTCCTTCCTTCCTCCAGCCTTCCCAGCCCACCCTTTCCATTATATCCTTTGTGACCCAGGTTTCATTGTTAACACAACTCCTTATCTTGTGCTCTTATTTTTCTCCTCTATTCTTCGATCTCTTTAAACAAAGTGAAGCCTGGATTTTGTCTGGGAACTCATCCCTACCTGTCCTTCTAATTGTTACTTACTCCTTTGCCCACTCTCTGTTTCACAAGTGAAGTCGGTGTGTTCCTAGATCCCATTGGCACTTCCAGACCCTTGATCTGCCAACATCACTTCATCTCTCAAGAGGATGGTTGAGCTCATAGAAACCTTAGAAGCCATCCCGTCCAACTCCCTTCATTTTATACATGATAAAACTTAAGCCTCGAGATTATTTGTCTATGTGAAAACTTTGTTGATCCTGCCTGCTGCTAATACCTTCTCCCAATACTACTTTGTATTCATTTTGTGTATTTGTTGTCGTTTAGTCTTTTGGTCATCTCCAACTCTTTGTGACCCTATTTGGGGTTTTCTTTTTTTTTCTTTTTGGAGGGACCATTGGAGTTAAGTGACTTGCCCAAGGTCACATGGCTAGTTTTTGTGTTAAGTGTTTGAGGCCAGATTTGAACTCAGGTCCTCCTGACTCCAAGGCTGGTGCTCTATTCACTCACTGCTCCACCTAGCTGCCCCCATTTGGGATTTTCTTGGCAGAGATACTGGAGTGGTTTGCCATTTCCCTCTCCAGTTCATTTTATAGATGAGAAAACTGAGGTCAACTGGATTAAGTGGCTTGCCCAGGGTCATACAGCTAGTTGAACTCAAATCTTCCTGACTTCAGGCTCAGTGTTCTATCCACTGTGCCAGCTGGCTGCCCCCACCCTATTTTGTATATATTTTGCACGCACTTATATGTGCATGTTGTCTCCCCTCATAGAATATAAATTCCTTGAGATAGGGACTATTTCAATTTTGACTTTGTATCTCCAGAATTTTTGTGAATTGTAACTTTTTCCTTCTCTTTTAATAAAGAAATTAATTGAAAAATATACTTTCTTGAAGACAAAAATGGAGTTAGGTATGTCATGGCAAAGGCTGATAAATAGAAACAGTGGAACCTCTTATGTTCAAAGTTATATTATCAGATGACTTTTCTTTCAAGTTGTGGTGGTTATGCATATTTAAAGTATGGTAGCTGTCCCACTTCGGTTAGTTTGGGAATCTACAATAAACACACAGACATGGACACACACACCAACCATGCAAAACTCTAATTTACTTCATGTGATAGAGGCTTTTAAAAAAAAACTTAAATAATTTAGGGTAATTTGTTATTTCCCCCCAAATTAACTGGGAACTTTGTCTGAGTTTTCTCTAACATTCTATGGTAATAAAGTCTTAGCTTAGTTTTTGGTCCAATTATTAAATTCTTGCCCCTTTGTAGCCAGTAAGGGTCATACTTGCTAGACAAAGCAACCACTCTATGGATTTTGTAAGACATTTTCTGAGAATAAACTGGAACTGGAACCCAACTTGTCAGCCTCTGAGGTTTACATCACCCTTTGGTGTCTTGCCCATCAAAATACAGTCTGCTTCAAAGAACTGACACAGTCTCCGGGACAGCAAAGGGCACACACTGGGAGAGTTCTTGAATTTCGGATGGCTTCACAAGATATATCCCTTTCTCCCAGAGATTCAATTTGACCACAAATCCTCAGTCAGTTTTTGTTTTGCCTTGATACCCACTAGATTATAATGATATTAACCCCAAAGAAACAGAACCCTCGTCTATGATATTCCTGGCTGTACTTAATTTTCTAGGTGCTCACTTATTTGATTCCAAATAAAATCAGATGTGCAAATTTGGGGCTATTTCTAGAGACGTTGTAGAAAAAAAATCCCTAGTCTCCATTCAAACCTCAGAGTTATGAGGTATCCCCAACTTTCCTTGGTAATAGAGTTACTAATTGGTGCCTTATAGTTTCTTTTTTTCTTGATAACATGGAGGTAATTATGGGTGAAATGTTAGAAGGTGTTCCCAATTTTGCTATCCCTCACAATATTACAGTAAATGATGCCTTCTTGATGGATAAACGGGAATAAGGACAATCAAAGGGCCTGTCTCTTATCTGACTAGCTTCTGCCAGTAGAGAAACATTCCACATTGAGCTCTGGATTAAGTGGGAAGCTTCATGACACCAGAGAGAGCAAGCAGGGGAGAAATCCTTTAAATATGATCAGTGTGGAAGAGAATTCAGGTTCCAATCAAGCTTGTAGGGCCCATAGAGAAGCCCTATCAATGCAATCAATGTGGAAGAAGAATTCATGCGTCAGTTGTCTAAGCATCAGAAGTTATACACAGGGGAGCAACCTTCTCAATGTGCTAAGTATAATAAAGAATTTATATATCAAGCAAATCTTCAAATCCGTCATAAAATCCATCAAGAGGGGAAAGTCCTAGCCATGTAATCATTGTGACAAAAGGTTTGACCAGAAAGTCCATCTCACATATTGTCAATGGATCCAGCACAGGGGAGAAACCTTATCCATGTAGTTAGTGTGGCAAAGGTTTCATTCAGAGAAGAGCCCTGAACATTCATAATAGTCCACTTAGGAGAAAAATCCTGCATATGTGGTGAGTGTGGGAAAGGGTTCAGTCAACTCCTGCTTCTGCTTTCTTGCTTGATAGCTGGTAAAAAGAACAAAGGTTTGATGGTTCCAAATGATAGTTCCTTTGTTGTCTTCCTTAGATGCTGCTAAAACTTGATAACTACTTCTATTCTGCTTCCCTTTCCTTCTAGTGACCAGGGAAACTCTAGGTCTCCCTCTGGTCCTTATTTGTCCACCTGAGTCTGCACTGACTTGGAGCTGGGCTGAGAAGCAGAGTTTGTGGCCTCTGTTTCTGCCTCAGTGTCTCTGTCTTTGTCTCTTGTGTCTCTCTCTTTTTTCTGTCTCTCTCCATCTTTCTCTCTCTTTGTCTTTCTGTCTCTGTCTCTGTCTCTCTCTCTGTCTTTGTCTATGTCTCTGTCTTTCTGTCTTTCTCTGTCTCTGCCTCTGTCTCTCTGTCTCTCTCTGTGCTTCTCTGTCTCTGTTTCTGTCTATCTCATTCTCTCCCACCTGTTTCTATCTATCTCTGCCTTTGTATCTGGCTGACTCTGTCTCTCTATTTTTTTGTCTCTCTTTGTCTGTCTCCCTTTTTCTCTTTAGAGCAAGACAGTGAAATTATTTTGGAGGATCAGTTTTGCCAGGCAAGATCAAGCCCAAAAGATCTCAGAATTTTGGGCCCTCCTCAATGGATTTAGGGTTGCAATAGCTAGATAAGTCAGGGGTGTTCCCCCTCCCAAGTCAGTTAGTATCAGTTATATCAGTTTCTCCTGTTTTAAATGACTTTATTGCAGTAGAATGTAAACTCAGTGAGGGAAAAGACTATTTCATTTTTGTCTTTATATTCTGAGATACTAGCACGGTGCTGGACACAATGATTCTTAAATTGAATGATCAACTCCAGAAAGGATATTTTGGGGAAAATAAGAAAGATGCTTGCTTTTCTTTTCTGCTGATACCCAGGAGCATCTTTTCCTGTCCTTTAGATATCCCCTTCCTGAGGTCCTATGATGTGCTCTCCAAGCTTTTCCATATACCACTCAATCAATCGTATCTGCTTTGCTTTCTCGTTTATTAAGATATACACTTAACAGGGGCTGCTAGGTGGCACAGTGAATAAAGCACTGGCCCTGGAGTCAGGAGGACCTGAGTTCAAATCTAGCCTCAGACACTTAACAAAAAAACTAGCCATGTGACCTTAAGCAAGTCACTTAACCCCAATTGCCCTCCAAAAAGAAAAAAAAAAGATATACACTTAACATTATATCTGTGGCCACAACGGAGCATAGATATAAACTTCATCATTCAAATACACAAATATTTCATCTATTAGATAGAATCATCCAACCTTTGACTATCGCTATTTCTATCTCTCTCTGCCTTTGTCTCTGTCTGTGTCAGATCACAGCCTGTATATAATTTACAATCTTAGAGACTTCTCTGAGGTTTAGAGGATTTAAGTGACTAACTCATGGTCATATAGCTAGTGAGTGTCAGAATTGGAATCTAAAGCCATGTTTTCCTGATTCCAAGTCCACTCTACGCATTTGATCATGATGCCTCTTTGCAGTTGTTTACAAGAAGAAAAATAAAGAATAGACAGGTTTATGTTTCAGTTTCTTTTATATTTCCTCTGTGATTAGTTATATGATAATGAAAATCAAGCTGTCCTAGAGATTAAGGCCCCATAGCAATCAATTATTTCTGTCAGCTATTATTTCTACCTCTATGCTACTTCTACCAATCATTTTCATTTTGGGACTTAAAACAGTGCCTTGCATTTGTACTTAACTGTTTCCAAAATACATATTTTGTCTGCTTAAATTAGACTTTAAACTTCTTGAAGGTACAAATCCCTTCTTATAATTCTTTGTATTTTGTACAGCTTTATACAGAACTCACTACAAAGTAGGCACTCAAAAAATAGTTAAGTTGAATGATCAGACATGGAAGAACAGTTAGAATGCTAACTAAAGTAAAAATAAAGGAAGGCTATGGTTACTATATTAAGGGAAAAATGTAGTTGACATCTTAATCCAGAGTTGAGTGAATGTTCAATAACATTGGGTTTGCCATGGCCTAGACATCTTCAAAGACAATCTGTGTGTCCTCCTGTTGCCTATAGGATCGTGGGTTTAGATTTGAAGAGTTCTATTGATTATAGGATGAAGATTTTAGAGTGTAAGAGTGTTGAATTTTGAATCAGAGAATTTGAATTCAAATCCTTTCACTACCACTTATTTATATAATATTGGACAAATCACTTCATCTATTTGGGCTTCAGATTCCTCAGCCATAAAATGAGAGGGTTGGAAATAATTGAGAGTAATCAATTGTTCATGATTGGAATAAAAATGATAAAACTACTTAAATTAATTTACAGATTCAGTTCCAAACCAATTAAACTACCAAAGGTTTACTTTATATCTCAAGGGACCTAAAAGAAAAAAATAGGGAAAGAAGGAAGAAAACTTAGCTGTATTAAATCTTAGAACTATATCACAAAACAGTAATCACCAAAGCAATTTGGTACTGTTTAAAAATAGAAAAGCTAATCACTAGAATAGATTAGGTGCCCCAAATCTGAAGTAACTGAATACAATAACATAGTGTCTGATAAATCCAAGGACACAAATTACTAGGATAAGGACTTGCTATTTAAAAACAAACAAACAACTACTGGGAACATTGGGAAGTAGTCTGTGAGAAATTAGGTTTGGAATAGTCTATTCAAGAATAGTCTAGTCTCTAGTCTAACCATATTCCATATCCAACTGCATGATCTACATATAAAAGGTCATATAAATTAGAGGATAATGAAAGGAGATACCTATTGATTAGGAAAGGTTTCTTAAACAAAGGAGAGACAGTCACAAGAAATAAAACAAGACAGTTTTGATTACACAAAATCAAAAAGCTTTGCAAAAATGAAAGCAATTCAATTAGAATTAGAAGGGAAGAAAAATCACTGGGGGAGAAAAATCTTTGGCACAAAGGTCTGATTAAGGTCTGATAACCAGGATATGTGAAACAAGAGCCATTCTCCATTAGAACATATACAAACAGTCAGTCCTTAAGGGAATAAATACAAGCTGTCAGTAACCTATGAAAAAAAGTTCCAAATCATTAATACTAAAAAATTACAAATTAAGCCAAATAAGAGGTTCTAATTTATACTCATCTGATTCATAATGATGGCAAAGAAAGGAACATAGCAATTGTTGGAAGGACTGTAAGAGGACAGGAAAACTTATGCCTTGTTGGTGGAGTAGCAAATTGGATTGACCATTCTGGAAAGTAATTCAGAATTATACCCCCAAAGCCAATAACTTGTGAATAAGCATTAATAATACTATCAAGCATATACACTAATGAGATTTTTAAAAAGAGAGAGAGGGGTGGCTAGGTAGGGCAGTGAATAGAGCACTGGCCCTGCGGTCAGGAGGACCTGAGTTCAAATCCAGCCTCAGGCACATACTAGCCTATGTGACATTTGGCAAGTCACTTAACCCCAATTCCTCCCACCCTCCAAAAAGCAAAAGGAGAGAGAAAGAAAGAGAGAGGGAGGAGGGGAGAGAGAGAAGGAGGGAAAGAACCCAGTGATGTCTGGATTTTAAAAGGAGGGGAAAAGAAATGTTTAAATGGAGGAAATACAGCTTTAATGGTGGAATTTCAGGAAGTGAGCTACCACAGAAAGATAAAGCATTTGAACTACTTCCTACTCCCTCTTCTTGTTAAAGTTGGCTCTAATAGGAAGAGATTCCTATTTCTATCTTCTAAGGAAGGCAAGCATGAAACTATATTGACTGTCACTAAGTAAGGAATTATCCCATTGAGACCAAATGAAAAAGGGAATATTTAATCAAAATGCAAATCTTTCTGCCAATATGTCCCCATCCACCCTCTGCTATGTCTGCTCCAACTTGTATGTTTTTAATAAGATTTTATCTCTCCCTCTCATAGTTCAGCAGCTACTCCAACTGCTGGATCCTTTAGTGACCATCATCTAATGTTTGTGACATCATAGTTTGTTGCCATGGAAAGAATTGGATTGTAATCAATCCAACAGTAAGGCTGGGTTTAAGGCAGTGGATTTTGCCAAATTTAGAAGCTCTGCAAGCCCTAGGGGTTCTGAGTTTCCAATCAACTTGAGTTGTTGGAGGTTTGTTTACTGTTGGCAACATGTGGCTTTTTGTGTTGTTGTTTTTTAAAAATAAAAATGCTTATTATTTTCAAAGAGGAGCTTAAAATATTTTAAGATAACATGCTATTTTCTCAAAATAAGATTTTTTAAGTTGTGATTTTTTTAAAGAGAAGATCCAATTTTTCTTTTAAAATGCAAATAGGATAAAGATGTTTCATATGTATACAATAACACCTGGCTTTTATATTGCTACCACAAAGTTTGCAAAGTCCTTTCCATCAATTACCTACCTTATTGGAGTCTCACACTAACTTTCTAAAACAGGTACTACTGTGAAATTATACTGTTTCCACAAATTAAGAAACTGATAACTCCCAGAGGACCATGGGCTGACTTGCCAGTGGTCACATAACTAGCAAGTAATAAGTGGTAAAGTATTTATTAAATGTATATTATGTGCAAAGCACTGTGCTAAACACTAAAGTTTCCAATCCAAAAGCAAGTCAGTCCTTGTTATCAAGGAGTTCACATTCTAATAGGGGGGAGAAGGTACATGTAGTTCAGCTGCTGTGCAAATGAAAAGATCCAGGGGTCCTTGAGGACAGGGCAAATAGTAATACCTCTCGTTTAGTGTCATTTGGATTGATAGAATAACATCCATTTCTGATTCTGAGTCATTTAACTATGCCAAGGATTTAGATGGTGAGAATTCTCTTTCCCAGGTGTTCAGCAGCTGTGGCTGTTCAGGAGGCAGGGACTGAAATACCTGAAGAGGCAACTGCCAGGTGATATCCCCACGGGGCTGCTGCCCTGGATGATGGATATGTGCTGGGATAGTATCAGCACTAGTGATCTGGGGGGCGGGGAGTGTGTATGAGGCAATGCTACTCAAAGTTCTTGGTCTTAAGTACCTTTCCACCACTGCAGGTACTCCTTGCTCTGGCCAATGCCCTAAATGATTTTGGTAGCTGGTAAACTCAAATAGGGTGACAAGGAGATTAAATCATGGGAAATGAAGCTAGGATAGAAGACATCTTGGTATAAAAATATTTTATTCACTTTTCTTCTTATGTCTTTAATTCCGATCTCTTAGTGCTTTTGAATGACAGTCTGAAGCAAATTCTAGTCTAAGATTCAATGTGACTTGTTAATCCACCCTGAAAAAGAAGTGTACTGAGGTCGAACATGAACAGAAGAACTAAGTGACCTGAGTGCCCTCCTCCAGTGTGTGGAGATGACGTGGGATTCTCTGTGACTCCCTGAAGTGTCTGATAAATTACATGTCATTCACACCCCCAGTGGAAAACCAGACCGAGCATGGGGCATTCCTCTAGCATGACATCTACTGTTTGCATCATATTTGTACATTCAGATCATCTGACAGGCCCTAGACCCTCAGCCCTTTTGATCTTCCATTGTCATTTTGAATCAGTTTCAGGCAAGACAGCAAGAACCACTCCAAGGACTTATGTGAGCCTGGGAAAAAAATGTGTCTGGACAGTGAAGGGAAAATGGACTTATTAATAAATTTAAAACTAATAATCATGGCACACACACAAAAGAGCATCCAACTTAACCACAGACCCAGCTTCAAAATAAAAGATTGTGAGAAAAAAAGGAAGATCTGAACTCAAAGTGCTTCATTTTGTGGGAGTCCAGGAGGAACAGCAGTGGGAGGTGAAGAGCCATAGATTGTTAGAGCTAGAAGGGACCTTAGGGATCAGCAATTCCAACTGCCATATATTACAAATGGATGAACTGAGTCAAGAGAGGGACAGTGACTTGTCCAAGGTCACATAGTCAATAGGTGGAAGAACAATGACTCAAAACCTTAAAATGAAATGAGTTAATATTTGTGAAGATCTCTGCACAATTCCAGGTGCCACGTGAATAGCTATTACTATTATTGAATCTAGATCTGACTAGAAGTTCAGTGCTCTTTCTGTGACATGGTACTTACCTCCTAATCACTGATAATGGCTTTCCACTTATCCCTTTCCCTTCCCTTACCTAATGTCCTTGTCCATATCATGACTCTAATCCCTTGACCTCTCACTTCTCTCCCAGCTCATCTCCCCTGCACTAGCCACTCTCTCCTCTTTTCCCACATCTTGATCACTTGGTGAACCAATGTATCTCTATCCTGTCCTCGATTCTTGACTCCATAGCCCCTTTATCTGTTTACCAATTGCTCCCTGCCAAGCCTTGTTTCACTCCTGCCATCTGTATCCTTTACTCCTGCCTGTGTGGTGCTGAACAAAGGTGGAGAAAATCATGCCACTGTTCTGATCAAAATATACAGATTTTTTTCACAACCTCAACTGGACCCTCACTGCTGTTAGGCAATCTCACTATGCCTTCCTCATCATCTCACTATCCCACTCACTAATGTGGCTCTCCCAAACCGTTTCTTCCCTCCTCAAACTTCCCATGACTCCTCTTCCTCCAGCTCTCTCAGCTGAGAACCTTGTCTCACATTTTTACAGAAAAAATTGAGGCCATTTTCTGTTAACTCTTTCTTCTCTCCTCTCTCTCATCTCATATCACTCATACATCTTCTGTGACTATTTCCTTCTTCACCTCTATCTCAATGAAAAGGTGACCTTCTTTCTTACCAAAGCTAACCCATCAACCTGTTCAAGTCATCCTATCCCATCCCATCTTCTCCAACAGATTTCTCCTACCACCATCCCCATTCTTTGGTTTATTTTCAATCTCTTTCTGTCTACTGGCTCATTTCCTACTGTCTATGAATATACCCTTTGTCTCACCACCCTTAGAAAACCCCTCACTTGACCCATCCATTCCAATTAACTATTGTCCTATATCTTCCTCTCTTTGTAGCTAAATTAGAGAAGGCCATCTAGAGTAAATACCTCCATTTTCTCTCCTTTCACTCTCTTCTCAACACTTTACAGTCTGGCTTCTGAGGTCATCATTCCACCAACACTGATTTCTCCAAAGTTACCATATCCAATGGCCTTTTTCACAATCCTCATTCTCCTCAACCTTTCTATAGCCTTTGAAACTTCTGATTACCCTCTTTTCCTTGGTACTCCTCTTTAGATTTTCAGGACATCACTCTCTCCTGCTTCTCTTCCTACCTATATGACTATTCCCTCTCAATCTCCCTTGCTGGGTCCTCAGATCATACCCTCTAATCATAATTTTCCCATAGGGTTCTGGTCCTAGGTTCTCTTCTCTTCTCCTTTTAAAGTACTTCACTTGGCAATCTCATTACTTCCCTTAGATTTAATTATCATCTTTCTGTTGATATAAATCAGATCTACCTTTCCTGCCCTAATCTCCAATCATATTTCTAAGTACCTTTTAGATATCTCAAAATGAATGTCCAGTAGATATCTTAATATCAAAAAATCTTTCTTCCTAGACCATTCCTTACTCTCCTCCCCCACCCCTTAGAGGGCAACGCCAACTTCCGAGTTCCTCAGACTGGCAACCTAGGAGCCAGGCTGGATTCCTCATTATCTCTTACCCCCCATATCCAAGCTGTTGCCAAAACCTATTCATTTCACCTTTGCAACATCTCCCCTTCTTTCCTCTGACCCTGCCGATACTCTTAATCATCTCATGCCTGAACTATTGCAATAGCCTGCTGATGTGTCTGCCTGCCTCAAGTCTCTCCCCACTCCAATCCGTCCTCCATTCAGCTACCATAGTGATTTTCCTAGGGCACAAGTCTGGTCATGTCACCCTTCTACTCAACTCCAGTGGCTCCCAATGCTTCCAAGATCAAATACTGTTTGGTATTCAAAACCCTTCATAACCTAGCTCCTCCTCCTTTTCCAGCCTTCTTACATCTTACTCCCTGACAGGTATCAAACCAATGACACTGATCTCTGGATGTTCTACCAACAAGACACTTTATCTCTGAGCTCCCATCATTTTCATTGGCTGTTCTCCATGCCTAGAATGTTCTCTCTTTCTTTTCCTCGCTACCTACTAAAGCCAATCTCTTACAAAAAGCCTTTCTCAACCTTGTTTAATTCTAGTGCCTTCCCTCACTTATTTGCTTCTTAATTGTCTTATATATAGATTGCTAATAGACATTTTTTGCCTTTTGTCTGCCCCATCAGACCTTGAGATCCTTAAGCACAAAGATTGTCTTTTGCCTCTTTGTATCCCTAGTGCTTAGCACAGCTCTTGGCACATAGTAGGTGCCTAATAAATGTTACTGACTGATCGACAGATAAGATGGGGTCAGGCTCTTTTCTTTTATCCTACCTTGGAAATGCTTCTCTTTTTCCCCTTTCAGCCCTTTTATTCCTATGGTCTTCATTTCCCTATGTGGTCTCATTCCTTCACAAGATCAATGAGTGCATCATCACCTGTGAGAGCCATCTGAAAAAAAAAAATACAAGCCATAAGTGCTGTGGTCCAAGCATTCATTCTCTTTGAGGCAGAAGGTGGAGTAAAGAGACCTTCAGTTTTTATCATGAAAACCATCATATTTTTTGGCTTAGGACTTGTGCTCTTATCATTGTATTCAATTCCTGGTAACGGAATTCTCTATCATCACAGGTTCCATTTGCTTTGCAAATTTTTCGTCTGTCTTCCAGAGTGAATTGCCTGAGACGCTGAGAGGTCCAATGACTTGGCTAGAGTCTCTCAGTCAGTGTGTATAAGAGACAGGGCTTGAATCCTGGACTCTGATAATCACTATGCCATCCTCATGATATATTTATTGTTATGAGAACAAATGACAATTTAGACTGAAGGATTTGCAGTATGTTGTGATTTTTCCAGTTGCATGGGGAATTCCAAACCAGAGAGGAAATGTTATTTTCCCTCACATTTTCCTCTTATTTTTTTAATGGAACTTTATTTAATTTATAGCCATAAACTAATTCCAATAAAATTCAGCATACAGTGTGGGTAGAAATGAATTCGTATTAGATCAGCAGTGAAAGAAATTCCCTCTTAAAAAAAAACAACAGAATACACAACTTGTTAAAAGACTAAACTACATGCCCTTTGTCAGATTTTCTTTTTAATTCAATATTCTCATCATCTTATCTTTTTCTTCCTTCCTCAATGGAAAATGTGACCATTTCCTAGAATTTTATTATTTAACCTAAGGATCCTAGGCATTTGTGATAGTTATTTGGTAGCATCCATGCACAGAGTGCCTAATAAATGGGCCTTATTGATGATTAAACCCTAACCTGGGAGTCGAGTCTGAGATTCTAATATTGCCTCTGCTACTAGGTGTGGGATCCATAGACAGGTTGCCTCACCCCTCTGGATCTCTCAGATTCTCTCATTTATAAGATGAAGAAGCTGCTCTGAATGACTTCAAAGGTCCTTTGCATCAGTTCCAAGCTAGCTTGAAAATTTTGACCTCCATGCTATATTTTCACAGGGCTCAGTCAAAGGAATAGCATCTGACACTCCCCTCTGCTTTCTCTGTCTCTGTCTCTCTCTCTCTATGTCTCTCTGTCTCTGTCTCTGTCTCTCTGTCTCTGTCTCTCTGTCTCTGTCTCTCTCTGAATTTTACATTTAAATTAATGGCAGTTCCTTGCATATGGTAAGTACTTATCATACTGTATATTATATTGGAGTTGAAATTTGGTTACCTGGTTTTGAATTATGCCTCAAACATTTATTACCTGTGTGATTATAGGCAAATTTATTAATATTTCAGAGTTGCCATTTTCTCTTATATAGAATGTGTATTATAATGCTAGTATAAATTTCACAGGGCTCTTGTGAGGAAAACACTTCACAAACTTTAAGCCTTTGGGACAAAAAAAAATTTGAATTGGTTTTGATGAGTCAAATCTAGTAAGATTAAATACTCTCCACATATATATATACATACATAAATGTAAACATATGCATATCTTATAGATATATATTATAGATATCTATATTTTATCTATCTATATAATATATATATGTATATACAGAGACTACACTTGCATACAAGGTCTTCCCCCCTCCCCCACCCCCGGAACTACATAAGTATAGGATGGAAAAGACATTTCTAAATAAGTGAAAGAGATTCAAATTTTCTTTTAGTGGGTTATGAGCTCAGGAAGAATCAACAGTAAGATGAAAGACTATCCCTCAAAAAAAAAAGGCTAATGTGATCAATGTGATATTAGGGACAGTAACCAGACTGCAATTAATTAAATTATATTAATTTAATTTAACCCTTGAATGAAGAAACTCTCTCATTCTTCTCTGTAATTTATAGTCTTAGAAAGTTGCTTAAAAGGCTAAGAGGTTAAAGGACACAGTCAATACATGTCATTCAATCAAGCAGTTAGTCAATAAGCAGTTATTAAGTGATCACTAGATTGCTATGTGTCAAAGGAGAGAACTTGAACCCAGATCTTTCTGCAATATTAGGTTATTGTTGTTCAGTCATTTCAGTTGTGACCAGCTCTTCATGACTCCTTTGGGAGTTTTCTTGGCAAAGATGCTAGAGTGGTTGGTCATTTACTTCTTCAGCTCATTTTACAGATGAGGAAACTGAGGCAAATAAGGTGAAGTGACTTGCCTAGGGTTACACAGCTAATAAATGTCTGAGACCAAATTTGAACTCAGAAAGATGAGTCCTCTTGACTCCAGGCCTGGCACTTTATTCACTGTGTCACGTAGGTATCTGATTTTTGCTTATATTGATAGTAAAAGGATCCATTCCCAGCCTAAGAGATGCTGTTGTCCTATTGTATTACATCTCAATCACACCCGGTTTGGAAAATTTGTATTAAGTTTTGGGCATCATGTTTTAGAAATGTTATCAAGAAACTGAAAGCAGTCTTTAGGCAGGAGACCAGAATGATAAGGGGACTTGAAAGAAAATCATACAATTGGGAATTGGGAATGTTCAACAAGCAAAGAGAAGATGTATTCCACAATAGGCAGAGAGTTCCTTAAGAGCAGACTAGAGCTTGGCATATAATAGACAATAAATGCTAGTTGATTGATGACTTGTTGGAGAGGGAAGTCTGACATTTTTTTTGAGTATTTGGAGGACATTCATGAAAACAATGTTATTAGACTTGTTTTACTTAATCTCATAATAAAGTAGTACTAGGACCAGTGAGTAGAAACTGCAAAGGGCATAGATTTTAGCTATAAACAATGAAAAGCTCCCTAAAATGATAGTCATTCAGGGGCAGCTGTGTCCTGGACTCAGGAGGACCTGAGTTCAAATCCAGCCTCAGACACTTGACACTAACTTGGGCAAGTCACTTAACCCCTATTGCCTTTCCCCCCTCCAAAAATATATATAGTCATTCAACAGGAGAATGAGGTTCCTGTGGAGGTAATGTTTCCCATTAGTCAAGGTCTTCAAGCAAAGGCTCAAGGATCACCTTTTAGCAATGTTGCAGAGGGAATTCCTGCTCAGGTATGAGCTGAACAAGATAGCCCCTGAGGTCTCTTCCAGTTTTTAAAAGTGTACTTATATATGCAAAAGGTGTTCCCCAAATGCCAAGAGTTCATCTCCATTCTCAGTGGGGAAATGTGATCACCTGTATTCTGTTGGGAAAGTATGATATCAGAGGGCACCTGAAATCCCAGGTACAGATGAGGAGCAGGAAAAGCTAAGACAAGGCAATTTAGAAAGAAGTGGTTGGACAACCTGGGAGCAAAGGAGCTATGGACAAAGATACCAAGGAGTAGAGTATTGGGAAAGAGAAATGGGAACAAGGAAGAAGCAGACTGGGTGAATACTCATGGATGGCACACAGGAAGTCTGAGATAAGCCAGGGATCAACACATTACCAGGGCAGGGTCAAAGCCACAGTCAGGAGGAGCCAGAGCTAAGATCAAAGTGTTGGCCAAAGTCCATTTTGAGGGATGTCTGTGTCAGATACCAGCAGAGACAGCAGACGACAGGAGCCATTGAGAAATTGCTTTACAACTGTACAGGGCTGATGATCTCTTCATTGAGTCAGAGACAGTTTGTTTGGGCCAAGATGTAAAGGACCCTTCACTTGAGGATTCAAGCGGAAGCTGGCACCTTCCTCATCTAAATTTCAACATTCATCAAGTTTCATCTATATGCAAGCTACAATTTTAAAATACTTTTTTTCAACTTAACTCAACAAATCTATATGCAAGGCACTGTGTTACCCAGTGGGGCTACAACAACAACAACAACAACAACAAAGTGGAACCCTTCCTGCTAATCAGGAGCTTGCATACTCTTGGGGGAATAATGGAGAGTGGTGCCACAGGAAACCATACAACATGGGCACAGATATGTTTTATTCACCAGGGAAAAGTAGAAAATGTTTTTTTCTTCCATTCTGAATCCTTTTCTGGGTCTTTTTTGTGGTCATTCATTACAACAAAATTTCAGGCTTGGGAAGCATCATAAAAGTGTCAGTAGTCAGCAGGAATGCATGCCATGTTGACCTTCTTTTCCTACTTCAAGTGTCAAAATGTTTTATAAAAGCTGTTCTATATATACAGGGGTGTGTTAATAAATGCTTAACTACCAGTTCTCAAAAAAAAAAAAAAGGAATGCACATGATATAGTTTAGAGTTTAATTTGTATTACATAAAGAACGTGTTTTTATAACTTTAAATAATTCTTTTAAAAAATCAAATTAATTTTTCTAAGACAATTCCAAAAGACACGTGATGGAAAATACTGTCCACTTCCAGAGAAATAACTATGGAGTCTGAATGCAGATTGAAGCATACAATTTTCACCTTTTTTGGTTGCTTTTTCTTTCCTTTGGTTTTTCCCTTTTGTTCTGACTCTTCTTTGACAACGTGACTAATGTGAAAATATGCTTAATATGATTGTACGTGTGTAGCCTATATCATATTGCTTGCTGTCTTGGGGAGGGGGGAGGGGATAGAAAGGAAGAAAAAAGTTCAGAAATCAAAATTTTATAAAAGTGAATGCTGAAAACTTTCTTTACATGTAATTTGAAAAAAAAATTAAATACTATTTTTAAAAAATCAGAATAATCTCTGTACATAAGCCCCAATCCCACTCCAGAATTGAGCCCTTCTTTAAAAAAAGAAAAAGGCAAAAATAAATAAGAAAGTGACCATGTTTGATGATTTATGCAACATTCTTCCCTTGTAGTTCCCAGCTTCTCTGCCATAGGGAGGGAAGTATCTTCTATTTTCTATTATCTCCAACCAAGGAAGTATGCCCTATCAGCTGAAACTGATTATTACAATTGTTTAGACTTAAACTATTGAATAATTTTTAAAATTACATTATTGTAATCATCATTTGTGTCATTTTTTTGGTTCTGCTTATTTCACTTTCATTTTTGTATACAAAACAGTTAGCAATAGCTAACATCTATATAAAGTTTTGCAAAATGTTTCACAAATATTACCTCACTTGATTCTCACAGTAACCTTGGGAGGAAAGTGAAATTATTATCCCTATTTTAAAAATGAAGACACTGAGGCAGTCAGAGTTTAAGGGTCCCACAGCTAGTAAGTATCTGAAGCCAAATTTGAACTCAGATCTTCCTGACTCCAGACCCAGCTCTCAATCTATGTACCACCTAACTGCCAGGGTTTCTATAAATTCCTCATATTCATTATTTCTGATTACACAATAACATTCCATTATAGTTAATACCCAATCACATTTAAATAACACTTGAAATCCGTTGCCTCATTTGATTCTTCTAGGAACCTTGTAAGGAAGGTTAGAAATGTATTATTATTTCCATTTTGTATAGATAGATTTAGTGACAAACAGTAAGTAATCAAATCATGATTTGAATCCAGCTCCTCCAGCTCTAATTACAGTACTCTTTCCACCAAATCATGCTTGGCACATAGTAGGGTCTTAATAAATGCTTATTTCCTTGCCCTTGAATTAGCAGCTTAATTCCTCTAGTTAGGTTCTTATCTGATATATGCACATATACACACATGTGTACACACATGTGTGTATTTCTGCACGTACATACATGCACCCATGCTTATATGAATATGTATAGGTATATGTGTGCATAATACATATTGTGAATATAATATACATCTACAATATATCACATATAATATACATCGCATATGTGTAATGCATAAATGTGTTGATTGATACTTGTTCATGTGTCCATGAAAACATATCGATGAAAACTTATTAAAAAGCAATAAAACATATTGGAAAACATTCCCATTATATGCAATGTATCACTGTCCCCCACCTCTGCTCAGAAACTCCCCTATTTCTCTCTTTCTGGGTGAAGCATTCTGAGCAGACTTCTCCCTACTCCAAGTTTCCTACAGCATACATCTTCCATGGCCAGTGGAAAAGACACCAACAAGCCACATGGAACTTTAAAATATTTCATTTTTTTGTGTCCAGTGGCAATCAATTACAACCAACATTATTCAGCTCTCTAAGGTTTGCAAAGCAATTTAAACATATCAGAGCCTCAAAACAACCTTTTGGTGCAGATGCTATGATTACCCTATTTTTATAAATGGGAAAACTGAGGATCAGAAAGAATAAGTGACTTGCTCAAGGTCACAACTCCTAAGGGTCTGAGAAAGGATTCAAACACAGCCCTATATGACCACAAAGTCAGCTTCCTAGTCATTATGTTATATTGATTCTCATCAAAGGGGAGTCATAAGACTGCCCATTGATCCGTTTGTCTTTGCTCTAAAAGTTATTTGACACAAAAATAGTTTAAGATGATTTTCAGTTAAGCTACTAATTCCCAGTCATTTATTTTCTTTCTTTCCTTCTTTCTTTCTTTCTTTCTTTCTTTCTTTCTTTCTTTCTTTCTTTCTTTCTTTCTTTCTTTCTTTCTTTCTTTCTTTCTTTTTTTTTTTGCTTTTTGGAGGTGTAATGGAAATGCAGATTTGAAGATCTTCCCTGCCCCTAGGCCCTTTGATTGGCTTAAGAGACTTTGATTGACTTAAGTGACTCTGAGAACCTTCTTTAATTTGAAAGTATACTCTGCCCCCTAATAGGCTGAATGTGGTCACATGGAGCCTGTGGTAGGAGGCTTGGTTTTCAGGAATGACTACACCTTGATGCTGTGTGATTGGTCAGTGGGTCAAGAGAGTGGTTACATTCTCTGAGCCACGAGAAGACTATATAATTCCTGATTTGAGGCTTTGCTTTGGGGCTCACTTTGAGAAGTGTTGTGTGATTTGACCAGATGAGACTCTGGACAGCCGTTGAGAGCCCCCCGGCTTTGAAAACCCAGATGTTGATGCTTCCCTCTCTGGTAACTGTGATTTGGTATTGATTTAATGGTTGGACAGTTTGGAAGCCTGTCTGCTTGATCTGTTTGTTTCTCTGTTTTGAAACTACTGTCTGTAAACTCTGAAGTTCGGGGTGCTGACCTTTTTCCCCTGAACTAGGTAAATGGTATATGTTTGTTTGATTAAAGTGTGCTTGTTAACTGATTTTGAGTTGCTTTCCTTTTGAAAATCAGATCTAAGAACCTGTATTGGCAGCTACCCTGGGGATGTTGGGGTGCTTGCTGCTACAGGAGGGCAATTGGGGTTAAGTAACTTGCCCAAGGTCACACGGCTAAGTTTTTGTTTGTGTGTGCATTAAGTGTCTGAGGCCAGATCTGAACTCAGGTCCTTCTGACTCCAGGGCCAATGCTGTACTCACTGCGCCACCTAGCTGCCCCCACAGTCATTTATTTTCAACGTGCTTCTGGTTTCTGGTAAACCTGCTTTTAATTTATAAAAAGGATTTGCATTTGCTGTCTCTGAACTCTTTTAAACAGTGTTATTTAATAGAAAAGAGTTTTGTCTTTAAAAAACAATAGATAGATAGCATTTCCTCTGCAGCTACTAACTTTTTTTTTCCATTTAAGGAGCCAGAATTTTGCAGTAAAAAAAGACATGGTACTGATAGAGAAGAGGGTTGGGTTCTAGTCCTGGCACTTTACCTCATGGACATCTCACTCTGATTTCTAGCAGGCTAGTTCCCTAGAAGGGTGTCTGCTCCCTCATTTTCATCATCTGAAAAATTATGGGTTTGAATTTGATGACCTCCAGGATTCTTTCTAGCACTAAAGTTTCTATGATTCCAATTTAACCCCAACCAATTCCATCCTGAACCAAGATCCTCCCGCCTTACTTTGACCATTCAACTTCAATCTGTTAAGAAAGAAACAGCTTGGGGCGGCTAGGTGGCGCAGTGAATAGAGCGCCGGCCCTGGAGTCAGAAGGACCTGAGTTCGGAGCTGGCCTCAGACAATTGCCCTAAAGGGGCGGCTAGGTGGCGCAGTGAGTAAGAGCACCGGCCTCGGAGTTGGGATGACCTGAGATCAGATCCGGCCTCAGAAAATGAGCACCCACGCATAAATAATGACTAGCCGTGTAACCTTGAGCAAGTTACTTAACCCCAATTACTTTAAAAAAAAAAAAGAAACAGCTTCAGAAAAATCACAGATATCTATAGGAGAAAATGAAAATGAGATTTAATGCCAAGACCAAGGTCTTCTTTGAACAAACTCTCATTGAGTAAATGGAAATTCCAACAATTCAGACAGTTGGTAAGACTCTTGAGAATGTGGAGCATTTCCTGTGTCCAGAAGCCATCTTTTATAGAAAACTGACAATAGTAAGGAAATTCAACACCAACTCAACACATTGGTTGCTTGAGAACATGGGTATTTGAGGATCATGATTTCCAGTTCTGAGGAGTGTCATGAGGATAGAATCTAAACTCAATAATCCTTCCAATAGCTGTGGTTACTGGCCTAATGTATGTTGCAGAGGCTTGAACAACATGCAAAATACATCTAGAGACACTAGAAACACCATTCTTGCTTCCTGTAGGGAATCCTTCTAACAAGGAGAACATTGAACAGTCAACATTAATGGCCTACAACATTTAATACTGCCATGATGATCATTTAGCATCAACTTCCCTGGTTTGGTCAGGTCTAACTTGGGTTCTACTAAAACACAGGATCTTAGAATCATATAACATCAGAATTTCAAAGGAATTTAGAGACTTCTTCTAGATTATCCATTTAGAGCTAAAATATATCTTAGAATTCACCTAGTCCAACTCCCCCATTCTTCAGATAATTTCAGGCCCAAAGAACTGGCTTGGCCAAGGTTATAGTGGTATCAAATAACAAAGTCAGGATTTGAACCGAGCTGTACAATTGAAAACACAATGGCATTGAAGACAAAAGGTCTGAGTTCAAATCTTGCCTATGATATTCCTTATGTGGCTTTGGGCAATTAACCTCTTTGGACCTTAGTGTCCTCATCTCTAAGAATGAGCAGGATAAACCAGTCAGCTTCTGAGATCCTTTCTAGTTCTATTGCTATCATCCTGTGTACCCAGAACCTGATTTCAAATCCTAGACTTCCCCTGCTACAAGCAAGATCTATATTCCCTAGTAAGTGCCATCATAAAAACTTATGATGCAAGCAAAGAAGGCACTTCAGGCCAACATGAAGAAATGAAACATGAACCCTATTGCCTGGGGTATCTAAATAGAAGGAATTTTCTGCTAGGAAACCAGGGCTGTTCCTGGAAATTCCATCACACCAACAGGAAACAGAAAAAGTGGCTTCAGCACAAAAACAAAGAAGTGCCAACAGAGGGAACAACTCAGGACCACCCATCCCACTGGGAAATGTGTCCAAGATGGGACAGTGCTTGATCAGGCTTGTCTGTCATCTGCTATCTTATAGATAAGGCATTCATGAAAGACAGTTATCCTTGTTCCACAAGTGATTGCCAATTGTTATCATATATCTTCCACTAGAGGGAGACAGTTACATGCACTTGGGACTGGGTGGCTCCAGCTAGTAGAAGGCAGTGCTACCCAGGCACATTCCAAAGGCTTGAGTGTTCCATATTCAAACTTACCCACCTAAATGGTAGAACTATACTTTTATGAATTTCTCAGGGGAAAATTCTGTTGACTTCTGCACACAAAAAGAATCTCTCTCTGTCTCTCCCTTTCACTCTCTCTCTCTCTCTCTCTCTCTCTCTCTCTCTCTCTCTCTCTCTCTCCCCCTTTCTCTCTCTCTCTCTCCCTCTCTCTCCCCTTCATTCTCTCATTCTCATTCTCTCTGTCTCTGTTTCTGTGTCTCTGTTTCTCTGCCTCTTTCTCTGTCTGTGTCTCTCCCCTCTCCCCCCCGACTTCATCTATGAAACTTCCTTCCTCTGGTCCATAAAATCTTTAAATCAATTTTTTAATTGGAAGAATATCTAACATACTATCCAAAAGGAAGAGGAACTTGAAGAGAGATTGCTTCTGAAACATCTGAGTTCTTTTCTTGATACTGTCATAGGCTTTGGGGATGAGTTTCAGTAAGTTATTGATTTGGTTAGTTTTTCCATTTTGAAAATAGAACTATTTGCTACAAACTATATGGTAAAATTCTGAGTTAAAGTTGTGACTTTAGAACGTTCAAAGAATATATTTCTTAAAGATTAATATGATTAGAAGAGGTCTATGTTATACTGTTGATTTGTACTCCTAGAACCTTGGATTACTGATGTATAATACATTAACCATTAGATACCCATTCAATAGTAGCAGACTGATTATGGGAACTATAGGGTAGTTTTTATATACCTTGGTTTCTTTCATATTTATATTCTTCTCCAACTGTATCTGGTGAAGTCTTTGTTTAGTGGGGCTTTTCATAAGGCTCTGAGGTATTCCTTAAACATTCCACAAAAGTAGCTATTGCCTTCAGGAAGGATTGGAGGATTGAGCCTTTCAGTTCATTGTGAGTTCTGTTTATAACTTTTACATGCTACTCAGATTGAAATATTGAGAGCTCACGGTAAAACCAGATTATAAACTCCTTGAGCTAGGGATTAAGTGTTACCCTATGTCTCTTGACCACAGCAGAGTTCCATAATCCAGGCTAGCTTTTCTTCATCCATCATCCTCATCTCCCTCCCATCTGAATCTTGGACTTTTCCCCAGGTTCTGATATTGAGTTCATCTTATGTTCTTGGGGATCAGACCTCTATGCCCTTCATCAGGCTGCTCTGCAGGTGCCCCTCCCCCCACCCCCTTTTACAACCTCTTTATATATTGTCTTCCCATTTGAATGTAAACTCCTTGAAAGCAAGGATTGTCTTGCTATCTTGTATTGTATCCTTGACACTTAGACAATTCCTGACACATAGTGAGGACTTAAGAAAAGATTTATCTATATGTCTCCCTGTCTCTCTATGTCTGTTTCACTCTCATTTTGTATTCCCCAGTAACAGTCAGGTGGCACAGTGGGTAGGGAACTGGGCTTGCAATCAGGAAGACTTCTGTGAGTTCAAAACTGGCCTCAGATGCTTACTAGCTTTGTGACCCTGGGCAAGTCACTTTACCCTATTTGCCTCGGTTTCCCCATCTGTAAAATGAGCTGGAAAAGGAAATGGCAAACCACTCTAGTATATCTGCCAAGGAAACCCCAAATGGGGTCATGAAGAGTTGGACATGACTGAAAAACAACTCAGCACATATACATACATAGTGTATAGCATGATGTGTACATAGTAGGCACTCAATAAATATTTGTTGAATGAATGAATGGTCAACATGTACAAAACTGACCTCATTATATTTTCCCTAAAACCCTCCCTTGCTGCCCCTCTAACATTACCACCACCCTATCACAATAGCCTGCTGGTTGACCTCCTTGACACAAGTCTCTCCCCACTTGGTTCATGATCTGCTCAGACAACAAATTGATTTTCCTAAAACACACACACACACACACACACACACACACACACATCACTCAATAAACTCCTGTGGCTCCCTATCACTTTTTCTATTAGTCATCTAAAGCCCTTCATAACCATCCCTTTCCCCTCCCTCATTCCTCCCCCACCTTTCAAGTCTGCTAACACATTATACTTCCCCACCCCCACATGCCCTACAATTCAGTGACACTGGACTCCTTGCTGTTTCTCATGCAAGACATTACATTTCCTAACTCCAGACATTTTCACTGACTATCCCCTGTGCCTGGAATTCTCTCTCTTCTCGTTTCTGCCTCCTTAACTTTCCTGTCTTTTTTTTAAGGTCTCAGCTAAGATCTTCCTTTCTGTACAAAGCCTTACACAATCCACCTTAACGCTTGCACATTCTGTCTACTGTCTGTAATTTACCCTTGTATGTATCTTTTTGCATGCTGTCTGCTCCGTTAGAACTCGAGCTCCTTGAAAGCAGGGGCTAGCTATCTTTTTGACTTTTTATCTTCAGCACTTAGGCTGCCTGCACAGAGTAGGTCCTTAGATGTTTATTGACTGACTTACTGATGAGCCTATTATTTTAATTAATTATTCCTAGTTGGATCAATAATGCTACAGGATCTTTTTGTGCTTGCATAGCTTGTACAAAAATTGAAATGGCTCAGGAATGGGATCCCTGACACTTAGAGAAGACTCACAGAATATTTCATTGGGAAGGGGCCTTAGAGATCACCTGTTCCATTTCCCTCATTTTACAAATACAGAAACTGAGATTTCTATACCCTTTATTTATTGCATATATAAAAACCAAATTCACCAGTTCAGTTTCCTTTCCAGATAGTTTGGTTTTCTCTTTATATGTATTAAGCCAGTGGACTAGACTTTGCCATAGCCATATTGACAGTCAGTTCCCTCCATAGCTTCAGTCTCTGCATCTTTTTTTTGCTTTTTTTTTTTTGGAGGGCATTTGGGGTTAAGTGACTTGCCCGAGGTCACATGGTTAGAGTGTGTGTGTGTGTGTGTGTGTGTGTGTTAAGTGTTTGAGGCCGGATTTGAACTCAGGTCCCTCTGATTCCAGGGCTGGTGCTCTATTCACTGCACCACCTAGCTGCCCCCATCAGCATCTTTCTTGCTCCTGAATCATGTTTCCAAAGGTCTTTTCACCACCTGTCTCCACCACTCTGAAACAATTAATTAACAAGAATTTATTAAATACCTGCTATATACCAGTGGGGTAACTATGTATTGCAGTGGATAGAGTGCAGGGCCTGGAGTTGGAAAGACTCCCCTTCCTGAGTTCAAATCCAGCCTCAGACACTTACTAGTTGTGTGACCCTGGGTAAGTCACTTAACCCTGTTTGCCTCAGTTCCACATCTGTAAAATGAACTGGAGAAGGAAATGGCAAACCACTCTAGTATTTTTGCCAAGAAAAGCCCAAATGGGATCATGAAGAGTCAAACAGGACTGAAACAACTGAACAACAAAATGTGCCAGGAATCCTGCTGAGTGAAATGAAACAATTTCTGTTATTAAAGAGTTTATATTGGGGGGGGGGGGGCGTGCAATAGCCACATTACATAAATAGAGAAAAAAGAAGTATGAGGCCATTTCGGGGGAAGGAGAGGGAGGTGAGCAAAGTACAGACAGAAAGACCTGTATGCCCACCTTTGCATTTAAGTCACACAAGAAAAGCATACATTGATTTAATCAGGAGGATCTGATTGAGTGCTTAGTAAAATTTATCTCTCTTCAACCTCTGCAATGGATACTGAGGCATAAGCTACAATTTCTTTCACAGTGGTCCTTTTTGTGAATGCTTATCATGAGCGCTGTAAGTTACAACCAAGTGCCCCATAAAATGAGGTTGATTGTTGCCTTTAGATAATTAACAATATGTTGTTGAGTTGTTTCAGCTGTGTCTGAGGCTTTCTTGGCAGATACTGAAGTGGTTTGCCATTTCCTTCTCCAGCCCATTTTATAGATGAAAAACTGAGGCAAACAGGGTTAAATGACTTACTGAGGGTCACACAACTAGTGGCCCAATTAATAATATAAGCTCCACCAATCCCTTTATTTTCTTCTCCAAAGAGAATTTTTGAGCCACCCTTGCATTCGGCTGTAACAACCTTTTGTCTTCTGGCTTCATTTTTAAGGAAGTCAAATGATAAGTTAAAATTGTAGGTTCTCGGAAAAGGTAGGAGTGAGGTGCTTTGGGGACATGAATAGGCATCAGCATTCTACAAAGAATTCTAGGGGAGAAGCAGCATAAAGGGTATCATCGGAAAGATACATGAGCCTAAGAGGATTGCTGTAACAAGTGTTACACATGACTTATGCCGTGGAAAGCCCACATCTTTCACTGGTATCCACACAATATCAAGAGTTCTAATGGAAGGCACTCAGTGTATTGACCTGACACCCCCACCCCCCATGAAGACATGAACCAGAGTGGCAGAGGATGAAAAGGCATTGATGGATCATGTCCTACACCATTGGAGGGGGTACCCCATTTATGACATTGCAGATGTATCAGAACATTGGGGTGAGTTCTTTCTGTATATGGATTACCGGGGAGAAGCTACAGTAGAGGACTGTTAGTACAGGTATAGTACTAATTTGAATAAAGTGAATCTGTTTCTGGCATCTTCTCTTCGAAAGAGGATTTGTGGTTATAACAAAAGACTTTAAAATCACAACTGTCTTTTGATTGTATGTTCTTTAGTCTTTAAAAACCACCTAAACTATGGGCTAGAAACAAATTGTCAGTAGTCTCATTAACATATGTGATTCATTCATTCTTTTATTCATATATTCAACCTTCCATCTTTTTAGTTTTTCTTTGACATAATTTACCATGCCACCTATTTTCCTCATCCTACTTAAATGACCCTCCCTCCTTCTCTGTGGCTGTTCTTTCCAGGTCATGGCCAATGCTGTGTTCTTGCTAAGGCAGAACTTCATTCTAAACGTGGAAAATAGGAAATATAACTAATGACAATTGAGTTTCTCAGTTTTGTTCTGTTCTCCCCCCTAGGCACCTGTAGGTGCACAGGTGATCTCAAATGTACTCAATTGCTGGTGACAAAGGGCTCTCCACAGAAGAGGAAGTACTGTGGAAGTAACATTAAACACCTATGTGGAGAAATCAAAGGAATAAATTAACTGAAAAGAAAATCAAGGATCATGACCAGAGAAACGTCACATATTTAATACATATTCTATATGTATATTTATGCATTTATATTTGTTATATATACATTATATTTATACATCATATATACATATTATATATTTATAAATATAATACCTTAAATATCATGTATTGAACATTATCTACAAGGTGTTTCTCCATAATACAGTATTTGAATATTCCATTTTTCCCCATTTCATTCAGTTCAACATACATTTATTGTGGACTTAATAAATCAAAGCTGTGTGCTAGGTTATGCCAGGATACAAGGAAGGTCCCAGATTTCATGGGTGATATGCCTAATAGTGGAGGTGTCATACAACTAATTATATAGCAGAAGGTAGAATGTGGGCGTGAGTACCACGTTCCTCTTCTGACTGGGGAACAATTATGAAAGGTTTCATGGAGGAGACAGAGTACATGGTAAACTTTGTCTAGTATTCTCACAGTCTCTATTTTATTCACAATTCCTTCCTTGAGTCTTTGGTTCTTTCCAAACTCACTTGATAAGCAACTTGTCAAATTTTAAAGTTGGAGAAGTAGACGGCTCTATAAATACCTTCTTGGGCTCATTAAAATACTGCACCCATCAAGGGCAATGATTAGTTTGGTGCCAAATGAGAGAATGAAGAAAACCCAACATACCACTCGAGCCACTAGACTTCTCACAAGAAGGCTATTAGTGTCAGGGAAGAAGCATCTGGCCAATCAAATAGATTGGGCATCTCAGAGAAACTCTACCTCCCCTTTCCTGCCCCCTCCCCCATCCTCCTAATCTGTCGTGGAAAGAGTTATGAAAAGTGCACATATAGATATATATTTTTTGCCCTCCTCCCCATCACTCCTCCTCTTCTGCCACCTCCCCCAGCAGTTACCCCACTGAAACTTAAAACATCATTAGAACACAGGAACCTATGACTGCTATTAAATGACCCCCATTTGACTGCTTAATTACAGCAGAATGAAAGCCAGAGAACTACAAATAACCAGTAACTGTCCTGCCTGTCACTGGAAGAGTAACCCAAAAATGAGTCATGAGTCATGAATTAGCGGCTCCAGTATTTCATTTCTAGCCACTGGCCAGTCTAGCCTCTCCTTGTCTCCCCATAGCCCTCAGCTTTCCTTCCCTCCCACAGCTGCCCCTTCTCCTTCCTCCCCGGCCCACCCTTGCAGCTCTCTCTTCCAGCTGCAATTTCTGTCCCTGCATATAATTTCTGGTTCCTAAACCTATCTCCAATCCTTGATCCTCTAGTCCACAGACCCAGGCCCAGCATCAGCTCCAATCCTTGCAGTCCCCGGCCCTGGTAGATCACACAGCCCAGGCCCAGGCCTTATGGCTTCCCAATCCCTGCAGCTCCCAACCCTGGTAGACCTCACAGCTCAGTCCCAGGCCTTGTAACCCTGAAGGCCCCAGCCCTATCCTCCATCCCTTCAGTCTCTGCAGCCCCTGCAGCCTCCAGCCCCCATCGAAAGCTACAGGACCCAGCCAGGTCTGGCGTGGCCAGGGCTCCTTGAGCTGTGTTTGTTGTTATTCACAGGACTCGATCAGGAACTTGGCAGGAACAGGCCAGCCAGTTCCCACTTCAGTCAGTCCCTCAGTCAGGGAAGTCTCACAGCCTGCCGAGGAGACAGGCTGACTGAAAGAGCCCAGCCAGCTCGGCTGTAGATAAGTTAATGTACACAGAATGGATGTAAATTACCGCGACCCTCAGCAGCAGGACATTGGCCAGGGCCCTGTCAGGGAGAGGACGTGTGTCTCCCTGACATTTACCTCCAGATAGCGAAGGCCAGCTGCCCTGCATGGGAGGACCTTTTGGAGCCAGAGTTTCCTTGAAAACAGCTGCGTGTCCCTGACACCTCCAAACTAATGCAGTTTTAATCAGGGGAATTAGCTAAGGGCGGGACTGTTTTCCCCAAAGCCCTTCTCTTGGGGGCCCGTCCCCTCCCTGCTCCCAGGCTAGGGACTTTACTGACAATTTCATTATGTTTCTTTATCTGGCCTGAAAATTCTCCTTCCCTCTATTGCTCCCCCAGTGCCACCCTCCTCAAAACCCAATGTAGGGCACCTTTTTTTAAATCTCTGTTTCCCACCCCAGTCCTCCCACCATTTCTTCCATCTCCCCCTCTTCTCCTCCCTTGGCTCCTTTCACCCCGCACCCTTCCTCCTGTTTATACAGTGACATCACGTTCCCCTGGCTCCTCCATTCTCAGAGACAACAAAGCACCATAAAACCAATACACGAGACCCTGAAATAGGCCCTAGTGTGGGGCTTTCTCTCCAGTGGGGGGTGTAACACACACACACACACACAAACACACACACACTGCTTTGTTGTTTTTTTGTTTTTAAAAGTCTACATTCAGAAACTGAGAGATGGATTCTTGTGATCCTTGAAAGGTTAGTTGGGGAAGGGAAGAGGGAGGCAGAGAGGACATTGGGCAAAACTGGAAAGGAGGTCAATTTAGACCCCTTTGGTTTTTTTCCTTTTCTCAATATCATAGAAGTCTCTCTTAGAGGCCACTAATTAGTCTTAACCTCCTCCCTTTAAAATTAGGAAACTGAGTCACAGACAACTTGCCCAGGACCACATTTGACTACTAAATGAGACTCCAAACCCAGGTAGTCTAACTCTAGTGCTCTTAACAGTACATCATTCCTCCTAGGTGGGACTCCCTATCCTTCAGGCCTACTGTTCTAAGGTTCTTTTCAGCTATTCCCTGTTCTGAGGAAAAGATCTGCTAATGTCACTGAAACTGAGAATTAAATAATGGATAAAAATGAATGAGCTACCTCTTCCAGCTAGCATGAACATATTTGATCTTTTTCATGGGGCAGAAATGACATGGTCAAATGTCAGTCAGCAAGTCAGTTGGCAGGGGAAGTTGGAGTTTTTGTTGGGGTGAGGTGAGGGAAGGGGTTAGAGATGGAACACAAAACACGTCAACAGTTGCTACCTTGCCAGTGTATAAGGTGGAGAAATAGAGGTTTAAACTATTGAATTTGTGACTTTTGTATGTCAACCTAAAAAACTATTGACAGGACTTTCTATAGAAGAAATAACCATAATTGACATTTATATGATATTATAAAAGTTCCCAAAGCATTTGGCATACATTAATCCGTTTGATCCTCAAAACAATGTGAATTAACACTTTAATTATTATTATCCTCACTTTACAGATAAGGAAAGTGAGTTTCAGAGGTTAAACCACTTGCCCAAGGTCACCCAGTTAGTATGTGGGGAAGATCTGAACCCAGGCCTTTCTGGTGTCAACACTCTTTTCATTAGGCCATACTACCTCCTTGACATGAGTCATTATAATGAGACTTAATGATTCTCAACAACAAAATGATCCAAGACAATCCCAAAGGACACATGATGAAGCATACTATTTGCCTTCAGAGAAAGAACTGATACTATCTGAATATAGACCGAAACATTTTCTTTTTCTTCCTTCCTTTCTTTTTCCTTCCTTCCTTCCCTCCCTCCCTTCCTCCTCCCTCTTTTCCTTCCTTCCTTCTTTCCTTCCTTCCTTCATTCTTTCTTGTACAAAATGACTAGTATGGAAATATTTTATATGATTGTATATGTATGACATATCAAATTGCTTATGGTCTCAGGGAGGGAGGAGGGGAAAGAGGAAGGAAGGGATAGAATTTGGAACTTAAAACTTTTAAAAAGTAAATGTTTAAATATTGTTTTAACGTGTAATTGGGGAAAAATAAAATATTCTACAAAATATCCTTATGCCCTCGGACTGTCCAGAGCCAAGTGGCAGAAAATAGAAGTGAAAAAATCATAGAAATGAAAGAATGAATTTCATCTATTCTAATCATAGAACATCTAGTCTCATGCCTTCTTTTGCAGATAAGGAAAGTTCAGAGAAATTAAGCCATTTTCCCAAGAGTAACTAGGTGGTGCCATAGGGCACAGAGTATTGTGTCTGGGTCAGGAAGACCTAGGTTCAAATACAGCCTCAGACATGTACTAACTGGGTGACCCTGGGAAAGTCATTTAACCTCAGTTCTCTCAACTGTAAAAGGGGAATAAGGTACTAAGTCCCAGAGTCATTTTGAGGATCAGATAAGATAAAATTTGTAAAGCATATGCCTGGCCCACAGTAGGCACTTAATAAATGCTTGTTTCCTTCCCTCCCTAAGGTCACACCAGTGGCTAAAGACCAAACTGGGACAATATGTCTTATTGGCTGACTCCTAGACCAGAACTCTTCTTACTCCACCTTAAATCTGGGACTTGCTCTTTGTTTGCCACTGATGGAGTGTGTTCTCTTGGGTTGGTTCTTTACCAGGACCCTTTGATCTATCAGCTAATAAATGGAGATTGTAATCCCACCTCTCAAATACTAATTCCTCATCTTCCCATTAAAAAAAATCTCCAAGTAGAAAATTCATGACTTAGAACTGTGAAAGCCCTTTGAGAGTCTCAAGTATGTAGATGCTTGAGAAGTATAAACTGGTTATTATTTCAGGGTGTCTGGGTAGGTTCCTTTCTTTGTTTTGACTAAAAGAATTGGCTGTGCTATATTAGTACTAGAGAACTTGGATTTTGAAAAAATTAGCTAATGAGTGGTGTGTGTGTGCTAGAGTTAAATAAAAATGGGAGGGAGCACTTAGCATGATTGGAGAAAGAGGCCATTATTTTTATTTAGCGATTTGGGATTCCAACTAGATCCTTAGTAGGAATTTGGGGCCCAAGCACAGAATTACTGTAATATATTAGTGTTCCATGCAAGCAACACCCCAGAACATGCACTTGATAAGTTGGAAAGGATATTTGTCTACCATATTATTTTGTGATTACTTACTAGGGATGTAGAGACCTAAAGAGAGAAAGTTTATACTTGTTTGTTTTCTTTTGTTTTGTTTTTAATATTTGCTTTGTGAGTCAGTATCTCTCACATCTCTGGGACCAAGAATGTAGTCCAGGCACTTACATCAGAGGGCCTACTCTCAACAAAGATGAAACTTCAGACAGCTGCCCGACTGTCGATTATAACCACATAAAGCTGTCAGAGTAAATGCTCTGTTTCTCTGGATAATCATAAATTCCTTTGGCTCTGGGTTTAAGTTTGTCTTATGATCCTTGTAACATGAGTGCTGGCCACAGGTAGTTAGTACCTATGTTATAAACTCCTCTAGCCCAGAACCCAGACCAACGCAATTCTCTTTGTGCACAAACTCATAGGATGTTGACTACAAGTAGGCACTTAATTGAATTCATGATGATGACAATGATCATGGCTGTGTTTCATCAATACCGAGGCACTTGTCATATAACTTAATAAAGAGTAGTCACGTTACAAATAGTCAAGGTTTGAGTATTCTTAGATAAATCATTCATTAATGATATTTCCAGGTATTGCGACTGATAATTCTCAAACTTGTTCTGAGAGAAATGAAACATCCAAGAAAATCTATTTTTATGAATTTATATGATTCCCCAAAGGATTCAACTTTCTTTGTTTTCAGAGTATTTACATTTTTAATGAGGATGATGAAAACTTGGAATATACTACCATGCAAAAGCTAATTCTATCCTTGATTTTAATAAACTTCGGGTAAACTTCTCAATTGTATAAAGATTTCTTCTAGACTTCTCTCCCACCCATCTTTGAAAAATGAAGAGTTTGGATTAGATCAAGGGTTCAGAATCTGGAGTCTATGAACTTGTTTTTAAAAATATTTTTACTATATCTCGTTAGAATTTATTTCTTTTGTAGTCCTTTGTATTTTATTATATGTATTGAAAAAATTATTCTGTGGACAGGCCTATAGGCTTCCAAAGGGGTTCGTGACACAATAAAGGCCAAGAACCCCTGGACTAGAGAATTGCAAAGTTCTTTACTATCTTTAAAACTGACTCACTTAGTCAGGGAAAGTTAAGCAAGAGCAAATAACAACACAGTTCCACATTTTGGGGGTGGGGCAGGATGTGAAATGGAATTTGCAGAGAAGCAATATATATGTACAAATATACACATATACATACATACACACATATAAACATAATATATGTATGTGCATATACATATGTGTATACATGCATGCATCTACACACTTATATGTATAGAGCTATGTGTATATATCTATATATGTGTACATCTACATGTATATATATACATACACATACATATACACATATGATATATTAGATGAGACCCAGAGCTCTTTCTCTCTTCCAGCCCTACTCCTACCACCAATCATTGCTGCCAATTCTAGCATGGCTATCAATGTGCATAACTGAAGTCATATCAATATGCCCTAATGGATCATAAAATTTAATTCAAAACCCAAAAGAAAGAGGTAGACTGACAAAATAATATGAGAGATGTCCAAAAAGAGTAGGGAAAAAATTCAAAGATGAAAGGAAGAGAACAAAGAGAAAAGATATGAGAAAAACTAGAGTATGGCAAGAATGAAAGTGACAGATAAAGATGAGAAGGAAGGAACGAGTTAAGAAAATGAAGATTGATTAAAGGAGAAAAGAGAAGTGAATGGAAGAAGGGAAAGAGGTGTGATAACAGAATGTGAAGTAAAAAGTAAAAAGGCCATGCTAGGGGGTGGCTAGGTGGCGCAGTGAGTAAGAGCGCCGGCCTCGGAGTTGGGATGACCCAAGATCGAATCCGGCCTCAGAAAATGAGCACACACACACAAATAATGACTAGCCGTGTAACCTTGAGCAAGTTACTTAACCCCAATTCCTTAAAAAAAAAAAAAAGGCCATGCTAGCAGTTGTCTACAATTTCTTAGCAGCCTAAGGTTTCTAAGGTCCCTGCCAGATAAAAATTCCATGGATCTACTATGTAGTTTTCCACTTAAATCCTCCACCCATGCACGCAGAATTGGCTCTGGGTTCTGAAGGGCTGCAATGAACTTATACAGACTCAGAAAATTTCTACTAAACCGGAAAGGGTTCGAGTGAGAGCCTGGAAAGGGTTTGAACAATCTGTCAATCAAAGGCTGGCCTCTTTTAGATTGGAAATATTAGTCATCACAAAGTTGGCTACTAAGTGACAATATAGTTTTGGGACCACAAGAAATCATGAAGACCGTTTGCTGAGACACAGTGGAAATGTGATCCATTTCAGCAGAGAATAGAGAACTCACCTGATGAAATACAAATGAAATGATAGGTCTGTTGAAGTGTTGAATGATGATTTGTTAGCAGCTAGGTGGTGCAGAGGATTGAATGCTGGAGCAGAAGTCAGGAAAACTCGAGTTCATATCCAGCCTGATATAATTTACTAGCTCTGTGGCCCTGGACAAGTTGCCTAAACTCTGTCTGCCTCAATTTCCTCATATGTAAAATGAAAATATTATCAACTACTTTGTAGGGTTGTTACAAGGACTAAATGAATTTGGAAAGTGTTTTGAAAACCTTAAAGCATTGCATATATGCTAATTTTGAATAGAATATTTTAGATGCCAATGTGTATATCAGCTGTGATAAGTAATAAATTGACTATTTGCTGCCTGGATGCTTTCATTCTAAACTAAAAAATTATTTAAAGCTAAACTTCTGGATAGCTTTTCACTACTTTTACTTATTTTTGTCAAAGTAGTTACAGGATTAGGATATATTGTTTGATTTAAATTAATGTGTATTGTATGGAAATTCATTTGAATTTTGTAAAGGTCAATAATGAAAAAGAAAAGTCAAATCAGCAATTTTGCTGAACTTCTGTTTTCAGAGGAAATTCACAACATTGTAAAACAACAATAGCAATTTGGTATTACGGCCTCATCTATGGACCCACTGAGGACTGATTCTCAGAGTTGAATTTGTTTTAGAATTCAAAGGCACTTGCATTTCCTCTGTAGTATATCTTTCATATCTGAAGTGTTGGATTGTCCAAAGAGTCTCGTCTTTTCACATTTTTATCTTGGTTTTTGGCCCAACAGACTTTCTTTAATTATGGGTTTGGGCAGCTAGGTGGTATGGTGGATAGAGTGTCTGGCCTGGAGTCAGGAAGACTCATCTTCCTGAGTTCATATCTGACCTCAGACACTTATTAACTATGGGACTTTGGGCGAGTCACTTAACCCTATTTGCCTCAGTTCTTCATCTTTAAAATGATCTGGAGAAGGACATGGTTGATCACTCTAGTATCTTTTTCAAGAAAACCCCAAATGGGGTCATAGTCGGACTCGACTGAAACAATTGAACGATTGAATTTTAGGCTTAGGAAAAAGAAGTGCTTGTCATGTTTCCAGAAATATTGGGTTCTTCTTCTTCATAGGGTAATGTAGTTACCAGTTTTGGACTCGCACTAGGAGATGTCTTATGAAATCAGAGCTGTGTGTCACACTGGAAGGCAAATCCATAATGGGGTAGCCTATCCTTTCTCTTTTATACATCTTGTAAATCTAGCCACCTTACTCATATTTAAATTTTTTTCAAATGCCTTAATCCAGACAAAAAGAAAGTAGAAGTTCCACATCACGGGGAGAAGACATGTTCATATTGTATCATTTCCTGCTTCTAACGGGAAATACTTGAAAAACTGCTTGTGAAATTGTCCTTGTGAAATTTTCGGCTTGACACTGGACACCCAAGAGGCACAGATAATTGGCGACTCTGAATTCTCCATTTGAACCGAATCGCTGAACTTTCTGAGGTTTACCCATCACTGCTGTAAAGAATGTAAGGAGCAAGTTTTCTTTGGAAGTGCTAATGTAACCTGAGCTAACATGTTACCAATAGCAAGGCAGGAAACAACAGAAAGGGGGTGACACGTTATTCCCACATACACATCTCTTATTTTTTTAAAACAAATGCTCAAAATGTTTGTCTTACTGATTCAGGGTAGGGAGAAGACCATGGATTATTTTTCTAGTTAATGTTTAACTTTCTGGTTTTCCAAAGCAATGTTTCTGTTATCAGCGCTATTGCTGAAGGTCACAGATGGAGTAAAACTCATATCTCAAGTGTGGATAAATAACACAAACTGAAATTCATTGAGGGGGTCCATTGCTCCATATACCTTTAAAATTTTTCTTTATCCATGTAAGCAAATTAATGGGTAAACTGGGTCTTTTGTTGTTGTTGCTCCATGTTTTGAAAAGCTATCTATGTGTACCAGGATGAATAAGGTCATAAGTTTTTCATCTAATATAGTACAGTCAGTCCAAAAGCATTTTTTGTACCATGGGTTGTGTTAAGGGGGGCAACTAGGTGGCACAGTGGATAAAATGTCGGGTCTTGAATCAGGAAGACTCAGGTCCTTGAATTCAAATCCAGCCTCAGACACTTACTAGCTCTGTGACCATGAGCAAGTCACTTAACCCTGTTTGCCTCAATTGTTCATATAAAATGAACTGGAGAAAGAAATGGCAAATCATGCCAAGAAGACCCCAAATGTGATCAGAAAGAATTGGACGTGATTGAAACAACCGAACAATTGTGCTGAACATTGGAGATACAAAGAAATGCAATGACAGTCCCTGTTCTCAAGGACTTCATATTCTACTGGGAGAAACAACATGCAAACTATGTATAAATAAGATATATACAGGATTAGTTAGAAAGAATTAAAAGAGGGAAGGCACTAACACTAAAGGGGACAGGAAAGTTTTCCTGTAGGAAATGGGACTTTAAGAAGCCAAGGAAGACAAGATATGGAAATGAGGAGGGACAGTTTTCCAGGCATGGTTCACAGAAAGTATATTTAATTCATTAAACAACAGACCTCTCTGCAGAGATGGTTAGTTACTAGACAAGTCACTGAGGGCACTCAGGAAAGGTATATCTGTAATACTGGAAACAGACAGAAGCCAGTGAGTAGCATCAGTAAATTGTGATACATGATTGGGAATCTTCCAATAAGGAGTCAAGTAACTCACCATTTGGATAACTAATAGAACAGTAAGTTATTTTATCCTGCACATCAATAGAACGCAATTCTGTATGATTTGTAGTCAGATTGTCACTTTCACCTATTTTTCCTGAATCAATTAATGAATCAAATAAACAATCATTTATTAAGCACCTACTAATTGTCTCGAGGTGGAGGCTTAGAGAGATTGTTAGTCTCATTAAGTCACATAGATAACAAACTACAGAGGCAGAATCTAAACCCAAATCTTGTGAATATAAATCAATACTCTCTCCATACTATTAACTTGCCTGTTGACTATACTGATATGATTCCAAATGAAAATTCACCCAAAACACATCATGAAATGCTGCTGCTTAGATATTCTGGGATATTGTAATATTTCAGAGCTTATGTATTCTGAGAATTAAAATGGCTAAAAACTGGAACTTTGGAAAGTTGACTGATTATCATTCAGTTCTTATATCTTCTCTCATTGTGGCCTGGTAATTGATTAGAGGGTAATTGAAGTCCATTCTATCAATGAAATTGCTGTTGTTCTTCACTCGTTTTAAGTTGTATCTGACTCTCCTTGACCTCTTTTGGGGTTTTCTTGGCAAAAATACTGGAATGATTTGCTATTTCCTTCTCCAGTTCATTTTACAGATGAGGAAACTGAGGCAAATGGGATTCAGTGACTTGCCTGAGGTCACACAGCTAGTACATGTCTAAGGCTGGATTTGAAATCAGATCTTCCTGACTTCAGGCCAGGTACTCTATCTACTTCACCACCTAGCTTCCCTATCAATTAAAATAAAGAATTTTAAAATGCAGAAAATGTTATGATGTAGAAGAAAGAAATTATCATTTTCCCCTTCCATCCAAATAAAACCATAGAGTTAGGAAGGACTTCTTTTCCCTTTGAAGGGATCCCAATTTGAAGAAATAAAACTATAAAGAGAAATCACCAAATCTATAGTCATAGCCTCTAAGAATGTTAGTTTACAGGATTACTATACTAGGCTTGATTCATTAGCTACTCTTGGTCAGGTCATTCACCCATTCATTCTATACAATCTTGAGTACTTGCTAAGGTATAAGGCACAGTGCTAGGCTCTAGCTTTGAACTCCAACTTGAGGTTTTTATTTGTTGGTGGGAAATCTCACAGGATCACAGTGTGCCCATCTTTTGAAGTGGGCATGGAATAAAGACACTAGGAGCAGGCTTTGAGAGGAAGGGAGGAAAACAATGATGTATTTTTATTTTTTATTTAATTTAATTTTTTATTTTTAAATCATAAAACAAAGACATCATCAAAAATTCATTAGAAGTTGAACCAAATTTATAAGGAAAGAGCTACTGTGCAGAAGTTAAGTGTTCAAAGGGTATGAATCTTTGAAAGTTCCTGAAAGAGGAAATGAAAATTATTAACCACAACATAGAAAAAATATTCAAAATCTCTAAGACTCACACAAATTAAAATAATTGGACATTCTACCTGATACCTATCAAACTGGCAAAGACAATGAAAGAGAAAAAACTTTAGTGCTGATGTGACTGCAGTAAAATAGGTACACTATTACATATCTGTAACAACTTTTTGAAAGCAAAATAGAACTACACAATATGCATACTTCGACCTAGCAGACCTACTATTGGGCTTATACCCCAAGAAGCTTTTGGTGGGGAGGGGCAAGGAGTAGAAGACATCCTTACAAAAATATTCCTAGCAGCAATGTTTATAATAGTAAAAACAAAAACCAAAAAACCAAAAACAAACTAGAAATAAACTGGGTGTCCTCCTATTCCTCAGGACTCTGAATGGATTATGGTCTATGCATAAAATGGAATAGTTTATGTCATTAGAAACTACAAAATGAATAATTCAAAGAAATAGAGGAAGACTTACATGAAATGATGCAAAGTGAAGAAAGCAAAAGCAGGATAGTAATATGCACTGGCTAAAACTATATAAGGATAACAATAACAGCAACAAATTTATGTTGTGCACATAGTGATGTGGTGCAATCATTTTAGTCATTCACAATTCTTTATGATCTCATTTGGTGGGGTTTTTTTGGCAAAGATACTAGAATGGTTTGCCATCTCCTTCTCCAGCTCATTTTACAGATGAAGAAACTGAGGCAGACAGGGTAAGTCAGTTGCCCAGATTCTCACCCAGATTTGAAATCAGGAAATTGTCTTCCTGATTCCAAGCCCAGTGCCACCTAGCTGCCAAGGGTAGACATGCTTTAAAAAAGGTTTAAAAAATCAAGAAAATGAGAATGATGGGATATTATTAAAGAAAAATCAATGTGCACAGCTCTTGGTCTGGAATTAAATGACCCAGGACAAGTCATTTAACCCTTCTGTGTCTCAGTTTCTCTATCTATAAAACGCGATGGTTGGACTTCAAGGCATCTAAGGTCCCTTCCATATCTAAACCTACAAACCTATGACACTTTAAATTTACTGGGTGGTTTGTCCCTGAGTATCCCGAGGGTATGCCACTTGATCATCCTTTCCATTCTTTTATTTTTTCTTATTAAACAAATGCTTTATTGACTTCTGGTTTACATCATTCATTTCCACAAGATTTGGAGTTACAATTTTCGCCCATTTTTCCTTACCCACCACCCCAGAATAGCAGTCCCACTAGATATCCCCTCATCCAATCTGCTCTCTCCCATATCTTCTCCCATACCCCCTTCGACTTTGCCATTAGGGTAGGGTGAATCTCTGAGCCCCAGTGCCTGGACATCTTATGAAACATTTAATTTTAAAACTTTGATTTTCAGATCCATTCCCTTCCTCACTTGTCACCCATTCCCTCTGAGAAGATAAGCAATTCAGTATGTGTTGTACATGTATAGCTATGCAAAACATTACCATAGTAGATATATTGTAAAAGACTGCTTATATTTCCCTCCCACCCATCTCACCTCCCACCTGGTCCATTTCCTACTTTGATTCTGTCCCTCTTTGATAGTGGGTACTTCCAATCTCCCCTCTCCTCCATCATCCCCCTTCTCATCCCCCTTTCCCCTACTCAGGAGAGTGAGTGAGGGTAAGATATTCCATTTAGTATGTATGTGATTCTCTCCTTGAGCCAACTTCAATGAGAATATGCTTTTGCCTTTTTGCCTTCCTGTTCTTCCCCTCCCCTGCAACTACTTCCCTTGCCTCTTCTACATGAGATAGTTTACCCTACCCTGTCTCTCCCCATCTCCTCTTGCCACTTTCCTCTCTCACCTCTTGACTTCACCCCTTAAGAATCATCCCTTCCCATCAAATTCAACCTGTGCCCTCTATCCATGTATACCTGTGAACATATGCCATGTACCCTTCTTCAATTATTTTCATAATGAGAAAGGTTTCATCAAACACAGTTTTTGTTTTTCCATGTAGGACTGTAAATAGTCCAACTTTGATAAGTTCCTTTTGATTTCTTTTCCTTGATTACCTTCTCAAGCATCTCTTGCTTCTTGTGTCTGAATGTCAAATTTTCTATTCAACTCTGGTTTTTCCTCAAGAATGCTTGAAAGTCCTCTATTCCACTGAATGACCATATTTTCCCCTGAAACAAGATACTCAGTTTTGTTGGGTAGGTGACCCTTGGCTTCAATCCCAGCTCTTTTGCCCTCTGGAATATCATATTCCATGCCCTTCGATCCCTCAGTGTAGAAGCTGCCAGGTCCTGTTCTGAAGAAATGTGGCACAGAAGCCATTTTTCAACATCAGTGGCAGATCTAGCTCCTGGTCTGTGAACTGTAGAGAGATCCAGCAATCAGTCTGGGGGTTAATCACTCTTGCTTTAAACTGCCTGGATCTGGATTGTGGTCTTGGGGGGAGGTTTGGGGTGGGTATCCAATTTGCCAGAGTTGGTGGAGGCTTTACAGAGGCCGCCCAACCTGCAGAAGTTGTGAAGACCCCACGTTTGGGACAGAAGCTCTCCTGTCTGGTGGCAGAGTCCTACTGTGGCAACAAGCCCAAAAATAAAGTAATTAAGTGGCAACATGCTTAGGCAAAAGAAACAAAATAAACAGAAAAATTCAACATTGGACTCCTATTTTAGGGGCAAAGAGAATCAAAGCATGGAGGAGGAATGTGAGGTCAGAACTCCTGCACCAAAAGCCCCAAATGAAAATACAAGCTGGCTACAGGCCATAGAGGACCTTAAGAAGCAGATAAGAGAAGTGGGGGGAAAATTGGGAAGAGAAATGAGAAAGATGCAAGAAAAGTATGAAATGAAAGTCAACAGCCTGACTGAGGAAAATAACACCTTAAAAAATAGACTAACTCAAATGGCAAAAGAGGCTCAGAAAGGCAATGTGGAGAAGAATGCCTTAAAAAGCCGAATTTTCCAGATGGGAAAAGAATCTCAAAAGCTCACTGAGGAGATTCATTCCTTCAGAGTTAGACTGGAGCAAATGGAAGCTAGTGACTTTATGAGAAATCAAGATGCTGTTAAGCAGATCCAAACAAATGAAAGAATGGAAGGCAATGTGAAATATCTCATGGGAAAAACCACTGACCTGGAAAATAGATCCAGGAGAGATAATTTTAAAATTATTGGACTACTTGAAAGTCATGATCAAAGAAAGAACCTAGAAATCATCCTTAAAGAAATTCTCAAGAAAAATTGCCCTGATGTTTTAGACCCAATGGGGGAAATAGAGGTTGAAAGAATCCACCAATCGCCTCCTGAAAAAGATCCCAAAAAGAAAACTCCTAGGAATATTATAGCCAGGTTCCAGAACTCCCAGATCAAGGAGAAAATACTACAAGCAGCCAGAAAGAAATAATTTCAATATTGTGGAAACACAATCAGAATAGCACAGGACCTGGCAGCATCCTTTCCATTCTTAATCTCTTTTTCTTTACATAGATTTGCGATCTAATCATTGTAGATGTTTCCTTCAAAGGGGCAAACAGCAAGTTATCTGTACCTTCTCATTCTGTGACTATTGTTCATCCCCCACAATATCTACCCAACATGGTGGTGGCCTTTCTCACTGTCCCTTGACATGGTACCAACACAATGGTGGCCTTCTTCTAGATCTGTTGGCATGACAAGACACAAGATGTCTCTTGCTCCAGCCACATGGCATGGTTCTGGTCACATTATAGCCTATGAGTGACCAATGAGCTTCTGAAGGATTAACATGGAGATACACAGCCATGCTGAGAATGGGTCATCCATAAACACTTGGGTGAGTCCTTCAAATTACACTTTTTCTAGAACATTGTTTAGATAATATTATAACAGATTCATTTTGCTCATTGCTCTGTGCTTTAGAATTGATCATTGTTAATTATTTGACATATGGATCTTCTTGTACATTATTTCATCCTTGGCAACCTTGAAGGATAGAATATTATCCGGCTACCGGTCACACCCTGTCATTATCTTAGTTAATCAACATTCAGGGCTAGCATTAAAGATTGGTTATGTGTAACTGGATTAATTTACACAGTGATATCAGGAAAGCAGATTCCTTGCGGAGGCTATGTTGTTTTTTTTGTTTTTTTTAAGTAAGACTGCATTTTCAGAACAGTCCCTGAGGTATATGGCATCACCTGGTTCCATGGAATATCATGGCTCTGAAAGACCCCCAAGCCTGGGGTGATGGTAAAATTTTATAATAATAATACTAACAGCATTTACATAGAGCCTGCTTCGTGCCAGATACCACCCTAAGAGTTTTACAAATATTGTTTTTTTTTAATCTTCACAACAGCCCTGGAATAGGTGCTGTTATCATCCTCATTTTATAATTGATGGAGGCAAATGCATAGAGAATACTCTGCAAATTATTGGAAAAGTTTCTGGAGTGTTAATATTTCCTTGATGTCACAATAACAAATGGCTATAGAAAGATAATAATAATATTTGAGGGAACTAAGGCAAACCGAGGTTAAACGCCTTGCCTGAGGTCACACAACTAGTAAGTGTCTAAGGCCAAATTTGAACTCAGATCTTACTGACTCTGGGCCCAGACTTTACTTTCTCTGTCATCTATCTGCCTCTATCTATAGGATCATACATCCCTGCAGGCCTCAAAGGTCATCAAATTAATAAGCTATGCCTTCCACCACCCTCTAACTTCTTTGCAGAACTGGGAGTCTGTGGGTGTGAAACATAGAATATAATATCAGATTTTTGTAATGTTCATTGATTTTATTGCTATTTTTTGTTTTCTTCGTTTTAAAAAACTCTTTGTATAAAGGATGAGTATCTGGGAAGGAAGAGGAAAGGGGGAGAAATATAGGAGGCAATGTAAAAATAGAAGATAAAATCTCTTTTGTTTTTTTCCTTTGTTTTGTTTTTTGCTTTTTGTAGGGGGAAAGGCAGGGCAAGTGGGCTAACGTGACTTGCCCAAGGTCACACAGCTAGTACGTGTTAAGTGTCTGAGGTCAGATTTGAACTTGGGTCCTCCTGACTCCAGGACCAGGTGCTCTATTCACTGCACCACCTAGCCGCCCAATAAAATCACTTTTAAAGAAAACTATGTCATTATCCATCACTTAGCATCAAAATGAACAGGTAGGAGAAACAGACAGCTTGTTTCATCAGTTGTCAGGTGGTAGCATCCTCTCCTGACTCACTGGCACCATCAATAGCTGTTGTGACAACCATTGATCCTACCTCTTTTTGAGGGAGAGTCTCCCTGTGTCTGACTTCATTCTGCATTATTCTTCATTAAGACAACAGGAGACTCGGGGTTTTGCTTTACTTTTCTCTCTGACCTCATCTCCTTTTGGAGCATCCCCAAGCACTGTCACTGTCCATGGCCTCTGGTATCTTGAGTATAGTGGAACTGACCTTCTATTCAACTTCAAGACCCAAGCTATAACCTAGAGCACTTTCTCATATAACATCTCATCTGCTCATGTAATGCATTTGTTTATGATTACCAGCAGTATATAATATCATAGCACACAGACTCATGTCATGGCTCAATGCCATGAGAAAACACATTAGCAACTTTTTTATGACCCCAGTGCAACCATGCTGATTTTTTCCTAAAGCAAAAAACTCTGAAGGGATCTTATTGTCTAGCACTATTTGGCATCTCTGAAAGCTGACAGCTATTAGAAATAACAGGCTACATGATGTTCCACTTCCATTTGTTTTGGTTTGGACAGATCTTTGTTCTAACCTGTTGGACACTTTAAAAAATTCTGCTTTGATACTTGGATTTGGTGCAATAGATCTGTGATCTTATTGTTGTTAGCACTTCCTTCAAGGGCACAGATCACAACTTCTTCATGCCATCTCAGCCTAAGCAACTATTGCCAGTGTCCTCCCCCTCAGCCAGCCTATCCTGTGTGTCTGTATGGGGGGGTCTTCCCTAAAATTTCTTGGCGTGGCATGAGTGCCAATGAATGTCAGAATTGGAAGAGACTTCCAAACTCATGCATTCCAACCTGCATCTAAATAAGTATCTTCTCTCAAACATCTCTGACAAGTGTGTACCCAGACTCTGCTTAAAGACTTCCAGCACCTCCTCATTGTCACTCATTGACTAGTAACTGTTGTCACTCATTGTCGAGATAACTATTTATTATGAGCGCTCACTAAGGCAGTAAATAGTACAGTGGATAGAGTATCTAGCCTGGAGTCAAGAAGACTCATCTTTATGAGTTCAAATCTGGCCTCAGACACTTACTAGTTGTGTGACCCTGTGTAAGTCATTTAACCTTACTTGCCTCATCTGTATAATGAGCTAGAGAAGGAAATGACAAACACTCTAGTATCTTTGCCCCCCCCCCAAAAAAGATGGAGTCAACAAGAGTTGGACATGACTAATTGACTAAACAACAACAATAATGAAAATTATTGAATTGAATTGTTGAATGTTAGATATGAGGGTATCCAAAAAGTCTTAGTGAAGTTTTAAGCTTTAATAATTTAAAGCTGTACTAAGATTTTTGGGATATCATATATACAATATGCATAACTGTGTGTGTAATATGCATTACACAAATGAATCCTCTCTCTTTCTGTCTCTGTCTCTTTCTCTCTCTTGGATGTATAGATATACATATGTACTTGCATACATACATATTAAGGCATAGACAACTAGGTGGCAAAGTAGATGGAGTACTGAGCCCAGAATAGGAACACCTGAGTTCAAATCCAGCCCCAGACAGTTTGTAATGAGGTGACCCTGGGCAAGTCATTTCATCTCTATTTTGCTTCAGTCTTCTCAACTGTAAAATGGGGAAATAATAACATTCCCCTCACAGCATTGTTGTGAGGATCCAATAAGATATTTGTTTACAACCTTAGCTCACTGCCAGGCACATAGTAGGTGCTACGTAAATATGTATTCCTTTCCCCTTCCCATAGGAGAAAGAGAGAGTAGGTACAGCTAAATTTATTTAAACTTGTTAGTGCCAATTAGAAGTTTAGTGTACAAAAGTTACCTTTCCAAAATGCACGCTAGTGTATAAAATATGGGGCCTATTGGGTCAATATGATGAGAAATAGACTGAAAAGTTTTTATTTTAAGAGCCATGGGAGAAACACAGAAGACAAAGCACAATAATGTGAGTTTCACATATGATTGTACTTTAGCTATATGCCCACATTGGTCAAGGCTCCAAAATGTGCAGCCTCTTCCAGTAGAATTCTCTTCTTTGACTTCTGAATTGCCCTTAAATGTTTAGGGAAATGAATCATTCCATAGTCAACTAATGCTTGAAAAGATAGCATCACCCTTGTTCTCCTCTATGATATCTTCTTTTCAGCCTTGATCATCAAGTTTTGCATCTAAAGGTAAAAATATGTAACAGATGGTGTGGCAAGGATCAAGTCAATGGTCTACACAACTTTTTGACCATATACTCCTATCAGTCAGTCATTTTAAATACAAATCTCTAACACATATGTTTGCTTATTTACAAATTATATGCATGTGCCACTGTGCTAGTAATTATATACATCATAAAAGTTATACAAAAATAGAAATTTTTAAAGGATGAGATAAAGGTAAAAATAATACACACTCCTAAAATCAATAGGAAGCCACTGGAGTTGTTTATTGAGTGTGAGGGAATGTTAGGGTCAGACCTAGCTTCTAGAAAAGTTGCTTTGACAGCTTTGTGAAGGATGAATTGGAGAGAGGAGAAGCTTAAGGCAGGGAGATCAATTAGGTGAGAGATAATTAGGGACTGAATTAGCATGGTGATCATGTGAATGGAGAGAAGGTGACAGATGAGAGAGATGCTCTGAAGATAGAAATGACAAGATTAGGTAACTAACTGGTTGGATATGTGGAGTAGAGGAGAGAGAGGAGCCAAGGACGATACTGAGGTTACAGATCTGGGTGACTGGAGGGATGGGTTTGGGGAGAAAGATCACATAATAGGATATGTGATGCAGATCACAATTTGTCCAGGTCTGCCCATCCTGTTCAGTTCATTCTATCCCATTCCAAACTTTATGACAGCAGACAGGGATCTTACTCACTGGTGACAGCCCAAGGCCCAGAGCTTAACTTAATCAGGGGTACTTATAGCTACCATGAGATGATTTTGGAGTCAGGGGTTGGGAATGTTAGGGAGAATTTTTTAAATTACCCACATGTAACTATTGCTATGGGTCTTAGGCAGTGATTAGGCTATAAATTCCATGAGTGAAAAATAATATTAAATAAAGTGGGGTAGGTGAAGTTTGGGAGATTACAAAGGGGAGGGAAGGACCAGACTCAGAGTGTTAAATCCTAAGGGTGGATGTGATTGTTAGGGCTGCTAGACAGCACAGTGGATAGGGCACAAGGCCTGGAGTCAAGGAGACTCATCTTGCTGACTTTAAACCTGGCCTCAGACACTTGCTAGTTGTGTGACCCTGGGCACTTAACCCTCCTTGCCTCAGTTTCCTCTTCTGTAAAATGAGCTGGAGAAGGAAATTGCAAACCACTCCAGCATCTTTGCCAAGAAAATCTCAAACGCGGTCACAAAGAGTCAAACAGGACTGAAAAACAATAACAACTAGATGGTCTCCTAAGCCTCTTTGAGCTGTAAATTCTATCAATTTATAGATAGATTTATAATTAGAAGGTGCCAGGGTCTCTTGAGAGCTAATGCCAGGTCTAGTTCACTTTGGTGAACACATGGATGGTTGTTTTTCCTTCTGAGAGAAAGGGACGAGGAATGATCTCTTCCCTTGATAACACAAGAGAAAGTGGTGCTATTTATTAATAATCCCTGGCATACCAGGGACAGTCTAATCAACTCATGAAATCGTTAATCAGGAAGGAGAGAGGAGATTCCATACTGACTGTCTTTGCACAGCACCTCGTATTCGAAGAGAGGTACAAAATGTTGGCAGTGTCCTCTTGGCCATACTGCAATGAATAACTAAAGCCTGCACATTTGATGATGCGAAATATTGAGGTATGGTCACATAAACTTAGTCCTGGCAGCAAGCTTTAATCCTGTTTGGTTCATTGTACTTTTGTAAGATCATGTAATCTATAGAGAACATCTGTCAGCATGTTTTACTAAGTTCATTTCTAGTTTATGGGATATGGAGGGGAGAAACTCTGATCCCAATTATTAGCTAAGATACAAAAGACTTTGCTCTAATTTGCAAATGTTCCTTTAATTCTGGTTGGCTTTTGCTCCTCTCCTCCCCCGCCCCCTTAGGTTTAGCTATTCTTAGCTATGGAATCAAATCACTGAAATCCAGACTTCTCAGGTTTCCCTTTGCACAGGGAGAATAGCCTTACAATATTTATAAGAAAATTAACTCATCTCTAATCAGTTGGCCTAGAGGGACCAGAAGGGCTCCCTCCCCCCTTCCTTTTATAATCATTCTGATAAAAACTCCTTTTTTATCCTGAAGTTGGGAGCCGTCTCAAGAAAGTTCACACAGTGAGTGTGGTTTGTGCATACAATATTAAGATCTAATCATTGCCTCTTGTGGGCTGAAAAATGCAAACACTGGATAAGATCCCACCTCCTTGCTTCATGCTTGTCAAGAATAGGATCTATTAGCCTTTTAAAGAAACACTGATAATAAAAAGCAGACAAGGAGAGCTATGTGAATTGGCATCTAATCAATTATTTTCTTGGTTTTTTCCCCTCCCCTTTAAATTACTCAGAGCTGCAGTGAGCAAACAAGAATTGAACATTCTAGTCCCTATAGCTTCCTTATGCAACGCAGGAGTCCCTTGCTGGTCTCATCCTCCCTCTTGCTGTTTTTATCCTAGAAAAGATCAGTATCTCCTAGATTAAACGATGGATAAGACTCAAGAAATCCCCTCCTCAACAGAGTTAGGGAGGGGAAATTTGAGGTTCTGTCTCTTGAGGGGATAATTTGTTGGAGGCTTGGACGGTGCCTGGGAGGAGACCAGCAGATGGGGTGAGATTTGTTGAGTCTCACACAACAGACAGAACCGTAAAGTCAGTTTGTTTCTTTCCCATTCCCACATTAGTTCCTCATTTTATTTGACCCAGAAACTTTGGATGTAGAGTGAATTGCATGCTCGGAATGATGCTTTTTTTTTTCTTCCCACTAAACCCTTTGCCCTGCTGTTGATTTATTTCTTCTGGGCTAAAACTTGACTCATCCTAAACTATCAATCTTTGGGTTAGAAGAGATTGTAAAGTATGGAGGGCCCTGTTCCTCACCAATAAATCCCCACAGTTTAGGTTACATCACTTGCTTGAGTCTTATCCTCCCTTCTCGATCCTCTCCCCCGACTCATCCTCTTGCTCTGTTCTCTCTCTCCCCTCCTCACTCCACTCCTTTTCCCTGAAAACTTGACAGAAGTTCGACTTCTTATGTATATATAATTTTAAAAGGAAATGAATAAATTATTTTCCCTTCATCTCTCTCTCTCTCTCTCTCTCTCTCTCTCTCTCTCTCTCTCTCTCTCTCTTTCTCTCTCTCTCTCTCTCTCTCTCTCTCTCTCTCAGTTTAGGTGTGTCCAATTTTCTTGATATGTATATATTAGACAACATAGGTGCTGATTTTTATTATGACCTTTCATCTGTAGTCAAAATTCTGGAAGTTTAAGAAGGGACTCAGTGAAGCTACATAATGTTAGCAGTCCATGGGGACAGCGTACCTTCTCCAACTGATGTAGCGTCTGGAATGGCCCAATGGCTCTGGTACCACCGCTGAGAGTGCCATACTCCCCTTTCTAAGTCTCAGAATGGCTTGAGAGCTGGGACCATAGTGCTTTTTCTATTTGTTTCCCCAACTGCTTAGCGTAGTTCTAGGCTTATAATAAATGATTAACAAATTATTTTTCATTCATTCATTTGTAGAAATGTAAAGGAATTTCTAATTTTTTTTACAAAGTTGCTTATTGAAATTTAGGCTTGAGGTAGGTGTGGTTAATAGCTGCTTGTCAGTCTATGTAACAAATCACTCAAGTTGGAAGAAAGACATTTTAAGCACCTAGTTGTCCTTACAAACACCAGATTCCCTCCAAATGAAATGAAGGAAAGCCCACACTGATTCGTGTGATGTTTTAGAACTGCAGAATGTCTTCAGAGACCATCTGATGTAACTCATACATCCTCAGTAGTTCCTTCTAAAGCATCCTTGGACAAGCAGTCATCGTCTTTATTTTTTCTTTAATTTTATTCATTCTTGCAACAACTCTAGGGGGAAGATTAATGGCATTAGCACAATTTTAATAGATAAATCTGTAAATTTAAGTTTTTAAAATAAAAAAACTCCACCCTATAAATTGTACTTGTGTTGTTTTGTCATATTAGAAACTATCATAATTGGTTTTGTGATGAGTTGGTAGAGAGGTTATTAAGTAGTCACGGTCGAGCATTTTTTATAACACCTTAAAGTCATTTTTGTGTTCTATTTGGAGCCATCTTGTTACTCCTTCTGAGTATGTCTTATGAGAAAGATTATTGTATTGTTTTTGAATTTTTTAAAAAGTATTTTATTTTTTTCAATAATCAAGCGTGGTTTTCTCTCTCTCATCTCCCTTGCCCATTGAGAAAGAAAGAAAAGAAAGATGGAAGAGAAAAGAGAGAGAGGGAGGCAAAAGAAAAAGGAAAAAAGAAAGAAGGAAGGAGAAGTAGGGGAGGGAGGAAGGGAAAGAAGGAAGAAGGAAAGAAAGAATACAGAACCCTTGCATCACCTAATTACAGCAAAAGCAAAACACATCCCTACAATGGTAATATCCAAAAATGCATTTCTTATTCTGTATGTTGATTCATCATCTCTCTGTCATAAGGTGGATAGGAATCTTCATTATCAATCCTCTGTAACCAAGTTTAATCATTCGATTGATCAGTATTTTTAGGTTTTTCTAATTTTGATGTTATGGTACAAAGCTTTCTTCTGGTTGTGTTCACTTCACTCTGCATAACTTCATGTAAGTCTTACCATGTTTCTTTGAAATGCTTTTTCCTCATTTCTTATGGCACAACGATATTGCATTACATTTGCATGCTGCTATTTTTTCAGCCATTCCTCAACTGATGGACACTCTCATAGTTGCCAGTTTTCTGCCACCCCCCAAAAAAGAGCTGCTAAAAACATTTGTATACGTATAAGACCTGTTCCTCTTTCTTTGATCTCTTCAGGATCTGGTCTTAGCTTAAAGACCTCTAATGAATGGACCTCCCCTCCCACACACCTCCTGAGGCAATCCATTCCACTTTTGGACAGAGCTAATTGTTGGAACACTTCTACTTCATATCAAGCAATAATGTGCTTGTCTACAACCTCTACTCATTGTTCTTAGTTCTGTCCCCGGAGGTCAAGCAACACAAGTGCAATCTCTCTTGTTTATCTCTTCTATATGACAACCCTTCAAACACTTAAGACAGCTACCATGTCCTTCAGCCCCTTCCCACCCCCACCCCCAGCACAGGCACCAGTACATCTTCTCTTTTCAAGATAAACATCCTGAGTTCTTTCAATGGCATCTCATACGACATGGTTTTGAGTCCTCTCACCATGCCAGTCATACTCCTTCCAGATGTTCTCTAGCTTAATCAATATCTTTCCTAAAATCAGTGCCCCAGAACTTAGCACAATATTCCAGATGCAAGAGATTTTATTACCTATTTATTTCTGGATCGATTTCCAAAAAAGAAATTGCAAAAGGACAAGGTTTCTGAGTTGGTTGAAGATTCCAATGGGTGATTTCCCCTAAATCTCACCCAGTGGGTTTTTAGGGATTAGGTACAGATTTTCCCAGTAATTGTCTATTTTGTTGGGAGTTTGAATTAAAATAACAGTAATGCATTATTAGCTGAAACATAGTACACTGAGCTTTACAAAGTGCTTCACACTCCTTATCCCATTGTTGTTGTAGTAACAACCAAACAATCTCATTAGAGAGTACCCTTAGAAGGCTAATTTAACTTTTCCTCCATGCCCTGAAAACTTGTCTCTAATCAGCCTCTCAAGCAAAGGCAAGAAGGATTTACCAAGGATTTATCTAGCGCTGTGTTAAGTACTGAGATTACAAATACAGAGGAAAAAGAAAGACAATCCCTACCTAAAGGGTTTAGAGTCTAATGGGGAAAGACAACAAAGGAGAGCTAAAAAAAACTTGGGGAAGGGGTTTGAAATCTAGGAGAGAAATTAAGGTTAGCTGGCCTAGGCCCTTCCTCAAAATGAAGGCATGAGGAGTAATTTGCCAGTGGAAGAAAGTAGCCAGGATGGCAGAGGGATGTTTCAGGGTGAGTTTCTTGCCATCTGGACAATTTTGCAGCCCATTCCATTTGGGGGCAGCTCTAATTCTTAGGATATTCTTTGGGAACTCATTTTTGATAATCTGTAGTATGCATCAAGGGACAGAAGAGCCTGTGGCAGAACCAGATATTCCTTTGTACCCGTTTTCCCCTCTTTTCCTATCCCCAGGGATTTGGTTCTCATTTCTGGGGCTTAATTCCCACAGTGACTAATGTTTTCAATCAGACAACTGAAAAAACAAAATAAATTCTTGTATATAGTTTGAAATTGTCTGGTTAAGGTAACGTTGTATTCTTCTGCTTCTATCTCACAACCACTGCCTTTGGTCAATGGCAATAACCAGGCCGACTCTGACCTCACCTTTGGCCCAACCCTTGCATCTGTTATTTTAATAAAAATTGTAGTTGTCACTTAACTAGTGTCGTAAACTTTATTATTAAAACTATTTTTCTTTTGGTGGACCAGAAATGATTGGTGCTATTTATGGGGAGAACTTGGATGGCAGATGAACATGGTATATCTTACTTCTTGGCCTGTGGGATACAGACCACTGAGGTTGCTCCAGAAAACCTCACTCAGGGTTTTGTTTGGGGAAAGGGGTCCAAGAACTTAATTATTTTCTTGGGAGCTTCAGGATTTGTCCTTTGCTAACAAGGTCATCCTTCAGACAGAAAAAATGCTATGACCCAGCCAAGCCTCCTGCTCAATGAATTGACTGACTGCCAGAAACTTATGGCACCAAGTGCAAGCTTGAGCATGACCAGAGTTTGAACTGCTAAAGATCCATTCTCACTGTGTACATGCACTCTAAGAGTCTGTTCAAGCTTGGGAGACTTAGCCCAAGTGAATGCCCACTCAACCCATTCATTGGTAATTGGTGGTTGGTTTGGAGTTACAGACTAAAGTCAGTAAGGAAGCACCAAAGGGATTGCATCCAACATGGGGGGAAGGTCCCCTGCAGTGTGAAATTCTTCACAATGTGTTTTTACATCATCCCAAATAGCAGCAACAGTGACACCAGCTTCTTCCCCAAGATGTTTGCAAGATAAACATTAACTTCTGAAAACTTCAGACTTTCAGTATTTGTTCAGCTTTTCTGATCACAAGAATTCCCACTTTCCCATCAATTGTCTCACAGATACATGCATGGAAAAACATTCTTTCTTCTAACCTGAATGTTTTCTGGTAAAACCTGAAGGATTTTCCTAGTGGTGATACTACCTTGGTTTTTGATCCACTCTTCTCATTGAGAGGCTACATGTGGTCATGTAGTAAGAGATACTGAAGGGGTAATGTAGCTGGGCACAAGGAGGGCAAAGGAATGGACAGCCTCTTCCCTGGCCCTCTCCCTCCCCTCAACAATGCTTGTTGGGTTCTTCCTGGTGCCTCAATAGGACTTCCACATCCCAAGCCAGATGCATTTCTGTCTTCTCAGAAGCAACAGATAAGCCTCTGCCAATCCTTCAGTCAGTAAGCATGTATTAAATCCTTACTGTGTGTCATGAATTATGCTAAGTGTTTAGAATACAAAAAAAGGTAAAAAACAAACAGTGCAGTTCCTTCTCTCAAGGAGCACATAGTCTAATGGGAAAGACAGCATGCAAACAACTACGTGGTCTTGGTCAAGTCACTTAGCCTCTGTTTGCCTCAGTTTCCTCATCTGTAAAATGGGGATAATAGGAACACCTACTTCCCAGAATTGTTGAAAAGACAAAATGAAATAATAATTATAAAGTATGTAGTATAGTTCCTGGTATATAGTAGGTGTTATGTAAATCTTAGCTATTATGTATGTGTGTGTGTGTGTGTGTGTGTGTGTGCGCACACATATACATAGAGGTAATCTCAGAGGGAAGGAACCAGAATAAAGGATTTTTTTCAGAAGCTAAGATTTGAAGGAAGACAGGGAAGGCAAGAAGCAGAGATGAGGAGGAAGAGAATTCCAGGCATGGGGAAATGAAAATGCCCTGTCTAGAGATGGAATATCTGGTGGAGGAACAGTAATACCCCTGGTGTCAATGGGGCATTAGGTACATAGAAGAGGGTAAATTACATGTCACAAAGCTGGAAAGGTATAATCGGCAAGGTCCTGAAAGATTTTAAATGCCAAAAGAAAATTTTACATTTGATCATAAAGATAAAAGGGAGTCCTTGGGATTTATTGAGCACTGGGGCCAGGAGGGTGGGAATGGGTAATTTACACCATCTTACCTATATTTTAAGAATATTGCTTTGGCAGCTGAGTGGAGGATAACCAGAAGACTATTAAAAATACTCCAAGCAGGACATGAAGCAAGTCAATACCAGCCTGGTGGCAATGTCCACAGAACTGCCAGAATTGGCAGGACTTGGCAACAAATTGGATATGGGGGACAGGGGGGAGATAGGCAAGTGACAGGATTGTAAACCTGCATGATAGGGAGAATAATAATAATGCCCTCAATGGAAAAGGCAAGGGTTTGGAGAGAAAAATAATGAGTTTAGGATGTGATCAGTTTAAGATACCTATAGGATATCTTAAAATTAGGGAAAATGTCTCTAGGAGATCTTAAAATGTTGGGTAACTGCAATAGGGAGTTGGAGGGGTGAGAAGACTGGAGGTTAGGGCTTGATGTATAGATCTGAGAATCATAGTCTTAGAGATAACTGAATCCATAGGAGATCATAAGTAAGATAATATATGAGAAGAAAAGAAGGCCCAGGAGAAAACCTTAATGGACAACTGTGGTTAGTGGTCACAAACTAGATGAAGATCCAGCAAAGGGGAGTGAGAAAGAATGGTCAAACAGAGGACCAGGAGAGAGGAGTGTCACAGAAATCCAGAAGAGAGAATAAAGAAGAATAGGGTGATCAGCATGTCAAGGGCTAATGTTTGTCCTTTGTTTTCAAAGAGGACCAATGATATCACAGGGTGATGTCTTGACTTATGCATGAATTGAATTTAAGTGAGGCAAAATTTCATGAAGTCACCAGCCTCACTATCTTCCTGAGTCATTGAAATACAATGTCAAAACAAAAGTCAGGATGAATGGAAATGACACGGGATGCAATGGATGACCTTGGCATCTTTGACATTTGACCAAGCTCTAAGCACTCCACAGGACCTGCTTCAGCCACCTTCATGGCTGTTAGAACAAACTGTCCTCATATGTACATTCTGCCAGGGGAAGAAGTCTTCACCTGCTTGAGGTAGACCCCTGCCCCCAAGTTAAGGACTAGAGAGAGGTTAAGAAGAATGAGGACAGAGACAAAGTCATTCATATTGGCAATTAGGAAACTATTGGTGACTTTGGAGAGAAAAGTTTCAGCTGAGTAATTAAGTTGGAAACCAGACTTCAGAGAGTTAAGAAGATAGTATAAAGAAAAAAACGTAGAGGCAGCGCTGATTGTAGGTGGATTTCTCAAGGAATCATAAAATCAAGAGGTATAGGACAGTAGCTGGTGGAGAGAATAATAATAGCAATGATTTATATATATATATATATATATATATATATATATATATACATACACACATCTATCTATCTCTATCTCTCTAGCTATCTTTATGAGATTTTTTAAAGTGAGGTTTTTTAAGAGGATAGGGGAGACATGGCTGTATTTATAGGCAGCACAGAAAATCAGAGAAACAGAAATATTGAAAATGAGTAAGATTGGTTGGAATGGGATCACTTGCTAATGTGCAGGGGTTTAACCTTAGCAAGGTAAGACAAGGGTGAAGGAGAAGATAGTGGCAGAAAGCGTATGAGGTAAGGAAGAAGGGAGAAGAGGGAGATCTTGGTGAGCAGCCTTACTCTTTTCAGTGTAATATGAGGCCAATATTCAATAAATTCAAAAAAACTCTTTCAGACACTGGACTGTCTAAACAGCAGTGTGTACACTTGATGCAATTGACAGTGTCACTCTTTATTCTGATGTTCCTGATAATTTAAGGATCACATTCTCTCCTTATGTTGCTGTTGTTTATTTGTTTCTGTCGTGTCTGACTCTTTGTGACCTCATTTGGGGTTTTTTTTGGCAAAGATACTGGAGTAGTTTCCCATTTCCTGCTGTAGCTTATTTTACAGGTGAGGAAACTGAGGCAAACAGGGTGAAGTGACTTGCCCAGGGTCACACAGATAGTAAGTGTCTGAGTTCAGATTTGACCTTGTCGTCCTGACTCCAATTCTGGTGCTCTATACACTGCACCACAGAGTTGCCTATATCTGCCCTTTTTAGAATCATACAATTAGAACTGGAAGGGGCCTTTGATAATAACTAGTCTGAGAGGTTTAACCTGAGACCTTAAGAACTGTTTTTTTAGTTGATAATTGCTTTTCAGTATAATTGGTTTCCATTGTAATTCCTTTTATTTTGTGCTTTTAAAAACTTCGCTTCATATCTCTCTGGGTTACCCTTCTGACTCTTTTTGTGTTCTATCTAGCAGCCTTCTCACTCTGGGAGATCCCTTCACCTTCATGGCACCTTCCTCTGTTCCTCCTAATACTTTTATTTTAAGGAAGAGCAAAGGCCATCCATATTCACTCATTCATTCCTTCCCAGGAACAGCTCCTTACTCTCCGAACCATTTTACAACTTAGCCTCTTGGGTACTTTCTTCTCTCTTCCCCATCCCATAGCACCTTGCTTTTCAGGTTCCTTTTATGTTATTTTTTTTTTTTTGCCCAAATCAGAAAGTATGTTCCCTGAGGGCAGTATCTGTCTTTCTTCCTGCATGTATTTTTTTAAATTTCCAGCATTTAGCACAATGCCTGGTATACAATAAATGTTAGATAAATACTTGTTCACTTAATGTTATTCTGATAAAGGGTTCATAGACTTCATTAGACTACCAAAGGTTTCCATGACATGAAAAATGCTAAGAACCCCTTGACTAGGCGAACTCCTACATGTTAAAGGTAAGGAAAGTGAGGACCAGGAAAGTGAAGAGGTCTGTCCAAGTTCACTCAGCTAGATAGCCTCAGGAGTGGGATTTGAATCTGGATTTTGCTTTTAGAGAATGGTCTGATCTTTCTACTGAACCATGCTGCCTTTTGGATGAAAATAATAAAAAAGAGATAAAATGCTGATTGAAATTGACCTGACCTGACCCTGAAATTTAAGAATTTGGGAGGAGCAAGGGTGTCCTCCTTTCTGTACTCTGAAGTGTTGGCTGACAGTCTATAAAAGGAAGACTCCAGGGTCCTCAGCTTTAGAACTAAGTATGAGCTGCTAAAATGAGCAGAGGCTTCATTTTCGGTTGGGATTATCCTTATCCTATTTTAACATCTTTATCAATAGCCCAGGAAAAGCCTTCCAGAAGAGCTCTTCTGTCCTCACTGTTCATCTGCTTTCCAGTGTTTGGCACCTTTTCTTCTAAGAACTATGGGGTGAGGAGTTTGAAGAGTAGGTATGACATGGTCCGAGAGACTTACTGTCCAGTTCAGACACATAAGTGGTCCATGCAGGCAATTAAACACATACATCTCTATGTGTAGGATATGAGTTTTGTGAGGTTCTTGAAGGCAAGGGACTGGTTTTTGCCTATCTTTGTATCCTCTTTGCTTAGCCAGCTGCCTGGAACAGACTGATTTTGATCTGGATAATCCAAGAACAGAATCTAACAATTTACCTCATTTTGATGGGTTCAGACTACTAATGATAGAGACTGAGAGAGAAGGTCTGGTGGGTAGAAATGTTATTTTAATTGTTAAATGTGCACTTACAACCCATAGCAGAAATAAGAGGCAGATACATGGAAATGTGTCTTTTAAAAGATAGTGGTCTGCATTTAGTACCACTCTGAGAACTGAGAAATGACTTTCTAAATAAGACTTTGCTGAATTCGGTCTCATATATTCCCTCTGGCCTAGCCAAGGTTTACAGTTCATGTTCACAGTTGTCCTAAACCAAGATATTACCCTCTGGTTTTCTATCATTTGAAAAAAATTCTTTTTGTACATATCATCAAAGCATTTTGATTAGGCCAAGTCATTGAGTAGACAGAAGCCAAAGTAAATAGTCGGGCTTAAATTACTACAGCAAAGGGACCACAACCTCCTCTAAGCCCCAAGTTATAGTGCTTTGCAGTGATTCTATGAGGTTCTAGTATATAAATTTTATGGAATTGGCTCAGGCATCAATTTTGATTTTCCTCCTGATTTATTTCTGATTACCAGGGTCATCCATGAATTTAAACCGTAGTCTATCTTGTCAAAACTTTACTGATGGGGCTGTCAGAGAGCCCAACCAGTTGATGGTTCTCTTTTTTCTTGGAGCTCATTAACTTCAGTCACTTGGCCTGAAGCCCAGTGACCTATGCCCTAGCAGGCTGACTGCCGCAGCCCTGTGTTTGCCATATGAGAATGAGAAATGCCTGCCAGCCCTGTTGTCTGCCACCCCCTGATTTTGGAATTGATGAGAAGATGCTGCCAGCAAAGAGGCGAAAACCTAAGAATATAATTTCTGATGAAGCTGATCGGCCTCATATAATTCATAATAAGAAGAGATCTAAGAAATGATCTAATTCAATTCATTCATTTTGCAGAAAGGAGAAACTGAGGTATAAAGAGGAGAAATCATGCTCTAAATCATACAAGTAACTTAGCTTAGGTCACATAATAGGGCCAAGATTAAAACTCAGATCTCTTGTTCTTATCCAAAGCCCTTTCCACCAAATCATACTTCCTTGATTTCTGGTTTGGGGATCGTATGACCAGACACAAATTTCTTACATTCCCTCTTGTGATTGCAATTTCATTTCCCCAGGATGAGGCCTTCAAAGACTCCTCCAAAAGAGGACTCTAACAGTGCTCAATGAAGTCTTAAAAGCTGTGCCCTTTTCTCAGGAAGAAAGATTTCTTGATGAGACTTTCTCTCTATGTTTTATACTTGATGTATCCTCCACTGTTCAAGTTCCCTGAGGAAAAGCCAGAAACCGCCCTAGGTTTGGATAAATTCAGGAAAAGCATCTGAGCTTTTTGGGATCTGTCCCATCTAAACTGGAGTTGTCTGAGCTTTGACCACTGAGGCCAATATTCTTTGCAGTCTGGCTTAGGAAAAAAAATTCTTTTAAATGAAAAAAAAAGTGGTATAATGTTCTTATTTTTCTTACATCTCTAGGAGCTCACAGGCATGAAAATCTTACTTATTTTAACAAGAATTTTGAGGGTTGCAAAGATAAGATTCATGTGAAAAAGGAATTATCAGTGGTACTCAATGGAGAAAGTTTGATGAAGAGTCTGTCTCTAGGTGGCAGATTTCTAAAGGGGACAAAGAGAAGCTCACAGATGAACCTGAGACCTTAGAAGCAGTAATGATGATAGTGAATATGGTGATCATGATGATGTGCCTCAGAGAAGTGAGGTGTCTACAGCCCATTGTTACATAGCTAATAACATGATTTCAGAAAACCTGGAAAGACTTATATGAACTGATGTAAAGTGAAGTGAGCAGAACCAAAAGGAAGCTGTACACATTAACAATATCACACGATAAAGAATTGTGAATGACTTAGTTATCCTCAGCAATACAATAATCCAAGATAATCCCAAAGGAATCATTATGAACCATGCTATCTGCCTCCAGAGAAGGAACTGATACTATCTGAATACAGCCTGAAACATAGTATTTTTTATTTTATTTTATTTTTTGCTTTTTGGAGGGCAATTGGGGTTGACTTGCCCAAAGTCACACAGCTAGTAAGTGTGTCAAGTGTCTGAAGCCAGATTTGAACTCGGGTCCTCCTGACTCCAGGGCCAGCGCTCTACTCACTGTGCCACCTAGCTGCCCCTGAAGCATACTATTTTTAATCTCTCTCTCTCTCTCTCTCTCTCTCTCTCTCTCTCTCTCTCTCTCTCTCTCTCTCTCTCTCAGTATTCTTGTACAAAATGACTAATATGGAAATGTTTTACATGATTGCACATGTATAACCTATATCACATTGTTTACTGTGTCAGAGAGAGGGAAGGAGAAGGAGGGAGGGAGGAATAGTATTAGAAATTCTAAACTTTTAAAAAAATGTTAAAAATGGTTTTAATATCTGGCTGTAATGTGTAATTTTATGTATGTAAAATATGTAATTTTTACATGTAATTTAATATGTAATTATTGTTTTAAAAAATCATAGCTGGATTTTGGTCTGCAGGAAACTTTCCTAGAATGTTTTATCTGACTTTTCATAGGATTAGAGATTTAGAACTGGAAGAGAATTTAAGAGATCACCAAATCCATATCAGAGGAGAAAAGGGATGAGAAAATGAAACAAATGGAAAAATGGAAATCCAGAGAGATTAAGTGATTTACTCAACGGAGTCTAGATAGCAACCAAACCAGGATTCAAATTCAGATGTTAGGATTCTCAATTAATTGCTATTTTCACTACAACATACTGCCTCCCCTAAATTCTATTACCAGAGTAGCTGCCCAGCCTCTGGATAGGGCTGCCAATTAGAAGGGCCATAAATACAATATTGGCATCTGGAGAAAGCTGGTGAATTATGCTTTTCAATGAAAATTTTAAGACAAAAATAAGGTGATAAGGGAGAAATGCTATGGGCCTGTATAATGTCATTACTATGGAGGCTGCCTCAGGGGACAGTTTGGGGTTGTTTTCTTGTATTATTTCCTGTTTTTAATTTGTCAAGTTCTTCTGGGAGATCTATTATTCTTAAGTAGTTTCTATATATCCTGTCTTTGAAATGAGTGGCTTTTGCTTGTATAATGATCATGTATTACTTTAACATTAATGCCCTTTGCCCTTCTTCTTCTAGACTGTTCTTCACTTCAGCATGTTTGTGCTGGGAATCTGTTCTCTCTTTTGATTTTTTAGAGACACTCACCACCACGGCTTTATGTATTTCTCTTCTGCTAATTATTTTTGCTACATGGGCCACAAATTCTGACATTTATTCCCATCTAATGTCTTCTCTTCAGATTCTCATTTCTCTTTTGAACCATTCTGGAACATCCTATTGTTGCTCCATGGTCTCCTGGGATTTCAAAGGGTTCTAGTATTTCATTAGGCATTGGTCCAATTTCCTTCGTCTTGTAATATTTATTCAGCAATGGTTGCAAATTGTTTAGATATTTTAGTATTCATCCTTTTATCTAATTTTGCTATACTCAACATTGACTTATCTTCTTATGTTTTAATTTTTTTATTGACTTGTCTTCCTTCTAAGATCTTTGGGCATTTTCCCCTTATATTCTCCTGTAACTTACTTTCTGATTCCACCCATGTTCAATGGAGGTTATTCCCCTGGAACTAGATGGTAGCACTTTCTTTATCTCCTCTCATGTTGAAGAATTTCTTTTTAACAACTTCAGTCCCCACCCAAGTAGCTTCTGGGGGATTTGGAATGGCCCCAGAAAGACTTTAGTCCTCTTTTCTTTTGGCCTGATGCAGTCACACATAACTCTGCTCCATTCTTTAATTCTCTGGTTGGACTGATTCCTGTACTTTCTGGGGTTGGAGGATGTCTACAGTAGGGTCTTTGTTGACTTGGAATTTGCTAACCTAGAGGTCACCCCAGACAGGAGGAAGCCTACTATTCTCTCTCCTTCCAATTCTTTTCACTCCTTATTATGTGATTTAACAGTATCATTGTCCATTGCTTGTTGCAACTAGAAGGCAGAAGAACAAGAGTGGGATGATGAACATGATATGAACATGATCTCATCATGAGGGAAGTCTTTGAATGGGACACCCTGATGGAGTATGAAGGATGGGTTGCCTCTTGAGTTTCTTGCTTTCTTTCTCCTATGGATCCAATTCCAATGGCTCTGCTTCTGGCACCAAATTTCTCTACTGGGTTTTTGTTGTTATTGTTGATCAACTAATAGGAAGTGGAGTAAAAAAAAATACTAGTCTTCTATCTTGATGGTCATGTGAACTAGAAGTCTTCTCTTTTTCATTTCTATGTGAGACTAGAGGATCTTGGACTAAAGGAAAATTATCACCAGAGGATATTGGAACCTCTTTAGCAACAGAGGACTAAATTGGCCCTCCACATATTGCCCTATATGTATATGCTTCTTCCACACTATTTCCTGGGTGTTCCCACTCTTTCCATGTGATTGGTGTGTGTATGTGTGTGTGTGTGTGTGTGTGTGTGTGTGTGTGTGTGTGTATTTGTGGGAGAGTATGTCCTGGGTTTATGGAAGACATGTTCTATTGCTACTTTTCTTACTGTGTTAATTCATTAAATGCCTTTGCTTTTTATATATTTTATCCTCTGACTGACTAGAAAAAGTAAATATTTTGGTTGGGATTGTGAGGTCTGGCTTATTGTGAACAGAGTATTGTGAATTTATAGTGACCCATATATGAATAAGGAAGATGAGCCCCATGTACCTCAATTAAATTAACTCAATCTTTCTGTCCCACAAAAAAAACATTAAACTGACAAACTGTCATTAGTTCAAGCAAGTTGTAATAACGGTGGTGATTTTTAGAATGAATTGCATTTGTGTTTATAGAATGCATGGTACTTATCCGTGGTTGGACACTGTCACCATGTTGGAATGATGACTCTGGGCACAGTTACCCACCTCTAGTTGCAGTATCTGTAAATTAGCTGTTTATTGCATGGTTTATTCACTGAAGATTCCTTGATGATGAAAAACAAGTCATATTATTTGTTTTTATAGTATCTATGGTATTCAAGCATGGTTGATGAGTAACAGAAAAACTATCATTTTATCTCACAGATTCAAATAATAATTTTCTGTTGTAATTGCTTTTTAAAAAATTCATCCCTGGCCTCCCTTTCTGTCTAGGCCCTGGGAATCCACTCAGTTCACTCATGTCTTTATCCTTCACTGCCCTGAAGTAAGCAATGATAGAACTAAATGCCACAGATTGTTTTAATTACTATATCACATTCAATTTAAATATCTTAAATCCAAATCAAAAATTGGCTCTTTACTTTATGTTCTAGGAAAAGTTCAGGATTGAGGATAATGTTTCTCACGCATGTAAGCATTCATGCATACATACATGGATACACACAGGTGAGTTATACACAGAGGTATACCATTACTAATGCATATTGGGATAACTTTCTAATAAAAGGTTCACTTAGAATCTCTTTGCATTTTTAAAATGGGTAGAATCAAAACCTTAAAAATAGTTTGGTCTCTTTTTCCCCAGAGGAGCTCTTAGAACGCTTTCTGGATGGTCTGCCAAGTTTTTCTCCCCCTTAACCTTCTTCCATGCTGACATCCACCAGTAGTGTTCCTTTCTTGACTCCAATGAAGATCAGTTCTAGCTAGATAAGTTCTGACTGCCAATGGTACTAGAGATTCCCCATTCCTTATCCTTGCCTGTACAAAGACTAATCTCTAGACCTAAATATAGATTATCCCTGTGGTAGGTAGTCCAGTGAATTCCAAGATTTCTAGCTGATGTAATTTTTTAAAGGGGGGAAAACCTTGTCCTTTGCAGATATGACATATATGATTAGAATTACAGTCACCAAAACAGTGTGGACTTCCAGGGGGAAGAAACAAAGTACAAAAAACCAAAACACTGTCTGGAACAATTTGGAGAATTTCTCACTTCCTAATCGAAAAGGAATTGGAGATTTCTAGTACGGTGAAGTGTCTTGTTAACTGACCTGGCAGAAGAAAAAAGTAAATAAACATAATTTTAGAACCTTCAAATTATTACCTTGATTTCTTTTCATCAAGAAATTATTTGATAGCTGTATTGGAAAGAGAACTCATTTTCTTCTAGCTTCCATTGAACATGGATGGGTCAAGGAAGAGTGGGACAGGGTGGAGAGGGAGAGAGTGGGAGAGTTGTGAGAGAAAGAGAGAGAGAGAGAGAGAGAGAGAGAGAGAGAGAGAGAGAGAGAGAGAGAGAGAGAGATTAACTAACACAATATACAGGAGCCTAAATTGAAACATCATTTTTCACAGGAAGGAGGCTTTGGCACAGTCCAGGCTGTTTGTGATGTAGTGTCTCCAGGCTGCCTTGCTGAAAAGTTGGCTGCAGTTTCTCAGAACCTGCCTTTTGAGACTTAGTGACTGCTTTGCTTCCCACAGATCTGATTAAGCTAATTGTGCATTTTTAAAAATTGTAAGATAGAGGTCAGCAGTCTACCATGGAGTGGGGAAATGGATGGTTTTCACCCTGAGGCCATAGGAGAGTATGCATTATTTCCCCACTCCTTACTTCCATTCCTGAGCAGTTTTCATTTTCTTAGTCCACCCAAGTAGAACCTGACTCCATGGCACTATGGGAGTCTCTTTTCTGTCCTTCACAGGGCCAGTGAGGACCTTGTGTAGCGTATATAAGCAAAATAGAGGCAGACTCTTCCTCTCTTGTTCCTTTGTAGAGTATCAAGATGCTAGAATTCATTCTTTTAGTCATCTCAGATTGTCCATTTCTAACATGGTGGTGATAATACTTTGTAGCAGATATATCTATATCTATCTATGTTTGTGGTGTGTATACATTTTTTAAACTTAAGATTGCTTTTTAATCACTCCCAGAAACTGTAGAAAGCAGTGATAATTTTAATGTATTAATTCAGAATATTCTGTGCCCTCCTACGAATATGCATATATGTTATTGTCTTACAGATTATAAAGATACCATTATTGACAGTATTATTTCATATCAGTACAATGTAGTGAATTGATTGATATGTGACCCATAAAAAGTTCCTTCAAGGCAGGTTAAAATGTGGAATCTGGCCCTTCAAATAATGATAGCAGTCTTTGTTTCTATGTGAATTAATTTTTAAAAGCAAAATTCTTGTTTTATGACGGCATTGGGAATGCAAAAAAGAAAGACAGAGAAGGAAAGAGAAACAAACAAAAAAGGGAGAGGGAGGGAAGGAGGAAGAAAGGAAGGAAAGAAGGTAAAGAAATAAAGAAAACAAAAGAAAGAAGGAAAGAAAGAAAGAAAAGGAATGAAGGAAAGAAAAAAGATAGGAAGACTAGAAAGGACAGAGATTTACAAAAGCCAAAACTAGAATTCAGACTTACAAAATATTGCAAAATCTGGAAAAAAAGGTTTGAAGATTTTGAAGATACTACAAAATGGGAGAGTGGGATGAAGGGTAGGAAGACATACCTGCTACAGGGAAAGGGAAGAAAGTAAGCACGAGAGAAATATACTTTGTGAAGGAAATCTGGATATGTTTCGTAATTGCTTGTCTTATCTTGGATGAGAAGAGCAAGAAAGCATTAAGATGATGAGACTGTCAAACATCAATCTTAACTGGTGCAAAGTGAAAGCTTGTGGATTTTAACAACATTTTAACTTGCAGAAAGTTTCTGGTGCTCTGAAAGTTACTACCAGCAGTGGATGGCAGACAGATTGGGAGATATAGGTTGCCACCATCACTATCATTCTTCTAGAAAATGTTTTTCCATGAAAAGGGGCATTATTAAGAATTTGGATAATTCTTCAACAGTCCCATATTATATATGTGGGACCCAGAAATGGTCCAGCCCCCAGGGACGTGCTGCCAAGCACTCATCACTCTGTGCTTTTCGGCTGCGCTCCAGCTACATCACGATTTTTTTTTTCTCCAGGAGAATGACTCACTTAATCTCTGGCTCAGTCCCCACCTACTTGGTCACTCCCTTTCCTTTCCCAGACCTCGCTGTTTTTTCAGGTCCCTCCACTAAAGTTCATACTAGTGGTAAGACAACAGTTTAATTAAGTTTTGACAAATATATAATAAAATGCAAAGCAAGAGATGTATTATGACAGGGAGCAAACACTTCACCAACATCCCAGGTCCAATCCCTCAAAAGATAAGAAAAAAAAAATCTGTATTTGTTGATCTCCAATCCCAGCTAGTATCTGGTCATAATCTTGGAAGTTCCTCTTAGTTGGAATGCAGGAAGACACAAACTCACAATAGGTGTGACCAAATCTCTTTACAGTTGATGGGGATATCTGTTGCTTCTTGCCCCACCAGAAACTCCTTTTACCCTATCATCAGTGCTACTGTCCATAGCTCAAGCATGCTTGTATCTGTCCTCAAAACCCCACCTTCTTGGGGAAGGGAAGATGCCTAAAGTCAGGGACACTGTCTTGGCGATATTTATATAAATGGATTATCTTCACTAGCATGTATCTGCCCCCTTTGTTAGCTTGATGGTAGGAAACCGTTAAGACTACATGTTTCTATTGAATCAAATTTTTAGAAATCAGTGAACAAAAACCACCAGTACAATCTCTGTACTAGTTTTCTGCAGAATATTGATTTTGAAAGCCTACCTTTTACCTTCTCAAATTTACATCAAAATGCTTTTACTATGTATGTAGATTCTCATGATAAAATAATTTTTGTGAAGAATTGCGTGAACCTTAATGTTATATATTTATTAGTATAAAGATTTTGTAGAAATGGGAATAGATACATAGGTCTGTAGTTATTGATGGCCTCTTAATCCCTAATACCATATCTTTTTTTTTTCCTTCCAATCATTTACCCTCTTCCATTCAGATATTTTAAGAACTGATCTCGTAATGTCTTTAGAATTGTGTTACCTTCATTACAAACCCTTCTTCTCTATTCCTGTTCTGATCCAAATGCTCTTCCTATCTTTGTTGTCTTTAGTAATGTTTCCATTCCTCTTTATACAACCTCACCTGGGCCCTCATTACTGCCAAGCAATCCTACAACATCCTATGATATGTCCCTCATCAACTCACTATCCCACTCTCTATAGAGGCTCCTCCAAACCTTAAACCTTCCATGGTTCCCCTTCCCTCTTCTCTATCAGCTGAGAAATTTGTCTCATATTTTACAGAAAAAATTGAGGCCATTTGCTGTGAACTCTCTCTTATCCTCTCTTCTTTTCCCCAAGTACCTTCTTCCACTTTCTCCTTCACCTCTGTCTCACATTATGAAGTGGCCTTAGTCTTTACCAAAGCTACTTGTTCAAGTGATTTCCATTTCATCGCATCACCTCCAACAGATTGCCCCCTCTGTCATCCTTGCTCTTTCACATGTTTTCTCTTTCACTATCTACTGGCTTATTACTGACAAACATGTCCATCTCTTTCCCATCCTGAAAAAACTCTCACTTGATTTTTCTATCCCTGTTAATATCCTATTTCTCTTCTGGGTTTTGTAGCTAAACTCTTTGAAAAGCCCATTTATAATATGTTCTTTCACTTTCCTTTCTCTCATTCTCTTGTCAACCCTTTACAGTCCAGCTCCCAAACTTATTCCACTGAAACTGCTCTCTCCAAAGTTACCAGTGATCTCTTGGTTTCCAAGTCCAATGTTCTTTTCTCAATCCTCATCCTCTTTGATCTCTCTGTATGCAACCTTTGACACATGGTTGATCACTCTCTCCTCCTTGATATTCTCTTCTCTATAAGTTTATGGGATATCACTCTCTCCTGGTTCTCACCCTACCCGTTTAACCATTCCTTATTGATATCCTTTTCTGGATCCTCTTCCAGATCTCACTTTCTAACTATAGGTGTCCCTCAGGGTTTTATCTTGGGGCCTCTTCTCTTCTCCCTCAATACTACTTCATTTGGTGATCTCATCAGCTCTCATGGATTTAATTACCATTTCTATGTGGATGATTCTCAAATCTGCCTATCCTGCCCCAAACCCTATGCTGACCTCCAATTTCCAACTGCCTTTCAATCATTTCAAGCTAGATGTCTAGTAGAAATCTTAAACTTAACATGTCCATAGTAGAACTCATTGCTTTTCTCCCTAAATTTTCTCCACCTCTAGCCTTCCCTATTACTGTAGAGGACAACACCATTCTCCCAGTACCTCAGGTTCCCAGTCCAGGAGGCATCCTGGACTCCTCATTATCAGTCATCCCCTATATCCAATCTGTTGTCAAAGCCTGTTGATCTCACCTTTACAACACCCATCAAATATGCTTCCTTCTCTTCTCTGCCACCTCTCTAGTATATATATATATATATATATATATAGATATAGATATAGATATAGATATAGATATAGATATAGATATAGATATAGATATAGATATAGATAGATAGATATAGATATATAGATAGATATCTAGTATACATATATATATATATTTCTAAAATATACCTTTCTAGTATAGGCCTTTGTTACCTCACACCTGTTGGTGGGTTTACCTGCTTCTATGTCATTGCATATGAAGACCTTACCACAGTCTGCCTTCTGTTTGTAGATTTATTTGCATTTAACTTTATTATTCTTGTTTTGATTAGGGCCTTTTTCTACTGTGTACTTAAGAGTGAATATCCTTAGGAATAGTAATTCAAGAAGGAATCAATTATGTATGTTGGGAATTATTCTATATCTGATTTATTATCACTTGCTGTTTCTAAAATCAAGTTATTTTATTTCCAGTTCTGTCTTTACTACCACCCTCTGTACTAACAGCCCCAAGGGACCCATATATCCTTTATCCTAGGGGTAGGATATAGTCCTGGTAGGTTTAACCCTTATTCATAGAATATAGTCTCCAACTATGCCCATTATAACTAGATGGACTATATTTTAGAAACCTTGTTTCTTAGCACAGACATACTTTTCCCCACCACCATGTGTGTAATTTTTAACCGCACAGTTTCATTTGCATTTTGGGGATGAGACTTACCTCCTACTTATCCTCCTATCTTAACCCCTCCTCCTTTTCCTTTTTTTCCTGTTTCTTCACAACCCCCAATCTTATCAAGAGACCAAAGAAGTTACCATCCTTTTTTAGCTCACTTTGGAGTTTGATGACAGTGCATTTCTACCTATTGTCTGTCTTTTGCTTCCACTCTCCACACTTAGGTAACTTCACTCTATTATCTCTTCCACAGACAATAAGAATTCACTTCTAGGGTATAAAGGAGTGTAGGATTTGGTTCACAGATTATCAATTTACCTCCATTTGCTTGTTTCTTTAAGACCACTCCCCTTAAGTCTTTAGTCCCATAGTTTCATTTTTATTCCTGAATGATCCCATCTTCTGCTTTCTTTTACCCCTTAGTATAATTTATTTATGAAAATAACTTAGAAACATGAGAGAATTTGTTTATTGACGAGTCTTTCTCAATCATTGTACTTATTTACCTTTCATAGGATCATATGAACATAGATGTAGAGGGAGAAGGAATTTCAGAGGTCATCTTATCCAACTATCTCATTTTACAGTTGATCAGAATGTTTACAAGTTGAATATTCTGCTGAATGTTGTTTTTAGTTTTTGAGTTGTTGGTTTTGTTTTGTTTTCAAGAATGTCTCTAATGTTTCTCCTCTGTCAATGGCCATCTTTTTTCCTCCGTGGGTTGTTAGATTCATCTTTGGAGAAGATATTTTTGGCATTATAGTTAAATTATTATAATTTTTGGAAAATCTTATTCTATTCTTTTGGATTTCTTGTGGCAGTAGAATAATTTTGAATTGAGAATCCTCTGTTGCTAAAGCCCTTTCTCCTACCTGCTTGAAGAACTTATCATTTGAAACTAAAGATATGTTCCATTGTTGAATATTATTTGCTAAAGGCTCCTTCTTCCCTACTAATAATCTCAGTTATGATACCCTCAATTTGAAGATATTAGACTTTCAGGAAGTGCTTTATTAGTACCATTTCATCCTTCTCTATAAACACATATGGTACTGTGAAGTCGGAGTTCAAGTGTGGTGATAACTTGAAATCTATATGAGATCTAAGTATCATAACACAAAAATATTAGAGAACTATTAAAAGTGTGACTCTCTTGCAGATATTCCTAAAGAGATATTTAACAATCAAAGATAGAAGTGATTAGTAATAAACAGATGATTTCAATTATATAAAATTAAAAAATCTTTTGTACAAATAAAATCAATGCAAATCGAGTAAGAAGATGTACAGATGAATGGAAAAAAAAATCTTTGCTTCAAATATATCTATAAAAGACAGAGCTCTAAGATTCATATGGAATAAGTACCAAGAGTTATTTCTCAATAGACTAAAGGATAGGTCAAAGCATATAAATAGTTTTCAAAAGAAGAAATGAAAATCATCAACAATCATTTGAAAAAATGCCCCAATTTGTTAATGATAAGAGAAATATAAGCCAAAACAGTTCTGAGGTTTTGTCTCACATTCAGTAAATTGGCAAAGATGATTTAAACATAGAAATGATTACTGTGAAACAACTGAAGCAAGGTAGGCCCACTAATCCATTATTGGTAGAATTGCGAATTGGTCCAAAAATTCTGAAAAAAACACAATTTTGAATTATGGAAGAAAATTAATTAAACTATTCATTCCCTTTATCCCAGAGATTCAATTACTGCATATTAATTCAAAGGAGATCAAAGACAGAAAGGTTATACACTTACCAAACTATTTGTATCAACAGTTTAAAATAACAGTAGTTAAAGATGGGAAATAAAATGGGTAGTTGAAAGAATACTTAAATAATTGTGATATGTAAATAGATATATACATACATAAATTGTGACACATAAATGTCACAGCATATGATTGCAAGCATGACAATTAAGTCCTAATTGTGCAAGTCCTAAAATATGCAAGCAACAGCATATGATTGCAAAAAATGACAATTAAGTCCTAGCTCTTATGCTTTGTTGTGGCATTGACAAGGCCTTGGGTTTTTAAATAATGTACCAGTGGAACATAAACTCTGGAAAGTTTTTGTTATGCTGGAAAGGCTTTCAATATAGGCCTGGTAGCAGAACAAATATATTTTCTGATGACCAAGACTAACTTAACTAATTATTCTGGGTATATGGTTAAGAATTTTTATTTTTGGCCAGAGAAATCCATAAAACAGGAAAAAAAACTTTATAAAGTACCCTCAGTCCTCTGTGACTCCCTTCCACTTAAGTGGAAGGAGAGTAGCAGAAAAAGGAGCAGAGGCTGCTAAGAACTTCAAAGATTTTAAGCTAATAGTAATCTAAATTTGAATGTTGGCACTCATAATTGGTCCACTGATGAATGCATGCATGTGTTACTAGAAGAGTTGAATCATGTTAATCTTGACATTCTTCCTATAAACTAAATGAGTAGAAAGAAGGAAGCTATAATTAAGTAGAAGGATAGCTCAGAGTATTCCTTGAAGAGGCTAAGAAAAGAATTGGTGGAATGAATTTTATCATACAGTCAGAGGCAACAAGAAACATTATTTCATAGAATATGTTGTAGTATTTAAAATGAATATTTGCAAAAATACAACCAGGGAAAAAATTGCAGTTTATGCAAACATTGGTTTCTGTGCATGAAGTGATAGAGAAAGTCTATAAAAAGAAGAACTAGATAAGCCTCACTAAATAAAAAAAAAAACAACATAATATCCTAATACTTTATGACTTCAGTGCAAAAATGAGAGGAGGTAAGGAATAGAAGAAATATATGAGAAAGTGTTTTTTAGGAAGAAATCATAAGAGATGACAAAGACTTGTAGATTATATAGAAGACTCAATTCCATACCATGAAAACCTACTTAAAAAAAAAGAGAAGAGAAAAAAGAGGAAATAAAAGAGAAGAAGAATTGGCATGGCTATACCCAGTTAATACCACAAAGAATGAAAAAGACCATATTTTAACAGACAGGGAAAGATTTGTTATTTTTGTGGGAATTGTCTCTGAGTTAAGTGTTTGTGCACAGTCAGACCATCAACTCATCAGAGCTATGAGAAGAAGAAGAAGAAAAAGAAGGAAGAGGAAGAGGAGGAGGAGGAGGAGAACAAGGAGGCACAGAAAGAAGAGGAGGAGGAGGAAGAAGAGGAGGAGGCAAAAAGAAGAAAGAAGTAATATGATATACAACTGAAAAGTCTTAACCATGAGTTATTAAATGACAAATGAGAAATGGATAACAAAAATGACATTGGCACTAAGTGTAATAGTTTTATCCACAAGTTTAATCGATGTAAATTAATTATCTCAACAAGTAGATCAAAAGAGCACAAAAAGTGCTTAGTTAGCAAACGTTTGACTTATTTGCCAAATGGAGAGATGATTTCCAAGGCAGCACCAGGATAGTCTATAAATTCATTTGTAAAAATCTTACAAAAGAGGATGATGTATGATTAAGTACAATTTTGTCTCATAGAAGACAAAAGCAATGAAGGGCAAAATTAATTTAAAGGGGGCCTGGCAAGCTGAAAATATGTAAAAATTTAGTAATGACAAGCAAACAGTCAGTGTTCCACAAGTACCTGTCAGGAGTAAGTGACAAAGATCTCCACATATTGGGTCTATTGTGGTGAACTTTTGGGCTAACATGAAAAGAGCCATGTAAGATGGGCAGACGTCAATAGGTTGTTAGGAATTTCCCTGAAAAGGTGAGATTGCAGATCTATTTCGTAAAATATGGTGACAATAAGCACTCCCTACAGTGAATGCAGCACACAAGTTGGAACCTGATGTGCCCAGACCCTGAGACTGTCAAATAAAAAAGGGAAAAAAATCTTCCTAAGTTGCCATAGCAAGATGTTTTGTGTTAGCAAAGAAGTAAAATAATAAATAATAAAATTAATATGATGGAAGGTTATTCCTGATTAAAGAATGACAAGTATGTGGAATTCAGAGAAACATGGGAATACTTGTAGGAACTGATGAGGAGTGAAGTAAGCAAAACCAGAAGAAGAATATATAGAATGTCCAGAGCCATGGCTAGGGCAGAGTGACTCAAGCCTTACAGCTGTGGTCCTTCAGCCTCATGAAAACAATGGAGCTTAGCACCTAGTTCACAGAATCCCATAATTGTAGACTTGAAGTCTTTCTAGTCTAACATGTCAGAAAATAATCTCCTCTACAACATATCTGACAAGTGGTCATCCAGCTTTGGGGTGAAATTCTATCCCCTACATGAATCCTTTACTGATTCCTACAACTGGTAGTGACTCCCACTCTCAAAATTCTTTTATTTACTTGTGTGAGTGTATACTATATGTCACATATAACATATATTGTAATTGGTGTACCATATATAACATATTATAAGCTACATGTAATATTTATGTGTGATATAATCTTATATATCATATATACTTAGAAGTGTACATTTTGTTTCCCTTGATGGCATATAATCTCCTTGAGGGCAGGAGCTGTTTAAATTAGTTGTTTTTTTTTTGTATCACTGGCACCTAACATAGTACCAGGCACATAAGTGTCTATTACCTTATTGCTAACTAATTGAATAGTTCCAGTTAGGGAAAACCAAGCATCTAGCAAGGCAGCCCGTTCTGTTCTTGGATAGTTTTAATGGTTAGGATTTTTTTTTCATTTTTGTCAAATCTAAAGAGAAAGAATAATAAGGGGATCCCAAATGGTGGGCTGGGAATGAGTTCCTTCCTTTTCCCTTCCTCATACCATAATTCAGGAGTGTCCCCAGTACTGGACTGCTCAAGAGTCTCTATCTCCTCACCTCCCCATTCCCATAAAACCTTGCCTTACTTACTCCTAACTAAGGGTCTACTTTGAGCTACTTGCTCCAGGGCTCTCCAGGTTAAAAAATTCCACATTTTTACTTAGCTGCCTCTTCTTTATATCTTTCCAATGAGAGGACCTATACCCAAGTTCCACCTCAGATGTGTATTACCTTTGTGATCTTGTTAAGTCGAGTATCTTCCCTGGACCTAATTATGGCTCTGAAAATATCTACAGTGATGTAAATGGAAACAATACTAGAAAGCAGCCAAATTCATATTAATTGCAATCAGCAATCTTGGTCTTGGGCAACAGATGATGAAATAGATTTCATTCCTCTTAGTATTGTAGTGGATGTCTATGAATGTGGAATATTGCATATAATATAATTTTCCAAATGGTCCTTTTGTCACTTTTAATTAAATTTTTGTTATTGTTATAAAGGAATGCTCAGTGGTGGTATAGGGTAGGATATATCGGGAAACAAATGTAGTATTAAAAACAAAAGACATCCATTGAACATTTTTTTAAAGTATACATTGTATGGTAAATAGAGCACAGACCCTGGAGTCAGGAAGAGCTGAGTACAAATCTGGCCTTAGATACTTACTATCTGTGACCTTGGGCAAGTCACTTAACCTAGATTGCCTCCAAAAAAAAGTATATATCGATCCAATTTGGAGGGTCCTACTAAGTTCTTTGTAGAACTTTTTGACGTTCCAACTCTTTGCAAGAGATTTTAGTATATAAACCACTATTATCTTCATGACACAATCTTTGTTCATGCTCAACATGAATATCATGCACTGAGATGGCCAAATATCCCATGAAATAATGCTTCAGCATTGGATACACAGCACACTTCCAAACATAACAATAGAAACATTACAAAAGCTTTTGGATTCACTACAAAACCAATTCCACTGATTCCTTTGATTGTCTGACAAAGTAGAACCTTTGAATCACCGTTCTACTTATCTGCCTCTTCTTTATATCTTTCCAATGAGAGGACCTGTACCCAAGTTCCACCTCAGATGTGTATTACCTTTGTGATCTTGGTAAGTCACTTATCCTCCCTGGACCTTATTTTCCTGATTTGCAAAATGAAAAGATTGGACTAGATTACCTTTGTGGTCCCTCAAGATCTATGATCCTATGAGCCCATGTTCCTCTGGTTTCATTTTTATTGAGAATGTCAACACTGATATGGTTAACTCCCTCAGTCATTTGTTGACTCAGCTATAAGGAAAGGATCTCATATTTAAGGGATCAGCAGTTAGAGATGGTCTAAAGACTACGGAATCTAAGTACTCTGCTCCAAAGTCATTTTGCCTGCACTAACAAGAAGAGGCTGCATCGAAATGAAGGCCATTTAAAAATGTTTCTTTTTCTGTTGATTTCAAGGGTTCACAGATTCATCTTCTAGTGGCCAGACTAATGGGGATAAACTGGCCAATGGTTATCCAGACTAGTCTTTGGGTGGAAGACACACTCTTTGTTACTAGTCCTGTACTGGAAGCCTTTCCAGCATGGTAGAATTGTGAACAGCTTGTGCTCTGCTAGCATAACCCTCAAGAACCAGGGTCATCTCCACACCCTAATCAGATATCAGTGGGACTTTAGAAGAGCAGGTTATTAGTGCCATATAGTTTTATAGGATTTACAGCTTATAAACTGCTTCCACACCCATTGATTCCACATTCATTGAACCTCATGGTGGTCTTGTTGAATTGGCTGGGGAGGAATTATTATCCCCATTTTACAGATTATGGAACTGGGGGCTCCAAGAGATATTAAATGACTTGCTTGAGGCCATACATATTGCTTTAGTTAATCTCTAAGCTAATGGCATTTAGTCATGCAATGAGGATTCAAACCCAGGTCTTATGTCTCCAGATCCAAAGTTCTTTCCACACAATTCTCTTTCCATTATACTACACTGTCTATGGGGGTTGTAGTTGCTGTAATTATTAATATAGCATCTTGATGTTGATGAAGTGTCTTCCACTAACATTCCATGTCTTAGTGACCAGGCTTTGGAAGGTTTCATTTGAGCAATCACCACCATATCATCAAGAAGCAGAAAACAAGTGGGATTTTTCTTTTGGTTTTCAAATCTATTAATGTGTCAGGTGAAGGTCTTGAACTCTGAGTTGGAAAATTTGAGTTTCCCAGCAAATTTTCCACTGTATAGGTAGAGACTTTTTTAACAGGGTTCAGCAGATGTTAGAAAAGGGTGGGAAAATGAAAAACAAAATAAGATTCAATTTGAAAAATGCAAGGGAAGAGGCCTGGGAAAAACTAATCAGAAACACAGTCCTTCATTGGGAAGGAGCCATGCCAAAAAAGACCTATGGGAGAAAATGGGCAGCAGATTCTAGAAGAGCACAATTATTGAATAATTAGGGCATCAGATATGCAGAAAAGTTATGGTCCCTGGTTTTGAGTGGTGACCACACCTTGAGTACTGTTTTCAATTTAGGAAAGCTAGTATTTGAAACATAAGAAAATTTGGAAGAGTTACTAGGCAGTAAAGTGTAGGAAAGGGTTTGGAGGGATTAAATCATGAGAAAATGTAATACCTAAGTACTCATACTTAATACTAATGCAATGTATGTGGCCAAGAACAAAGGGGAAAAAAACTAGGAAAAAACCTTAAAGTGTAATAAAAGCTCAATTAACTGAAATTTTATTATAATAAATCATTTTCTATCATATTTTAAGTTTTATAAAGTGCTGGTCTCATAATAACCCATGAAGTAGGTTGTGAAAGTATTATCAGTCCCATCTTGCCCCTCTATTAAGTGTCAGATTTAGAAATTATGCCCAGGTATTCTGACTCCACATCCAAAATGCTTCCTTTTCTACTATACCACTGAAACACTCTATTAAGTGTATTTTCCCTTGTTTCACAAGAAATAAAATCTGCAAGAGATCAGACTCCAGTGAAGAATATATGGTGAATACCAATTTCCAGGGTTTATACTGTGTTTACTTTCAGTCTAATCTTCTATACCTTTTAGCAAATCTGTTGTTTAGTCACGTCCAACTCTTCATGATCCCATTTGGGGTTTTGCTGGCAAAGAAACTGGGATGATTTACCATTTCCTTCTCCAGATCATTTTACAGATGAGGAAACTAAAGTAAAACAAGGTTCAGTGACTTGCCCAGGGTCACAAAACTAATTAGTGTCTAAAGTCAGATTTGAACACAGGTCCTCTCAAGGCTGGCACTCTATCCACTGTGCCATCTAGATGTCCATCAAATCTATAGTCCTATACAATGGTCATTACTTCAAGAAACATTTATTTAGAACCTACTTTGTGCAAAGCACTGTTCTTGGCAGAGGGATAGATCCAAAAAATAGGTAAAAATGATTTCTGTTCTCACGGAGCTTACAGTCTGGTAGGGTGATAAGACCCCCCCAGATAATTATGATACAGAGCAATGGATTAGAGAGGCACAAAATAACCCTCATTTACATAAAGAATGACCTGGAGGCACTCCAGGATTCCATATCATCAAAGAAAAATTCATTCATGTTCAATATACTGTACTTTGAGAGTCATAAAAAAATGAATTGTTCTGCCATAGAGAGATTTTCAACAGCAGTGATTGAAACAAAAAGTTTCAAGATATCCATTTCTCCAAGCAGTCCATTCATTAATTATGGTTTTGTTGTAAGTCTATAGGAAATATTATATTAATAAGACTAGCTTTATTGCTGAGTGACCCTTCAAAAAGGGGACAGAAGAATTACTTCCAAAATGTATGCGACCCAAGGACGTTAGAAGAATTTAGCTTGATAGCCTGCCTTATAGGGAATTATTCCCTGGAATGAAATTAGCTTATGTGTCCATGAGAGTGATATCCCCATGTAGCAACATGTTGAGGGACAGGGCTGATAGAAGAGTGAACCTTTGGTAAAATGAGAAACCACTCCTAGTCAGTGAACAGCTGCCAAAGGGAATTGTTAGAATTTGTTCTTAGAATATAGAAGTAGGAAAGGCCTTAAAAGATGAGCTGGTCCTGTTTTACAGGCAAGGGAAATGAGAGTTAAGTGATTTGCTGAGTCATGTAGGTAGAATCAAAACCAGGATTTGAACCCACAACCTTTGACTCTCAATTGGCTATTCTTTCCATCTATCATGAATAGGCAGCTAATTCTATATAGTATGCTATATAGGAATTACAAAAAGTTGTTCTAATGTAACTCAAGAAGACTTAGAAACACGGTATCATAGATTTAGAACTGAAAGGAACTAGACAGGTTATTTAATCCAAGACCTCCATTTAATAGACAGGAAAAATGAGGCCTTAAGAAGATAAGTGACTTGCCCATGGGCTCCATAGAGAGCAATGTTTTGAAGCCAAGATTGAGGAACTTAAAAACCAGCCCAATTATCCAAAACACCATGTAGCCTCCCAATTTAAATCCTTCCAAAAAGTTGTTCCTAGAAAGCTCTGCAGAGTTAAAAGGTTACAAAGGATCTCTTACCATGAGCTAACTTCTAGAGGGTGTGCTGTAAGTAGTCTGGATGTGCAGCCCACTTGTAAGTTTTAGGAGGTAAAAGACAGTAGGCACCCAATAGCAGCAACCATGAGTTGAATAGGATACTAGAAAGAAGACTAGACTACATGTCAGGACGATCAGGTTCTAACTCAGTTTTGCCTACCAATTGGTTGCTTGAAACCAGGTAAGTCAATTAATTTTTCTGTAAAATGAGAGAGGGTTATCTATATTCATTGGTGTGCTGAAGCTGGCTCTTCAGATTTCCCTTCGTTTCCCATTGGCTACACTCCTTTGTACATGCCTCCAGAAAGCTCATCATCCTTCAGGATCAGATCAGTCCTGGTACTCATGCCACATCAGTACCTTTTGTCCCCAAGCCTTTCTCACTGGAGGACAGAGCAGAGAGCTCATACCAAACATCCATCAGAAGGCACCAGGCCAGACAGTTCTTTGTTTCCCACCCTGCTACATCCAGTGGTCTTCTTTACTACCTCCTACCCCACCCCACCTCTTCAGCTTCCTTTTGTGTGTGGTCTTTGCTCCTTGAGGGCAGGAACCATCTGATTCTTTATATTTGTATCCCTAACACTGAGCACAGTGCCCAGCACATGGTAGGTATTTAATAAACATTTGTTGAACTGACTACAAATCAGAGCTTGATTTATTGTAAGTGATAGAAAAGTGTTAATAACACAAATTAAACTTAAGTGTGTTGTGCAGCCTTTGCTCCAGTCCCCCAAGCTAGTTGTTAAACATTTGCCAACATACCCCTGGTTGGACTAGATGATTTATTATGTTTCTTCAAGCTCTAAAACATGCATTTTTCTCTTAATAATCCTCTTTAATTTAGAGTAGTTATTACACTATACTTCAAGGGCAGAGACTGAGTAAATTAATCAAATTATTCCACCTCACCTAGAATAAGTGATAAGATGTTATGTCCTGATACCTTTATCATGTTGAGAACACAGGACAACCACTTAGCTTCAAGGCATTTATCATATGAGAACACACCTCAGTTGTTTATTAGGTATAAATAGGGACTGGATCCTTCCCTGTATGTAACAAATTGACTGAGAAAACTTGGTCACGACCTGAAAGTTGTCTATAAAATATTAAGCCAGTTCAAGCTGAAGATATTTGACTGCCAGAAAAGAAGACAGTCATGTCTGAGAGCAGGGGGAGAACCTAGATCTCCTTCAGTTTCCCTTTTTTTGGAGAAAGATCTTGTCAGTTTCAAAGGGTCCAATGGGTTTTTTACTTTCCCCATCAGCATCTTAACAAAATCCTTGAAAGTCAATGGTAGAATGAATACAGATTCAAAACCCTACCAAAAGTCCATTAAAAAAGCTACACCATACCATACATGTTGAGGACTACATCAAAAGGACTTCCTAGAGTTATGAATTACTCCTTCACTACATGTGCTCTGGGTGTGGGCTTGAGCCCACTTTCCCCTGGTCTCTGTTATAGCAAGTCACAGACTTTTGGGGAGATGTTTTATGATAACTCTTCTACCTTAGTAAATACCTCTTTTTAAAAGTCAATTAAGTCTGGCTGACTGATTGATATCAGCTGATAATACTGGGGAGAAGCACAGTTAGGGGAGCTTGTGAACTATATAGCATTAGAAAACCAACCTCCCAGATGCTGAAAGCCACTCCTAGACTGAATAAGAGACAAGTAGCAACCTGGAGACTCTATACTTACAAATGTAAGGGGGATAGAAGTTCATAAGAACTATATAGGCAACAGATATTTATATTCTCTCATTTCATCTGAGTGGAATAATCCTCGAGGGAGAAGGTCATTCCCCACTGTTTGCTTTGCATTTAGGCAGGCCAGGTTTCTTGTTTTAATCAAGAGAGAGCATAACACTTTCTTATCAAAAAATCAGATGGCCTTGGAATTGTAATCTAGGTAGTCTTTCGATCCACAGAAACTTTAAAAGAGCCAATCCAACCCTTGGATTCTTGGATGAGGACTCCAGCTGGAGGATGGCTGTCCATAAAATGGACAAGTCAGCCAATTAGAATAAATATGGAGGGTGCGCTACTGCTACCTTAACTAACAACTTAAGACTGGATGGACATCCTTCATGTCTATGACTTTAAGAAAAATGGTTGAATCAGTAGAAGTTTGCAGGTGCTATGGGTTGGAACATTTTTCATACTGTGGTTCAGGGGATTTCCAAAGACAGGGTCTGTGGCAGACAGCACATACTCATTGCTTATGTTGTCTGGTATGTATTTTTTCTTGAGGGGGAGGGGAAGGAATGTATCCTTCCACGAAAGACTTTTAGTTCAAAGACCCTGGCAGGGAGTCAACACCACAGAGGAAGTGGTCACCAGTGAATCCTTAATCATTCAAAATGGATACCTTTCTCTTCTTCCTCATTTACCCAAGTGGCTGAAAACAGCTTGAGACTATCCATTTTGCCCCCAATCCACCCACTCTTTTTGCTGTTGCTCCTCTCCTCCCGGCAGTCTGTCTTCTTTTTTAATTTTTTAATCCTTTTTCTTCTAATAAAGTAGATCATGGATGGGCATGGTGTATGGGTAAGAGTTTGTGGCAAAAACAATTCACTTCCTGTTTTCCCCTTCAGTCATCTGACTAGCCTCTTAACTGTATCTAAAGAACTCTTCCTTTCCTATCTAACAACTCTTGCTGAGCCCAAAGATCATCATCACTCTATGGCCTTTTGTTTCCTAGACTAAACCATGCCCATTCTTTTTACTATCCTTCAGGGAGGCTTATCTTACTATTTTTATTGCTTTCCTCAAAGTTTCCATTTTCCTCCTGATTTTTTTCTTTAATCAAAGCCTAAACCTGACCAATGCTGAATATTTTACAACTTATTATATTGTACTTTCTTTTTAAATCAAGCACCACATTGCTATCTCATGTTCAGTTTCAGTTCATAGGATCATAGAACTGACATCCATCAAAGGTCATCTAATCCAACTGATCATTAATATCTTCAACAACATCCCCTAAGAGTAGTTATTACACAAATTCTGCTCAAATAATCAGGAGTTCGCTGTTTATCTGGATAGTCTGTTCCACTTTGTTATTGTTTAGCCAAAAAGTCAAATCCGACTGTTCATGACCCCATTTGGGGTTTTCTTGACAAAGATACTGGAGTGGTTTGCCATTTCCTTCACTAGCTCATTTTACAGATGAGGAAATTGAAGCAAACAAGGTTAAGTGACTTGCCCAGGGTCACAAACTTGTAAGTGTCTGAGGCCAGCTTTGAACTGAAGTCTTCCTGACTCCAGGAGGGCACTCTATCTGCTGCTCCACCTAGCTGCCCTCCATTCCATTTTGAGACAGTCCTAATTGCTAGGAAGGGCAGTTAGATGGTGTAGTGGATAGAGTACTAGGCTTGGAGTTGGGAAGACTCATCTTACTCAGACACTTACTAGCTGTATAACCCTGGGCAAATCACATACCTTAGTTTCCTCATCTATAAAACTAACTGGAGAAGGAAATAGCAAACCACTCTAGTATCTTTGCCAAGAAAACCCCAAATGGGGTCATGGAGAGTGGGACACAACTGGAAAATGACTGAATTACCACAGTTTGGGGGAAGTTTTTCATACTACATTTAGGTTCTTTACTATCCTTTATGATGCTGACATACACACCTGCTCTCTTAGAGACACAGTGAGGTGTAATGAGTCAGGGCACTGGACTTTTAGTCAGTAAGGCCTGGGTTAAAATCCCACCATTGCTTCCCGGAATATTAACAATGTGACTCTGGGTAAGTCAATTTACCCTTCTAGGCTACACTTTCCTTTATTTGTAAGATAGCAGTGATAATAGTGGTGATGATAATTATGATGTTGATTAGCTCTTCCTCCCCAAGTTGTTGCTTGATTCTAGCAGGAATGTTTTGAAAACCTTCAAGGGCTGTATAAAAGTTAGCTGTGAATACTTCTTCAAAGATAGAGTGGATCCTGAGAAACACGGCAGCTGCCAAGGGGTTAAAAAATAAAGCATTGAGTGAGGGAATGGAACAGGGGTAAAGGAGTGCTGCTGTTTCTATGCCTTAATATAAAGCTGTCAGGAATCCTCCTAAAGCCAGGGAATCCATATTCTGATTGCTGGAGCTTTAAAATGCTTGAGATGATTTAGTGAAGAGGAGGGAAGCCTGATCAGAGAAGAACCCCTCCCCCACTTCCTTAAAAAGGAAAAAAAAGCCCTCGGTGATCAAAGGGGTGCCAAGAAGGCTAGGAAAGCAGGATTCTAATGGATCAGCTGTGGAAAACATGTCAGCAGACAAGCCCCAGCGTTTACTCTTACGTGTCTCAGTGGAAACTGCTCATAGATTTAAGGCTAGGGGGAATGTAATGAAAAATCCTCTCCCTCCCTTTATTCACCCCTCCTTCCACATTCAATAAAACCCAAAATACCTTCAACTGACCTTAAGTCAAGAAGTTAAGAGTTATTTGGAAGAGAATGTAACGAAGTCCAATTTTTTTAAGATGGAAAGAAAAAAAATCCGGCGTTGGAAAGATTTAAGCAATTTTAAAGCTCCTTAGACAATAGCTTATTTTCAGCATTTTGAAAACTTCAGGTTTAAAGGACAACTATTGTTGTCGACATGAATCATGATGCCTGTTCTTCCTTAGGCCCTTTCATACATCTCACCCCACCATAAACAGTTTGTATATGGCCAAGATTTCTCTATTTGTTCCTCATCTGATTTTTTTGGCAAGCTGTCCTACTTGCTTAAAATACTCCTGAAGATCCATTTCATGTTTGTGGATACTTCTCTACCTATGAGAATCTAGAAAGTGGACCATGAATTTCTAGCTGGAAGGAATCTTATAGATCATTTATTCCAGAGGTCAGCAAAACTAAGTCCCATGGTAGATAGGCCAAATCCTGCATATATCCTGTTTTGTAAAAAGCCTGTGAGCTCATGTAACCAATTGTATTTGATCTAAGCTAGAAACTGAGGCACAGAAAGGTGCAGTGCCTACCCAATGTCACAAGTCAGTAAATAGCAAAGCCATAATTCAAATTCAAGACTTCTGACCTCACTCTAAAACTCTTTCCATTCTGTTACATTGCCTTCTTCTAAGAACTGCTTCATCCAAATGAATTCATCATGTGGTAGCCAACCCTTGGGTGATTAACTTCCTTTGTATCTTAAGGAAAATTGACTTTATATTTATAAATTTTTTTTAAATTTTTAATTTTTAAAATATTTTTATATTTATATAATTATATATATTCTATATATTTATATTTTTTATATTTATATTTTTAATTTTCTAATTTTTTAGAAAAGGTAAAGGGAATAAATTGATGAATAACGCTACACAAAATATACTGCAGGTCCAATGAAGATATTTCTTTCTAATTTTGTAATGTCCTTTTTTAAGATGGAAAGAAAAAAAAACCCTGAAATATCTGACAGTATCTTAAAAGACATAAAAATTTGTACAATTTTCTCTGTCAGTATTGTGACTAGTCAGAGATTTTCTGTTATGCTCTTATTTAATCATTTTCAGTTTTGTTCAGCTCTTCATGACCCCATTTGGGGTTTTCTTGGCAAAGATACTGGCACGGTTTACCATTTTCTTCTCTAGCTCATTTTATAGTTGAGGAACTAAGGCAAACAGGTTAAGTGACTTGCCCAGGGTCACAGAGTTAGTAAGTGTCTGAGACCAGATTTGAATTCAGGAAGAAGAGTCTTCCTGACTCTAGGCCTGACACTCTTTTCCAATGCACCACCTAGCTGTCCATTATGTTTAGAACCTTCCATTTTCATTCTTCAAACTAGTCCCTGTCTTACTTAGCTTATCTACCTTTATGTGCATCTAAGAAAATCACATTAATTTTAGTTCTCAGTTTGGGGAAGAGAATGAGTGTTTGTATAATTCCTGCTGACTTGGACAAATGAAGGGGAAAGCATATAATGTCTTCAAAAGGTATTAAGGGAATTATATAAGAAAGAAGAGGACCCAATAGATAGATTGGTTCTGTTCTGAGGATTTTAAGAAGGTAAAAAGGAGAGAGTAAAAGGAATATATGGGTATATAGAGGAGAAAGAAGGGGGTAGAACTTATATATCTTTTTCCATATTTTCATAACTGGATCATATGAGATAAAAAGTATACAAATGTGGACAAAGAGGTTGGGGGAACTGGCATCAGATTTACCCCCACTCTTCTCTGAACTAACAAAGGAAGGTTGAACACTGATATGTACACAAAGAAATACAGACATAAAAAGTTTGGTATAGAGACACAACAAACATCAGGGAAATAAACAGAGTGTGTCTTCTTATTAGTATATTAGCATTGCATTATCAAAGAAACCCTTCCAATTGCTCAAATTATTTTAACTTTCCAGATTCCTCTAGGATTTTATTTGCATTTCAAAATTCCTTCTTAGTTTTGGACTTTTCATTTGAAATGTTTCAAAATCCTCTATTCCATTAAAAATCAATGTTTGTGACCTACAGGATTATACTCAGCTTTACAGGGTAAATGATTCTTGATTATAAGCTTAGATTTTCAACCTTTTGAAATACTGTATTACAATATCTCTTGTTTGTGACAGAAGCTTTTTAGGTCTTCTATGGCCCTATGGTTCCTTGTTATCTGAACTGATTCCTTCTGGATGCTTACAGCATCTTTTGTTGACAAGAAAGTTCTGGATTTTGGCTATGATGTTCCTGGAACTTTTCCTTTTCAGATTTCTTTTGAGAGGTAATTAATAGACTGTCTTCATTTGCCCTCTTTTTAAAAAAATACATCTAGGAAGTTTTCATTTTTGATTTCCTAAACTATTGTATACAGACTTTTTTTTTTAATCATGGTTTTTAGAGAATCTAATGGTTTTTAAATTCTCTCTCCTTGACTCATTTCCCAGGTCAGTTATTTTTTGACAGCAAATATCTTACATTCTCTTCTATTTGTTCAACATTCAGATCTCTTTTTTTCACCATTCAATATTTCACCAATCTGATTTTTCAACATAGAACTATTTTGTTCTAATATTTCTTGCTGTCTTATGGAGTCTTTCTGTTTGATCTATTCTAGTTTTTATGGACAGTTAGGTGCCACAGTGGGTAGAGTGCTGGCCCTGGAGTCAAGAGGATCTGAGTTCAAATCCAGCTTCAGACACTTACTAGCTGTGTGACCCTGGGCAAGTCACTTAACCCTGTTTGCCTCAGTTCTTCATCTGTAAGATTAGTTGGAGAAGGAAATGGAAAAACCACTCCAGTATCTTTGCCAAGAAAACCCTAAATGGAGTCACAGAGAGTCAGAAATGACTCAACAACTGTTTTCATGGGGTTCATTACTTGACTAAGTTTTACTGCTTTGTGTTACAGTTTTTTGAATTCCTTTCTCCAGAGCTTTTCTTTCATTTGCTTGCTTCATTTCTTTTAGTTATTGATCTAGTAATTGTGGAAAATCCATTTTTTCCCCTTTCAGCTCCTTCTAGTTGGGCATTACCCTCTCCTGCTGTATTGGACTTGGGCATATTTCTGGATCTGCCATAATTCTCTATAAAAATTGGGGTCTTTTTTTTAAGGTGAGTTGGTCAGTCCTGCTTTGTCTAAGTTACCTGAGTTCCTGGCTCATCTGGGTTCCTTCACTGACTCCTACCTTCTAAAATTCAACTCTGTTGGATTTTTCAGGGTGCTCGATCTGTAAGGCCTTTTATGGTGGCTCAGGAGAAAACGCTAGGGACCTTGAAGTCTTAGGTCATAGTAGTTCAAGTGCTGCCACATATATGCCCCTTTGCTACCATGTTAAGACTGGTCATTGTGAAATCTACTGGTTTCCTAGTTTCCTTCTGTGAATTTCCCACCACCTTCAGGGATTTCTTCAGGGGATAATCCATTTTTTCTATCTCTGGACACACAGCATTGAAGCCTATGCCTCTCTCTGGCCTATGTCTGGTCATGCTAGGAGCTTATTTCTTTTCCCTGTATTGGTGCTGGCTTTGCTGGCAACCCTCTTTTTTTCCTTTTTGGAGGGCAATTGGGGTTATGTAACTTGCCCAAGGTCACACGACTAGGTTTTTGTTTGTGTGTGTTGAGTGTCTGAGGCCGGATCCGAACTCAGTTCCTTCTGACTCCAGGGCCAGCGCTCTACTCACTGTGCCACCTAGCCGCCCCCAACCCTCTTTCTTATTACCCATGATCTTTTGACTAACTTTTTGTGAAGTCCTGGGGTAAAAGAAATTACTTTCTGTAGTTTCTTATTGAATTGCTTGATCATTATTTAGTTTGCATGGTTTTTAGGTTTTGGTGGAGATGTTCTGCCTCCCTCCATTCAGGTAGCCATCTTGTCCAGGAGACCTGCATATAGTACCCCCAAAATTCCTGACTTTGATCATGTGCTGCCCAGCTCTTGACTGATCCTGAGTAAACCATTTCCTCTTATCTATAAATTCTGCAGCTTCTTCATCTGTGAAATGATGGGGTTGGACCAAATAATATATAAGATTCCTTTTGCCTCTAGCATTCTCTGGTTCTAGAATTCAGTTTTCTGGTCCAGGGACATAAGTGGGGTGGGGTAGCTGAGACAAATAGGAGAGGAAGGTATGCTTTCTCCCCACAGTGGTGAAGAAACTGCTAACTCATATGCCTGGAAGCATGGAGCCATATGCCTGAAGTCAGGAAAACCTGAGGCCTAATATGAACCTGGGCAAGTCACTTAAACCTCTGTCTTTTCAACTACAAAATGATGGTAATAATAGCATGTACCTCCCAAGGATATTGTGAGGATTAAATGAAATGATATTGGGGATTGGGGCCTAGCCCAGTGCGTAACTTATAGTAGATGTTTAATAAATGCTTGTTTCTTTCCTTCCTATACCACACAGTCCTCTATCAGCTTGTGCTCCCACTGGAATAAAGAGAAACTGGTTTACAGGAAAGGGAGATGAAGTGGGATGGTGGGCCACCAGAGGTGAAGGGAAGAGTCAGGTAGTATTAGCAGCCCCTTCTCTAGGCATGACAACACTCAGAGCCTGGTTTAGTTGTTAGTTCGAGGGTCAGTCTATATTTTTACTCCAAACTGAATTTTTCCCAAATACATAGTTATAAATTCATAAATTAAATTCATAGTTATAGCTCTGCTCTGATCTGTGGGTAAGAATGTTTCAACAGGGCAACTTATAAAGGAAAATAAGAGAGTCCCTTTGTTGTTTTGTGAAAATACATTCCCCATGCACTATTCTGTAGGTAGTCACTATTTTCTGGGCTGGGGAAGTTCCATAATCAGCTACTTCATTTTATAACATCAATGAACATACTCAAGCACCAAGAGATTTCAGTTAATGTCCTCAATACAATATAGTAATTAGCATTATTTGGGGCTTTGGGTTTTTATTTTTAGAATGACAAGAAAATCTCTAGGACACTTTGTACATCTGTATTATAACAGGCTGCTTCCATAGTCAATCATACTTAACCAAAGGCAGAAATGAATTAATAGGTCATTTAAGAGGTATTTATAAAATTAAACCAAAAACAAAAACTGTGTAGGTCCTTCTGAGTCCACTGTGTGAACTTATTGTTAATTATGTTACTTCTTATGTGAGAGGAACAAATTGTCAGACTGTGACTAACTCGGAAACTTGGGAAATCCCCATTTCAGGATAGGCAGGAAATCAGAGCTTGAGTTTTAATTAACCTTGAACTCTAGTCTACCTTTCCTGCTCCCTCCCACTTATTCCCTTCCCTAAAACATGCAGCCTCCCTGTACATATGAAAAAGTTCCCTAAAATGCCTTCCATGGGATTCAGGAGCAATTTTGTCAGAAATCTGAGAGAAAAAAAACTTAATAAATCATGGAATGTTGGGGCTGAAAGAGATCTTGTTGGTCATCTAATTCAACCATTTTGTTTTATAGGTGAGGAAAATGATTCATGATTCAATCAATCAACCAAAATTTTATTAGGTACTTATGAGATACAAAGACAGAACAGTTCTTGCCCTCTTATGAGTTAATAATTTAGTGGGGGGAGACAAAATATATTTAAAATATAATAAATTTAAATGCATTTGATATATATTTAAAAGAGATAGAGATAGATACAAATGGATACGATATGTTTGAAGTAGATACAGTGTAATTTGGAGGGTAGGCAATAACCATTGAGGATATCAGTTCTCTTCATGTAAAAGGCAGCATTTTTGCTGAGTATTGATGGAAATTAGAGAAATCTAAGAAGGGTCATCCTAAAAGTAATAGGGAGCCCTTTGGAGTGCATGGGGTATTCAGGTAGAACTAGCACCTCTAGTATGAGGGCTTGCCGAGGCCTTTTCAGGGTTTCTCATCTACCTTTGGTGTCCAACAAGTCACCCAACTCTCACCTATGACTCCAGCAAACTGTAGCATGTGGAATGACCACACCCTGGTAAAACTACCACGTCAGACAACCAAACTAGGTTGAAAGTAACTGACAGACCTCAAACCCAGCAGTGAGTTAGGGGAATGTCTACCCCCAAGCACATGAAGACTTTCAACCACAGAATGAGCAGATGAGAACAATTTGTTCCAATGGCCATGAAGGCAACTGAAGCAAGTTCTTAGAGTTTGGTTAGATATCAAAGACACCAAGGTCATCCTTTGTATTCTGGGCCATTTACAGTCATCCTGACTTTTATCTTGCCACTGAACTTCAATGACTCTGGAAGAGAGATGGAGACTTTGTAACTCCACCTCACTTAAATCCAATGAGCAAGTCAAGGCATCACCCCATGATTTCATTGGTCCTCTTCAATAACAAAGGACAGGCAACTAAACAGGGAGCCCCTGAATTTACTAAGTGAGGAAAACGGTCAGAACACACTAAGAGTTTTACCTAAGGTTACGAAGCTAGTGAAAGAGATCCCAGGCTAGAACTCAGACTTCTTGACTTCTGAGAACAATGATAGTAGGGGACATAGATTGGGGCAGTGACCTGAGGATCCTATGGCTCTAGCTGGTGAATCTGAAGTCCACTGAGGACTGAAAATCTGTGAAAGGGAGCAGCTGGAGAGTCTCCTTTACTCTAGGGCTTGGAAAGCTCCCAACCTCTTAGCTGGAAATCTAACTGCTTATTTTAAAAGTGGAAAACGAAAGGAAAATAGAGAAGATAAGTGCCTCATTTAGACTTTGATTTCTCATCATAATAGAATTTTATGATTTTATTCCATCAAATGAATACTGTCTACTGGATTATTTTTATGAAGGGCTAAATAGCTAAATGAGTCTGGGGCCTTTTTTATAGTAGTCTGAATAGCACAACAGTGGCCCTCTGTGTTTTGACAAAGCTCAAACATTGTTTTAGATCAAAGAGTAGATAATGTAAGATCTGGACCCATTGAGGGTGTTATACTGTGAGGCTCCTGTAAACAGTAATTGAGGAATCGTTTCCATGCTGGACTCTTGACACCGGAGATGGTAACATCGAGGGCAGAGACAAGCCCAAACTGCTGTCTGGGTCTTGCCAGAGACAGAGTAAGGAGAATCCATGTGAAATTTGGCATAAGCTCAGTGTGTCAGCCAACACCTGGTACATGTGGACGCTGCAGAAAACATTTAAAAAAAGTCTTTTGTGGGGCAAAGGTTTGATATCACAGCATGGTCTCTGCAAAGTGCTTTAAAAATTTTTTGTCATTCTTTTTATTATTATGAGCTTAACATAATGACCACTAATGTTATTGATTCCCAAATTAGGGAGGTTACTAACATTAATACTAAGCAGTATAACCGCATTTAATCATTATTTGTTTAAAAATTCTGCCTACACCAAAGCTACTTTCCACTATTTTCCAATTAGCTGGAGAGTTTCTTGTTCTTCTGTAAAACTGTCAGTTGTTCCAAACCAGCTTATAAAAAATATAATTTACCTTCAGAGCCCATGCACTTTAAAGTAACACAATTTGACTTGGATCACTATTAGCAATCTTGTCCTCATAACGATTTCATAAAAGTTACAATAATGACCAGTGCTAGAATCATATTAGCTGTTAGACAAGAAAAGACTCTTGCAGAGCTTTTCAGTGGGGACAATAATGAAGGTAAAGTAATAGAGGTAAAGAACTCAATGGTAGAAAGTACAAGGACCTATAAGGAAGCAAAGAAAAGATGGACAGCTCTCAAAACATCATGTAGTATTTAATATATAGGCTTTTTTGAAATGACAATTTATTGTCCTATAGTTTGAATCCTCTCTTGTGTCTGCTGTGCACATGACATTTTTTCTTATTTTATATTTAAGTTTACAATATGTTTGTTTTTCCTTTCTTGTTATGTATTTAAGTTTTAGTGAATAAGCCTAAAAAAAAATTTTAAGCACAAGGAGAGAACCTGCCTTTAGATTTCTTTATTCCAAAGAGTTCTGCTATGTAGCCCATGAGACTAGAAAGAAACAGGTAATAAAATGGCAGAGGGAGAAAAAGAAAAAAGCAAAGAGACTTTTGTTGTTGAAAAAATTTAAAAGAAAATCTTCAATTCCCCCTTTCTGTTGCACTTAGGTCTTGCCAGCTGAAATGGGCAAACAGATCTGTTACAGATGGTTATGAAGCAGTTTCTGAATCCTTGAACATGTGTGTTTAATGGAGATGCTGATAGACCCTTCACAGATCTGCAGTGGTGCTGACTGTATAATAAATCAACAGGTTTCACGAAGTAGGCACCAAGACCCTGTCCTGTACCAGTCCTCAAAGGCACAGTTAAAACCCAAGAGATTGTTATTTAACCATTTCTACAATCTTCCCAAGGCCTTCTTTCAGAGTGGTTGGCAGGCTTGTCTGGCTTCCCAGAGGAACATGTATAATGAAGTCTGCCCTGAGGCAGGAGGCAAAAACTTATTTAGTTCTGACAGGATTTCATGCTTTTCCCAAATACAAAGTAAAATTTCCTCTTGACAGTGGAGGTACCAGACTCAGAATGTTCCTGTACCATTGTTCCTCAAATCTCTGGATCACTAGGAGGAACTGGCCTTTAAGAAGAAACTTCCAGGAAAAGGCAAGCTTCTCATAGAAAAAGGAGTTCTACCCCTGACATTTACTAGGAAGCCCAGAGAAGCCCTCTGACAACACTGGACGTTTCTGTAAAGTGAGCAGGTAGAGAGCAGCCATCAGCATCCATTCTGGTGTGTTTTCCCCATCCACTACCCCACTTGTTAATCATCAAGATTAACCCTTCACTTACATTTAACTTATCAACACTGATTAGCTTTTATAAAGGAGTATTTATTGTGAAGAGAGAGCAGAGGGACAAACATTTCTGCCCAACACCTAGGTCACATTCTCCCCTATACTATCTCAATCCCAAAGGAGAGTGACCTCAGACTTAATGCCTGGCATAGATTCCACCAAATTAAAGTCCAAATGTGGCATACTGCTATATGAATCCTAGTCTCAGCTACTGCTGGGCTGATTCCTGAGGTCGCTCCCTCCACATCCCCTACCCTAACCAGCCCCCCACGCCCACTCCTTAGAGTTAGACTGGCTGGCTACAAAACTATCATGGCCCCTTCTCTTGGACCTCCTGGTGGCTTGTTCTCCTGATCTTTCACAGCTTATAAATCAAATTCATCTCCAATATCTTTTACAATAAAAAGGGGGCAGAAAATAGATGCCAAAGCAAAGTACCAAGAGCTATATAGTTGCAGACCACATTTCTGCCTAGCATGTGGAAGCCTAAATCCTCTCAGACCTTATAGCATTGTCTCTCTTCTCTTACTAGAATGCAGGCATACAGGAGGGAATCAGAATAAAAGAACTGACCATCTGACTGACTAGTGCCTTTTGAGTGTGCCCTAGTTCTGGCTACAGACCAGTTAACAACCTGCCTCTTTATCATTCGATTGGCAGACTAGAACTAGTTACAGAATGTATGCATATACTCCAACTGAATGGAACGACCTCTCCATTACCTGTCGTCATGCCTCTGGAATCAACCAAGTATGCTGATGCCTATTTACCAGTCCCTTGTTACTCTTCTTTTAAGCACCAATGAGGATGAGGTTATGCTGGGAAGAGATCATACTTACCAATTGATGGTCCTTGTCACTGCCAAAGGGATCACAAATCAGATAATTAACTTAGGAAGCCAGATCTTGTTAACAGGTCAGGCAAACTTTACATTTGTCAATGATTTAAATTTTTTTTAATTGGGAGTGGGTGGTCCAGACCTCTTTGACTGTGAGCACGAGGAATTCCTGTTATGGAAACTCCCTCCACTGATGTAAATTAATAGCTCATCTGTCACTTACCATCTTAGAAAATCGCCTGTGACACTTGGAGTATGTTTCAGAGGCAGGACTCAAACCCAGGTCTTTTGGCTCCAAGGTCAGACTTCTGTCTACTATGCCAACCTGCCATTTATCTTTGATAAGTGGGACAAGTTGCTTAGCTTCATCTGTAAAAATGAGAGGTTTGTATTAGATGGCTTGCAGGTCCCATCCAAAATTAAATATATGATCCTATAAACCTAAGTGAGCCTAGCATTAAAAATGTGCCATATCTGAACATCATCATTTTCCAATTAAACTGTTATCAGTTGTCATTTGTTATATGTACTGTTTTGTATCTTACAAGCCATTTAAAAATCTCCAAAACTAGTTAGCACTTGGATAAAATGCTATGTTTGCCTAGAGCTTTAAAATGTGCCATAACCGTATTTTGCATCTCTTATTCAGATTAATAAAGTAGAAGAGAGGTCAAAATGAAGTGGATAAATATAATCCAAAAGGAGAAATACTGTATATCTTTTTTTTTCTTTTAAAAAATCTACTAGAGAAGTACAAAATGGGGAAAGTATGGTTGTATAACATGGGGAAAGATCTGGAAGCGTTAGTGGATGCAAACCCAGCACATATGGGTCAATAGTGTGTCTTGGCAGCCAAGTAAAGCTAATGGACATTGTGGTCAGTTCTGGGCATCATATTTTAGGAAGGATGTTGACAAGCTGGAATCCATTACTTTTTTTTAATTTTATTTTTTTAAAGCAATTGGGGTTAAGCAACTTGCTCAAGGTTACACAGCCAGTCATTGTTTATGTGTGGGTGCTCATTTTCTGAGGCCGGATCCCATCTCGGGTCATCCCAACTCCGAGGCTGGCGCTCTTACTCACTGCGCCACCTAGCTGCCCCCTGGAATCCATTTCTAAGGATGAAGGGTATCAGGATGGTGAAGGGACTCAGAACTGCATTATATAAGGATCAGTCAAATGAAATACGGATGAAAAGACAGAGGGAACATGAAATCCTTCTCCAAGTATTTTAGAAGTAGTTGTGCAGAAAATCTGTCTTACTTATTCCAAGATGTAAGAACCAGGGGCAATAGAGAAGTATTGTAGAGAATCAGATTCCTGCTCAGTATTAAGAAAGACTTCCTAATTTATTCAGTTATTGGGTTATTCAGCAATGGGATGGGCCATCTGTGAAGGTAATGAGCTCCTTATTATATTTGGAGGTCATCAAATGGAAGCTTGTCAAGGATGTCAGAGGGGCGATCGACCTCTTCGGCCTTGTCCAAGGTTCTATAAATTAATGAAAAATATGAAGGATGAGATTTTTTTAAAAAAGAAAATAAAGTGGTTCTATGACTTTTAAGAATGTATACCAATATAACTCAGAATCTGGCGGAAATGAATGATGTAAACCAGAAGTTAATAAAGCATTTGTTAAAAAAAAAAAAAAAGAATGTATACCAAAGGGGTGGTTAGGTGGCACAGTGAATAGAGCACCGGCCCTAAAGTCAGGAGGACCTGAGTTCAAATCCGGCCTCAGACACTTAACACAAAAACTAGCTTATGACCTTGGGCAAATCACTTAACCCTAACTGCCCTCCAAAAAAAAAAAAAAAGCAAAAAAAAAAAAAAAAAGAATGTATACCAAAATGATCTGTGATCCACCAGTGTAGATATCAGCTCATTTATGGAATTGTATATAAGTCCTAGGAAGATGACTGCAGCATTGAGGAGTTAAGTGACTTGCTTGTGGCTAGTAAGTGTCAGAGACAGGATTTGAATCTAGGTCTTCATGATTCCAAGTCCAATACTACATCTTCTAAACTATACTGCCTTTTCAAATGCATGTCATGATTCAAATTGGACAAATAAACTGTTGCTTTTGAAGTCCTTTATTAATTTGTTTAATGCACAGATGATAGTGAATTACAGTATTTGTATCAGTTGTTTGTATGAACATAGTAGGTATTTCTAAAGTGTTTGTTAGGAACTTAAAAACCATTTTTGCTTAATTTAAGTATATATCCATCAATATTTTTGCATTATTAATTTATTTTTTCCAGTTATTTCTTTTATTAAAAATAAAAAAGTAAGGCTGAATCCAAATCCTACTTAAATGATCAGAAATCCAAATGAATGGAGTTTAAATTAATATGGCATAATTATATTATAGTTGATGATTTTAAAAGCAATTGGTGGAGAAGGCAATCTTATCCCAATATTAGAGTTGAGGAAATTGAGTCCTAGACTCAATTTGAAATAAACAATCCATAACACAGGAGGAGTCAGTATGTTTCATATGGACTGGTTTATGTAGTCTGTCTGGATATCCTATGGTTGTTGGTTGGTTGGTTGTTATCTTTCCTCCTCTAAGAGGACTAAAACGATGTCATTATGTTAGAGTCAAGTCACAATGTGTCTAACTGTGGCTGATAAGACCAATATGAGCTCAAAATACTCCACTAGAGGTCAGGCACAAATAGTCCATTTGGTGTGGATTCTCTAAATTTGCACATCTTGAGTTTTTTTTAGCTACTTCAGTTCTGCTTTGCTCATAGAGCACAGTGCCTTCTTTGATGAAGGCATGCCATTCTGGGCAGTCCTGTGCCAATGCCTGCCATGTCACACAATCAATTCCAAAGTTTTTTTAGAGAGACCTGGAGAATGTCCTTGTATTACTTCTTCTGACCACTATGTGGCCACTTGCCTTGTGTTACTTCTCCATAAAAATAGTCTTTTAGGCAAGCTTATGTTTTATTATTATTAGAATAATATGGTCACGGGGCGGCTAGGAGGCGCAGTGAGTAGAACACCAGCCCTGGAGTCAGAAGGACCTGAGTTCGGATCCGCCCTCAGACACTTAACACACACAAACAAAAACCTAGCCGTGTGACCTTGGGCAAGTTACTTAACCCCAATAGCCCTCCAAAAAGCAAAAAAAAAAAAAAAAAAAAAGAATAATATGGTCACCCCATTGGAGTTTCTTTTTCTGTAGTTGAGTTTGAACGTTTGGCAGTTTAATTTGACAAAGGACCTCAGTGTCTGGTACCTTACTTATCCTTCCAGGTGATCTCAATAATCTTCCTAAAATGATTCAAATGGAAGTGATTCAGTTTCCTGGCATGGTGCTTGTATACTGTCCAGGTTTCACAGGCATACAACAGTGAGGTCAGCACAACAGCTGTGTAGACTTTCAGTTTGGTAGTCAGTCTAATACTTCTTCTCTCACACACTTTCCTTTGGAGCCTCCCAAACACTGAGCCTAGCTCTGGCAATGTGTGTGTGTCAACCTCCTTATCAATGTGAACATCTCTGGAAAGCATACTGCCAAAGTAAGTGAACTTATCCACAGCATTCAAAACCTCTGCATTTGTTATAACCAATGGCTCTGTGGTTAAGCATGGGACCATCATGGAAGGCATGGTGCTGGCTGCTGGAGAATCTGTGTCTTCTTAGTGCTAATTATTAGGCCAAAATTAGCACAAGCAATAGAGAACTGATCCATAATGTGTTGCAGCTCAGCTTCAGAGTCTGCACTGAGTACAGATTGGTCAATTACTCAGTCTTCAATAATAGTAGTAGCAGCCCATATTTATACAGTGTTTTAAGTTTTGCAAAACGCTTCATATGCATTTTCTCATTTGGGTCTCATGGCAATACAGTACGGTAGCAACTGTTATCATCCTCGTTTTACAGATGAGGGAATTGAGACTGATAAACTGAGAGAGCTCAGCCGCCTTGTCCAGGGTATCTTAGCTAGTAAGTAGCTGAGACTGGAGTAGACGACAGGTCTCTGTGACTTTAAGACCAGCACTCCCTCCACTCTACCATATCACTCCTAAGATGACCATCAAAAATACAAGAGGACTAATTTGCTATGGCATTGTTTAATCAACTACTCACAGAATTTCAAAACTGAAGGAGGTCTTAGAGATCATTGAGTCTGATGTCCTGATCTCAGAGATGTGGTAATTGAGGCCCAGAAATGTTAAGAGACTCGTGCTAAGGTGTATATATAGTTAATGGCAGAGCCAGGGTTTGTAATTCAAATCTATTCTTTTTCCAGTCTGATGTGCTCATTTATACAGCCTTATGAAGGTTCATCACAGAATAACAAAGTCTCAGAGTCTCAAATTTGGAACCTCAAGGACCAACTAGCCCAATTTGTGACTGAACAAAAACCTCTACATCATCCCTGACAAGTGGTCTTCGAGCCTTTTCCTGAAGCCCTTCCTGGGGGATGGGTTCATGGCCACCGAGGCAGCATTTTCTATTTTCGGCTAGCTCTGATTGTTAGGAAATGTTTTAATCCATCAAGTCTCAATTTGCCTCTTTGCAATTTTGGCCTAGTGGGGTCAAACAAGCAAGCAGACAATGAACATTTATTAAGAACTTGCTATGTTCCAGGTGTCATGCTAGGTGCTGGGCATACAAAAACAAGCAAAAAGAAACATAGCCCCTACCCTCAGGGAGCTTACCTTCTAAGGGGGAAAGACTACACAAAAGGTAACTAAGAAGTGCTGGAATGGGAGGCAGAGAATAGAGCAGAGGGGCATGGTGGATGGAGACGAGAGAGACAAGTTCGTTCATTCTTCCACATGATAGTCCTTGAAGGCAGCTATCATATCCATCCTACAAAGTCTACTCTTTTATCTGTTAAACATTTCTGTCTCTATTAACTGATCCTCATATGCCACAATCTCAAGGCTTTCACCATTTTGCTGACTCTCTTCAGGATGATCTTTAGCCTATCAATATCCTTTCTAAAATGTGGTTTAGAGTCCAGTATTGCCTTCCTGATCATGGAAACTATGCTTCTCTTAATGTAGCCAAAGATGACATTAGCATTCTTGGCTACCATTTGTAGTGACTCAATTAGAGCTTGTAGTCCCTAAAAATCCTTAGATATCTTTTTTCATAAAAACTGTAATCTAGCCATACTTGTCCCATATTGTCCTTGGGAAATTAATTTTTAGACCCAAGTTTACATTTACCCCATCAAATCACATCATATTAATTTCAGTCCAATGTTCTAAACTTTCCAGGATATTTTTTGTATGTTGACTCACTGTGACTGAGTGTATTAGCCATCCCTCCCAGCTTTGCTTTATACATGAATTTTGAGAACATGCCTTCTATACCTTTATGAAAATAATTGATAAAAATGTTCAAGAGAGCAGAGTCAAGAACAGATCCCTGAAGCCGTCTGCTAGAGACCTGCCCTGAAGATGACATCAGATCCTTAATGACTACTTTGGGGGCCAGTACATTTAGCCAGTTCCAAATTCACTTAACTGTGCTATCAGTGAGCCTAAATTTCTCCATCCTGTCCACAAAAATTTCATAAAACGTCTTATACTTTCCTAAAATCTAGGTAAACTGTAGCTATAGCATTTTCCTGATCTTTGAATCTAGTCACCTTGTCAAAAAAGAAATAAGGTTAGTCTGGCATCACCTTCACTTGATGAACTTATGTTGGTGCTTTGTGGTCTCCACTGCCTTTTCTAGATCTGACCTAACCTCAGCTTTAATAATAGATTTTAGAATTCTATCATGAATTATAGTTGAGTTCACTCACCTGTGGTTTTCAGACTCTCCCCCAACTCCCCCCTCACCTCCCCGCCGCCCACACCTTTTTTTGGAGTGGGGGTAGGGAGAAGATAATCCGGACAACATTTGCCCCCTCTTGTAGTGAGTTCCACTCCTATTCCCCATCATCTTTCAAAGAACCCTTATAATATGACAGTTCTTTCATTATGCTAAGATGTGGTTCATCTGGGCCAAGTGACTTGGACCAATCAACCAGCAGCTAGGTGCCCTCTCATTATCTCATTCCCTACTCATCTTGGGTATCAATTCCCTATTAGTCATTTTTGGTCTGTCTTTTCCAGTCCAGAGATTGTTCTTGGCAGAAAACTATGAAACAAAATTGAGAGTGAAGAAGTTCTGCCTTCTGTAATTAGTAGTTATCATCCTTCCGTGCACCCTGAGTAGTCATCCTATACTTTCAGCTTCTCCTGTTTAAATCTTCTGTTGACTGGAAAACTAACAGACTGCGTTTGCCAGAATTGGACATAAAATAGGAGTGACTAGGATTGGAACGAGACGTTGTGGGCCTTTCCAGCAGAGTGAATGAAATTTGTGATGAACATTTAGGGCAATCATTTTTCCTTCCTTCCCTCTTTCCTTATTTCTTCCTTCTTCCTTTCTTCCTTCCTTCCTTCCTTCCTTCCTTCCTTCCTTCCTTCCTTCCTTCCTTCCTTTCTTTCTTTCTTTCTTTCTTTCTTTCTTTCTTTCTTTCTTTCTTTCTTTCTTTCTTTCTTTCTTTCTTTTTCTTTCCTTCCTTCCTTTCTTCCTCATTATCTTCTCTTACTCCATTCCTTCATTCTTTTCCTTCTTTCTCATTCTCTCCCTCACTCACTCCATTCCTTCCTTTCTTCTTCCCTTATTTTCTCCTTTCCTCAGTCCATTTCTTCCTTCTTTCTTTCCTTATTCTCTCTTTCTCTCATTCCATTCCTTCTCTCCTTCCTCCTTCCTTCCCTTCATCCCTCTTTCCTTTTTTCCCTCCTTCCTTCCTTCTTGCCTCCCTCCCTTTTCCCCTTTATTCTCTCCCTCCCTTCCTCCCTTCTTCCTTTTTCTCTTCCTTCCTTCCCAGAAGTTTGAACTACATATAACTAAAGCTATACAGGTGGCAGCCAACTGTTCGGCAACTCTACTGAGGACAATGAAGAAAGTGGGCAAGGGTGTAGACACCAAAGCAAGAGGGATTTTGTTCGGAAAAAATAGAATTGTGTCAAAGCCAGGGTTTCTTTCAGACCTGGAACTACATTGCCAAGAGAGGCTATGAACTTGGCTTCTCTGGAGTTCCTTATCGAGGAAACAGATTCTCCTCTCAGTGGAAGACTTTATCATTATGCTGGAGTGGAGAGAGAACTGGCCTTGCAATCAGGGGAAGACCTGGGCCTATGTCCTACCTCTGACATTTACATACAACTCTTTAAGATCAAAAGGTGTAGAAAATAGTAGCAACCTTTGTTAGTAGTGGGAGTTTCCCTACACAGGGAGTTCTCTATTCCAAAGAAATTGTGGATCCAAGCCCTATCCCTATCCTAAGGTGTAAGATGACTCTTTGGGTCCCTTTCAGGCCTAGGATTGTGATGGATCCCACAGTTCTGTAGGAATGTGAAGCTCCAAAACTTACATCATCCTCAGAAGGCAGAGACGTCTCTGGTGAATTTTTGCTGATTAAGCCTTCAGGACAGACATATCCTTTGGTGTTCTTGACATGTAACATTTGGCCTGGGAGGGAACAGCTGAGAAAGAGACTGAAGGGGGATTTTTTGGAGCCAGAGTGGTTCAGTGAGCAAAGGCTGGATAGCTGAAAATTCTGGGTTATGTAAACACAGCCCCAGTACACGTCACATAAATGTCTGCAATTCTCTTAGAAAAGAAAAATCAATCTTTTTCTTTTTCAGGTTGAGAGAGAGAAAAGAATCCATGTGAAAACTTATATATTTATTTGTTTAGCATATTTGGGGAAATTTTCATCTCTTTTGCCCTCCATTGTAGGTGAGCTCAGAGATTTCTCCTTCTGGACAGTTTCTATTGGTCTGTAACTCATTATTTACACGGCTTCCTTTTAATTTAATGTATTCCCCCTCAAAGGTTCCACTATCCTGAAATCAGCTTATCTGAAGAATGTTCTCCCCAAAGAACTGAATGCTACAGAAAAAGCCAATAGGACCACTTTGAGCTGTTGGAGGAGGGTAGGGAGGAGTTAGCTCTCTGAAGAGAGCTACTGTGGACTTGGAGGGAGTGAGCTCCAAATAGTGAAACTTTTAGAGTAACCAAGCATGAGACTCATATACCTTCTCTGAAAGGAAGAGGGAAATATGGGGATATCCCACAGCACATTAAAGTGATGGAGAAGTTAGTTTGCTCTAATAGCACAAGCCCATAGGCCAGATCAGAGCAGCTGGGTGGTACAATGGCTAGAATACTGCACCTGGAGTCAGGAAGACTCAAAAATGTGAGTTCAAATCTGGCCCCAGACACTTACTGATGGTGTGACCCCAGAAAAATCACTTAATACTGCTTGCCTCAGTTTCCTCATCTGTAAAATGAGCTGGAGAAGGGATCTTTGCCAGTATCTTTGCTAAATGGGGTCACACAGAGTCAGACATGACCGAAAAACAACTATACCATTACCATATATGCCAGATTGAAGGATTCAGTGCCAAAAGTACAGAGACACTCAACTTAAGAGTACAGTGTAAAGGGAGGAAGGAAATGGATCTGAAATTCGAGGTCGTAACATTAAATGTTTCAAATATATATAAATACTATTGTTAATGCTCTTTTGCTTGTAATGGGGAGATAAGATGTGCAGGCATTGGGACACAAAGATTCACCTTCCTCTAATGGAAAAGTCAAAGGGGGTATGGGAGAAGGTATGGGAGAGAGCAGATTGGAGGAAGCGATATCTTGTGGGCCTGCTATTCTGGGAGGGTGGGTAGGGGAAAAACAGGGGGAAAATGATTGTAACTTGAAATCTGGTGGAAATGAATGATGTAAAACAGAAGTTAATAAAGCATTTGTTTAAAAAAGTAAATAAAAACATATATACTTAAAAAAAAGAGTACAGTGTATATTTTTTTTCCTGAAGAAGAGTTAAATGCACATTTATTCAAGACTCTGCAAGGACCTTGCCTGAGCTTCTGCTTTCTCCAAGCCTCCATATTTGCCTGTCCTGGTCAGCAGCTCACCTTTTTCTTGACAGGGAAAGTAGAGGAACAATTGCAGAAATTAGTTGTGCAAGGTCATTCCTGTGTCCATAGGGCACTTGTTCTGAGATCAGAAATGGTCAATCCAGAACAAGCAGGGAGCAGAAGAGCCTGTAGTTTGGCTTAACAGGGCCTCTTCTGTCAAGCAATGTAAGACCATTCTGATGAAGGAGTTTTTATTACCACAAAGTCCAGGGCTGTAAGCAGAAGAAGAAGGCTATAGGAGAAGGTAGAAGGAAGAGTGTCAGATGCTCAAGCTTATATATTCATAAGAAAATCCATGGTTTTCTTTGTTGTTGTTGTTGTTTTTTGCCTTCTCGGGGGGCAGGGTAATTGGGGTTAAGTGATTTGTCCAAGGTCACACGGCTAGTAAGTGTTAAGTGTCTGAGGCCAGATTTGAACTCAGGTCCTCCTGATTCCAGGGTCAGTGCTCTATTCACTGCACTACCTTGCTGCCTCCAAAAGTCTATGATTTTCAATCATACTTAGTGAGGAGTCAATTCAATCTTTCTCATGTTTGCATGAAACATGAATATTTTGAACCCACTCTCTTCAGATAGAAGGGGAAAAAAATAAAACACAAAACAAGTCTATTTCTTAAGGGAGGAGAAGCATGCTTGGGCAACAAGACATAGTGTACAAGTGTAGTGCCAATGCAATACTTATGGCACCTATGATCACAATAAAGAATATGACTATAAGTATCACACAGAACTGAAGCATTTATTTAGATACCAGAGAGCCAAATCCCAAAACCAGTCAGCTGATTCTATCAAAGTACCAAAGACATTAAGAAGTCATAATAATGCTGAAAGCTACAGCATCCTTCAGTCTTTCCACAAACCAATACAAAATCAATATCTACTCATGAGCCTATCTAACTCCTTGCCTGAGCATCCTCTCTCCCCCATGGTATTGCTAGCTCTGACTACCAGCTTCCTGTGGGCTGTGCTTCCCTTTAGCAAACTCCTCCCACCACAGGGAGCATGTGACTACATTCAGCCTATTAGAGGGCAGAGTTTACTTTCAAAGCAAAGAAGGTCTTCAAACTCCCCCCTAGCTCTATTAAGGGGCAGGAAAGATCTTCAAATTCCCATTCTCATTACATTCAGCTCCAAGATCTTTCATGTTCCCTACACAGCAAAAATACCTTAACAATAAATGAGAGTTAAGAGATAACTGGTGGAAGGAGCCTGTGGTAGGAGGAGTTTGCTGAAGGGAAGCAGAGCCCACAGGAAGCTGGGAGCCAGAGCCAGTGAGAGGATGGGGGAGAAAGAATGCTCAGGCAAGGAGCTAGAGAGGTTTGTGAATAAATATTGATCTTGTATTGGTTTGTGGGAGGGTTGAAGGATGCTGTGGCTCTCAGTGTTATTATGGCTTCTGAATATCTTTGGTACTATGATGGAATCAGCTTATTGGTTTTGGGATTCGGTTCTCTGGTGTCTAAATAAATGCTTCAGTTCTATCCTCTACCTGGAGAATCTGGTATGTTTTGTGATAGAACATCATGTTATATTTATAGTCACAGTCTGTGAGGAGCCAAGGGAGCCTGATTCAGGACTCAGATAAATATCTCACAATGTGCTTTATAGAAGGCCCTTCATGACTCGGCTTTTTGTTAAGTTTGCTCCTTGGGTCTTTTGATATGGGTTACACTTAAAAGGATGTTGTTTGAGTTGTGAGACCAATAGGCTCTACCCCAAGACTTTAACTGTTCAAAGCCAAAATATTTGATTCTTAATTGGTCAGCTCCTGTGCAAATATCCTCAATGATCATGGCTTTGGCTTCTGCCTTGAAGCCCGCTCTGGAGAGCATCCTTTGAAATGTAACTGCATGTGAAAGGAGTTAACTGACTTTTCCTAAGACTTCTTGGCATCTAGATAACAAATCCTTATCAAATTATCTATTCTGTGCTACTTCCAGGATATAACAGAGTAAGGTAATGATAAGAATATTTGAGTACTATTCCTTTGTTTCATTTGCTCTATAAAAACCTTGTCCTAAGAATCAATAAATGGAGTTCATGGTTCTTCCTTGAGCTACCCCCATGGTCTGGTCATTTCTTATTCACATCTCTGACCATGCTTCGTGCTGGATGCTGAACAGCCCATGGCAATGGTCTTTATCGTGATTGTGGACGCTGTAAATATTGCATTGGTGCTACAGGAAGTCAGCAATACAAAGTGTGTGCTACAAGACTTGTCCTGAATATGGGAGATGAGGATGAAGGTCAGAGGAAGGAAGGTCAGCCTTCCAGCCACCCTGTGGCCACCCTTTCTGAGAACAGTCAAGTTCTAGGCCAGGAGATCAACCTAAAAATGAAAATGCTGCTTCAGAGCCCTACAGTAATTAGCTAGTTCATCATGGGCAAGCCACTAAACTTCTCTGAAAAATAAAGACACACATTTACAGTATTCACTTCAGTGGGTTGTAAGGCTCACGTGAGATAATGATTACAAAGTACTTAGTACAGTGCCTGGCATACAGTGAGAGCTATATAAATACTAGCTATTATTGTTGTCATTATTATTGTATTGGGGTATATGGAATGTTCAAGGAGGACGAGCACTCCTGGTGTGAGGGCTTGCCGAACCCATTTCAGGGCTGCCCATCCACCTTTGGTGTCTGCCTGGCACTCTCCCCTGTGGCTCCAAGAAACTCTAGTATGAGTAGTGGCCACATCCCAGTAAATGTCTCAGCAGACGGGCTAAACCAGGTTGAGGGTAACTAATGGGACTGAAACCCATTGGTGAGTTAGGGAGTTTGTAGCCCAAACATGTGAAGACTTCCCCTGGCAGAATGAGTGAAGGTGACTGAAGCAGGTGCTGTGGAGTTCTTAGAGCTCTATCAGATCCCAAAGATTCCAAGGTCATTCATAGAATCCTGGGGCTCTAAGAGTTGTCTTGATTTTTGTCTTGCCACTGGCCTTTGATGACTTTGGAAGAGAGAGTGAGGCTGATGACTTTGTGCAGCTCTGTCTTACTTAAATCCAATTCATGAGAAAGTCAAGACATTACCCTAGACCTAAGATGTCATTGGTACACTTGGAAATCAAAGGATGAACAATGACAGCAGCAGTTATTGTATAAAAGCATCAAATAAATATTGAAGGAATGTAGAAAAGTATATATATATATGTGTGTGTGTATATATGTATATATATATATATATATATGAGCCAGTTTCATGTGGCAGATTAAGTACTAGACTTGGAGTCAGGTAGACCTGGATTCAAATCTTACCTTGACACTTTCTAGCTATGTGACCATGAACAAAACACTTTGTCAGTTTCCCCATCTTGAAAATGGGGATAATAGCATAAATCACACTTTTACCTCCCAGGGTTGTTTTGAGGATCAAATAAGAGGATAGACTTTGCAAACCTTTAAAGCATTAATGGGGCTTTGGCACATGCCCAGTCACTTAAAATGGAGGCACCCATACAGGAGATGATAGGGACCTGTGTCTGGGAGAAGACATATTTTTTGTCTGTTATATGGCTAGCGGCCAGAATTGTCTGCAATCTTCAAATTACCATTTACAGAGAGGGTCTCTCTCTCTCTGTCTCTGTCTCTCTGTCTCTCTCTGTCTGTCTCTATGTCTCTGTCTCTCTCTCTCTGCCTCCCTCCCTCCTTCTCTTCCCCTCCTCTCTTTTCTTACCCAATGGCATCCATAGGTGAAGATCTTGTTCACTCACAAAATAAACAATGTACAGTAAGATGAGTGAGAGAAGGCCATCCCTCAGGTTCCATGGCTCTGAGAAATGGGCTTGGAGTTTCTGTTTCACTTGTCCTCAGTTCTAGGTGCAGGAACTCCGAGACCCAGGACCTCAAGCCAAGAGAATCTTGGAGCCCATGCTAATTCTAGGTTAGAGATTGTAACCAGCCTAGCATGGAAGCCCTGAGATGCCAGAGTGCAGGGAGGTAGAGGCAAGGAGGTGAGCTTTGGACTTGGAACTTGGTGGTACTAATGGTATTTAGGAGAAGAATATTGGTGGATTTGTTCTTACTATACCTTTATAAATGCTAAATTGGCTATTAAGAGGTTAAATAGAACTGGGATGCTTGGATCCAATGCTTAGTACAGTGCCTGGAATATAGTAGGCCCTTAATAAATGTTTATTGATTGACTGATTGTAGGGGAACACATTTGTTAAGGGTTCTAACTGATGGCAGACACAAGAGACCAAAACCCCTAGGGGTACCAGGGAATGGTTGGTGAGAGTAAAATATAACACAGGGTCCTAAGGCATTGGGAGCTAGAGGGTTCCTATTATATATGTCATCTACTGTTCTTAATTACTCGAATGAATCTGTGGTCTCATTGATTTAGATGTTTCCTCCAGTGATTCTAGTATTTCATAGACCTCCCGTAAGTACACCACATGAGTCTACCCAAAATGCTTGAGGTCTTCCTCCTAGAGTTGCAAGGTACCACCCAGGCACTTTGCCTATCTAGCTATCACCCTTCACTCTTTTTACATGACCAGACCAACTGCCCTTCTTTACATTTCTCTCATGACATCTTTGACTTCAGCATTTCTTTAAAGTTCCTTGTTGACTATATGTTGCAACCTTCTCACACCCATCACACGCGTTCCTTCATTGCCCTCTGTGTGATTTTCATTTTTAATTCTCTGGAGACTTGTCTTCCATGTCTGTCTCTGAGTTATTTTTATAAACTGCACCAACAATTCTTTGAAATATTTTCTTTTCGTTATAGTGACCACTGACTTTCAGTACATTTGAATTACTGTCATATCATTAAAATGATCCACCAGACTGGTTAGAGCAGACCCTTTCTCAGTGGGAATATGGGGGACATGCAAATACAGATGACTGGAATGACTCATAAATACCTGTAGCAATAGCCCCAGGCTCCAAAGTAATTCTACAAGACCTTGTGTTTAGTCTTATTTGATCTGGCTGAGATTGGTGGATTTGTAAAGCCATTCAGTCCCTAAAATCTTTGGGCCATCCAGTGAGTGGACTGGGAGCAGTTACACGTGTAACTTCATTTCTCTTGGTCAGAAAGAGAGACCCATTGGATAAAAGTGTATTATTATACACACATCTCCTTATATCCTTTATGTATGAGTAATCCAGATGGTTTCTATATAAGTCAGCATGCCCTCCTAACTATAGCTATGTCTCTATTTCTTGAAAATCCCAAACCTAACACAAACTAAGAGAGTAATGAATAATGATAATCTATATTTATGTATATGCATATGCATATACATACATATCTACATATACACATACACATATATACATACATACACACACACATATATATGTATATACTTGATTTAGTACACACATGTCACACATACAATGCCTTACATTTGTATAGTGTTTTATGTTTTAAAGAACATCTAGGTGGCACAATGGATAAGAGTGCCTGGCTTGGAGCCAGAAAGATTCATCTTCTTGCGTTCAAATCTGACCTCAGACACTTACTAGCTGTGTGACCCTGGGTAAGTCACTTAACCCTGTTTGCCTCAGTTTCTTCATCTGTAAAATGAGTTAGAAAAGGAAATGGCAAACCACTCCTATATCTTTGCCAAGAAAACTACAAATCAGGTCATAAAAATTGGACACAACCAAAAAATGACTGAACTTATGTTTTAAAATGCACGTTCATATATATTATCTCATTTGATCCTCTCAACACCCCAGTGTGATAGGTATAAAGAGGAGCAGAACTAGACATGTGAAGAACTTATGTATATGTATTATCTGTTCCAGTCAGCCAATATTTACTTGGAAGGACTGATTCCTATCTGTCCCTATTATTCAGAAGACAAATACATGGGGAATGTGTACATTCCTCAGGAAGCATTCTCCAAATGTGAATGTTGCTAGAATAGGGCACTGTGTTCTTCTCATAGGTCATGATCCAAGATCCCTCTACTGCTGTACAGATTTCCCATCACATAGACCAGATGTTTTATGCCACAGTTTTACAAACTAATATAATAATAATAACCACACACATATTACTTATGTGTATATACATATATAAGTATGTGTATATACATACATACAGACACACACATATATGAAGTAGGTGCTATTATTCTATTTTACAGATGAAGAAACTGAAGTAAACAGAGGTTATGGAACTTGCCCAAGGTCATCTAGTTAGCAAATGTCTGCTGCCATATTTGAACTCAGATCTAGAGCACCTTATGCACTACACCACCTAGCTTCTTCAATTTGGGCATGGAATACTTTGGGGCTGATTAGATGGATAGACAGACAGACAGATAGATAATCGTTCAGTAGCTTTGTTTAAATTTAATTTTTGTGGGCTTATAATACATTGATGGAACCCACGAGCAGTGGTCCAAAAGCTGTGAGGGTGTAGAATGCCCTCATGATAGAAAGAGTTTAGCAGAACTGGGAAATAAAATGGAAGTAATTAAGATTTTTTGCTGGGGAAAAATCTGCCATCCAAGCTAAGGGGTTTTTGATGCATATATCATTTCATATTTAAGTTTGTGGGAGAGAAAAATCTTCTTTAGCATCAATCTTTTCTCCTAGATGCATAGCACAATTTGGAGAATGCTGCTCTATGCCAAGTGAGCACACAGAGCTGGGTGGGTCTAGGTTTCCTCTTTGCCAGAGCAGAAACCCTGACTGAGCAGATGATGCCAGAGACAAGGGAGAAGAATCATTTTCTCCCCTCCTCTCATGGAGAATGCATGTTCCCAGGCATGAAGGAAACCCAGAGGTCATGACAAATAAAAACCATTCTGCTCCCCACCAGCACCTAACGATTACTCCATCGTGTTACTGTTTTAACAATAGCAAAAGCATTGTCAAACAAAGAAAGGTTTCCCATGGAGATGACCTGGAAGGGGAAAGGGCCATTGCTCCTGCCCTGTTTCATGCATTATCTGTGTGGCTCAACCCCTGGGTTTCTTCAGCTCTCCATTTAATCCTCAGCCTCTCACTGACCACTCTGATCTCAGTGTTTCCGACATAGCAACCCAAAATAGAGCTCCCTGCCTAAACAGCACATGTGCTAATGTCCTTCTAGCATCTGCACAATGCATTTGCTCTCTCCGGCACAGCTGCCAGAACTCCCTGGGATGCCCTAATGTCAAATTGGACACTTTTCTTGGTGAGAATTCATGATGGCTGAGCCACCCAGGTTTTTCTTTGCTTAGTCACATGAAAGACCAACCTTACAAATGCTAAGGGGGCTTAGGTGATCACCTAACTGATGTGATTTCAGGGGGACCAAAAAGGCCCTCCTACCCTTCACCTCCCAATATTCCCACCACTAGACTTAACTCACTGATCCATGAAATCCAACAGAGCTTAATGTTTTTGTTTTAAGTCCCAAAGGCTCTTTATCACCTATTAAAACATATGAAACTGAGATTAGCCACACTGAAGAAACAGAGGCATTAAGTTATGCAGATAATGTATTAAATAGGGTAGGAACAATAGTCCTTTTCCCTTTCAGTTCATCTTCATGAGAAACCTTAATCATTTACACCTTAGTATAAATAAGTTATAAAATATATTCCTAGGAGTCAGTTTTGGCAGAGGATGAAGTATGGACATGAGAATATAAGGCACCTGGTGGGGGAAGAAGTGTCTTCTTCCTTCCTTCCTTCCTTCCTTTTTTCCTTCCTTCCTTCCTTCCTTCCTTCCTTCCTTCCTTATTCCCTCTCTTCCTGTTGAACTGAAAGGGAAAAAATTAACTAAGGACATAGAACAGCTAATAATTTCTTGACATGACAATCTCATCCTTTAAAAAGTATAGAATTTCCATTTTGTATTTGATTCTCAATTAAGAGGCATCTAATGATTGGGTAGAAATGATGGGAGTCTTGGAGGAAATAACTACTCCATTTTAATTTTTTTGAGAAAGAAGGAAAAAAGAGAAACCCAGACACAGTCTGAATGTTCCCTAGATGTGGAGAGGACTAAAGTTCTTTAGGGACATAATCCCCAGGAGAGATGGGAAGATCTCAAGAATCAAATTCTGAAGACATAAAGCAAAGCAATTCCAGTGATAAGAAAGGGTAGAAGGTATATAAGGTGACCGATTTAGATGTACAGGATTTGGGTTTTGAGCTATTTTATTAAAAAAAAGAGAGAGAAGGATAAAAGAAGAGAGAGCAATTGCTCAGGATGGACGAACTCCTCATCTTTTATTATGCTTCTTTTTTACCACCAAGGAGAAAGTTGTTTTGGACAGCAAAAGAATAAAAATGGCGGATTGGTATTTTCATTTCTAAAATGAAAAAGAAGATAGCAAGAATGAACCTTAATAACTTCAACTGGATAGGCCCAGAGAAAAATAGGTCTTAACTATTTTCTTTTCTTTCCTTTCTTTTTTTGAACAACTATTTATCCCTATTCCACCCAGGCTAGAAGTTCAGCAGTCAGTTAATGGTGTCTTAAATAAATATATAGATACTATGGTTATCAAATTTGCAGATGAAATAAAGCAAGGAGATATAAATAAATTCTGAACAACAGAATAATGATCTAAAAAGATCTTGACAGGCTAAAAGACTGGGCCATATCTAATAGGATAAAATGTATAGGGAAATTCTTATACTTGGGTTCAAGAAATAAACTTAGGGTTCAAACCCAAGTTCTATGACTCCAAACTCCATGCTTTTCCCACTAAGCCATGCTATTCAGTGTTCTAGACATTGTATACCCTGTCATTTTATCTTTCACCATAAATTCCCTAAAGACATGGGTGTTAATACATTTTCTTTGCTCGACATAGTATCCTGCACATGGTGGGAGCTTATTAAATGTTAACCAGCAATAATAACTGTTAACTGTTCTGAGATACAGGAAATTATAGACATATGGTCTTCTGGCTCCCGTGGATTACTCCACTGGAAAGAAATTGCATCTAATTCCTAAAAGACTTTTCAATTAAATTAGGCTATGAAATAGACCTATTAAGAGGCTGGTTCCATTCCTGAATAAAAGGGAGATATAGTTCAGAAGGAGCTCATGTGAAATTTCTCTCACTCAATAAAATGCTAAACATAACACTTTACTGGGAGTCAGGAGACCATGAATATTGTTACTAACCCTCTGTATGACTTTGGGCAAGTCTTAACTGCTTTGGGGTCCAGTTTTCTCATTTGACGTAAGGTAGTTACACTCCCTCCACCTCTGTGATTCTTGAATTCCATGAAAACAACTGCATTACTGATGTAGGTTTCTACTATAAAGAAATATGCAAAATACTAGGAGAGTCAAGAGTCTCAGGTGCGCCCGTAATGCACATCTCTAAGAAAAAGACTTATCGATAATCTTGGCTACAGATCATCAGAGTCCTTCCCTATATTGCAAAATGTTGGTCTTCAACTCAAAAATATTTCAATGAAATTCCAACTCATTAGAAAATGGACTTTAAGCAATGATGGCGGGTGATTTTCGTAGAGTCAAAAATTTCTAGATGATTTAGTTACTTACGAAGTTCTCATAGTTCACTTCCTTTCACAGAAAAGTAATTAGAATAATAACAACAATCACAACATAACTAGCATTTATGTAGTGCTTTAAAATGTGCAAAGACCGTTATAAATATGATTTCACTTTATCTTCATAACAACCCTAGGAAGAAGGTGTCCAAGGGCCCTCCAAGCTCCAAAAGCCTGTGATTCTGTAAAACTGAACGTCTATTTTAGGAGATAAGTCCCTGAATCAGAGGGAGGACAAGGCTGCATTGGAAAGAAATAAAACTCTTAGCTGAGTTTTGTTGGGGGAGGTTTGTGTTTGATGTGGGGATCTGTTTAGTTTTCATTCCTTTATGCTCTCCTGGCCTCCTAGAATCATGGATAAGTAATAATCCAGGTGATTGGATGATTGATATTGGATATCTATGAGCCCCGGTTTTAATGTCAAGGTAAATGAATAACAACCATCTATTAAGCGCCTGTAGGAAGCACTGTTCTAATCACTCAGGATACAAAGGCAAAAACAGCCTTCCCAGTTCCTTGGCTTTCCCAATCAAGCAAATACAAAGACTTTAGAATTTAGCACAATTTTTAAAAATTTTAAAAATTTAGCACAATATTGTTATTTAAATGCTGTTAAGGTGAGGGTGAGCATCCCATCCAAGACAATAAGTCACTTTGACCTGGGCCAGTAGGCATCTAGAAAAATGATGGGGGAGAGTAAAGGACTTACAGAAGAAAATCTATGCTTACTGATTGAAGAGAAGCAACTTTTCTAGTTTTTAGAATACTTCAATTTGGGGTTTGGGCAAAGATCTAGATCAGTTCTTAGTTTGCTTGTTTGTTTTTCTGAATTCATGCACTCGACAATCCTTCCCCATCTCATGTTTTGTCTTAAAGTTTCCCCTTCCCCATTTCCCTTCTGTTCTAGGAGTTTCTGTGGGACACTTTTCTTCTTTCTCAAGGATTCCCAGTTTGTTTTGTCTTTCTCTCCTGGCTCTATGTCCTCATAAACTTCCCCCAGTCTCTCCTTTCCTCCTTATTCTGGGTCTTCATGTGTGGCCCCACCTTGGTTGGTCTCTTCTACTTCCACACCCTCTGGTCCCATCTCTTCAATCCTTCCCTCCTTCCTCCCTGCCAATCCCTATCTAAAAGTTCATCTGAAGCTATGACTGTTCTTTTCCTTTTTGGTGCCTTGTACCCTGTCTGGCTCAAAGTTTCCTCTTAGCATTTCCTCCCTTGAGTCCTGTGAGCATCTAACGAGAGAAAGGCTGAGCCTGTCTGGCTGTCAGTCCTAGAGGAGAGGAGTGAAGCATCCAAGATGATTTGGCTGTGAGTCAGTTTTCAAATTTGGTCAATGTTTTCTCTAGGATGAGAGTTTGGGTCGAGTTTGGCCAAAGGCCCATCCATTCCAAGTTCAATTCTGGATTACAAGTGTGGTCCTCATCTTCATCCACTTTCCCTAGGGAGCTCAGGAGGCCAGGCTAGTTGTTCTCCAAGCATGGCTCTCATCAGGATTGTCTGGCATTGCTTCTCCAAGCCAGGAAAAGAACTTTGGGTGTACCTCATTTTAAGTAAACTTGCTAAATGAAAATCTGTATTCTCAACAAATAAAGGAAGTTGTTATTCACTCTACAAAAATATTCTTCACAGAACTCCTTTGGCTGGGAAACTCTCATGATACATTTAAAATTATTCAAATCATAAATACTTAAACCTTTTTGGTGAGGAGGAATCCATAGTGTAAAATGAAGTAGACAAGCTAGACTTAGTTAAAGTTAGGAAAAGATCAGAAAATTAATTGATGTGTCATCTTGTTCTTAGTCTGACCCTCTGTCCCTGCATATTCCTTACATCTTCCCTTCTTGCTCTATGCCATAGGAAGGATGTATAAAGTAATGCTGATTTCATAATAAACAGTCCAAAACTCATACTTGACAATAGATATTGTGCTTCAAAGTAGTACCCTTATGATGCTGTAAGCCAGTTAGTGACATTTCATTTCCAACCAGCTTGTTTACCCCCAGAACTGGCTTCTAATTACTTTCATTTGATTTCCCAAAACCAAATCCATTATCATGAGACTAAGATTTTCTACCACTGAGGAAATTCAAAAGAATGTCTTGCTCTTTTTAGTTACTTGAATATGATAAGAACAAGGGTAACTTTCCACTGTGAATTTTGCCAATCATAATGCTTGTTTATATTATAAAATACAGTGAGTGATGAGAGACAAAGGGATTGGTAAATAATTAAAATAATCAAATTTCATCAATCAACTTTTTGTGAAAATTTTCCTTTCCCAGGTTTTGAGCAACAATTCATCAACCAAGAAAATATCGTGCTCTTACTTATGAGCATAGCACTATGCTAAGGCATTGTGGTATAGACAAAGGCATATAATACAAGTTCTCTGGTCTCAATGAATTTGCACTCTCATTGGAGTGATGCACATATGAAATGAGTTAACATTATAAGACAGTTTAAGATGAATATACACATGTCATGTGATGATATAAGGAAATATAATAAGAGCTCACAGGAGAAAGAGGTCACTATGATCAGGAAAAGGTAGAGGTGGCTTCATGGAAAAGGTAGAACTTGAGTTAGACCTTAAAGGACAAGTTGAAGTTAAATATTTTAAGAATAGGGGAAGGGCATTTGAAAATGAATGAAAATGCTTTCTATTTGTTTTGTTGCTGTTCAGCCATTTTTAATCATGTCTAGCTCTTTGTGACCCCAATTGATGTTTTCTTGGGAAAGATACTGAATGGTTTTCCATTTCTTCTCTAGCTCATTTTATGGGAAATTGAGGCAAAAAGGATTAAGTGATTTTTCCAGGGTAACACAGCAAGTAAGTGTTTGAGGTCAGATTTGAACTCAGGAAGATTAGTCTCACTGACTTCAGGCCCAGCTCATTGTCCACTATGGCGCCATCTGACTGCCCACATCCATTTGCACAGTGTTTTATATTTTATCTTCTTTCATCTTCCAGCTGCCCAAGAATATAATATGCACACAAAATCTAAGAGTTTAGAGGCCATCTAGTCAAACTCAGGAAAGTCATCTAGTCCTTATTTTACAGATAAGAAAATGGAAGCCCAGAGAGTTTGGTGGATTCTCTGGTGAGTTATAGAGCAGTTAATACCAGAAATGGGACCAGATTAACTTACAATTCAGTTATCTTTGTGCTTAAACTTACAATAAACACTTTAATGTTGGATAACAAAGTACCCAGTGAAGTTATATGTGTATTGCCTTTAGTTTTATGATAAAATTTCTCTTAGGACTGACCTAGAATGCATTCTTCCATTTAACTGCAACTTGAGCACTTGGACTTGGAGTCAAGAAGACCTGAATTTAAATTCTGCCTGGGTGGCATGGTGATATGATGCTTGGCAAGCCCTTTATCTTCCCCCAGTCACAGTTTTCTTATCTATGAAATGGGGATAATAATAATAGCACCTATCTCATAGTAATGTTGTATCAAAGGAGGTCCTATGTGTGAAATGCTTTGTAAACTTTAATGTGGTATATAAATGTTAGCTATTATTATAAAAATGTCAATATTTATATAATTAAATCCCTCCAGATGCATATCAATTTATTGGTCATTATGCCAGAGATTTATATTAAGAGTAAAAATATTTTGTAATCTTTTGTATTTTGTACTGATATTTATAAATGGTCTAGCTTAGCCCCTTTTTCTGGATTCCACAAGCATTGTTGTAATAGTTGGAGGTTACTTTGTATGATCCTTTGTTTTATGGGCTGCCATGACCAAGAATTTTACAGTAGTGGTCAACCTACTACAGACTTACGTAGCAATTAAAAATCTCAAGAGACAGAGTTTTCAGGTAATTAATAATTAATTTATTAGGCTAGCTAATAATAAATTGATGGTCAGTGGTTTCTCTTAGTAACCAAAGATGCCAAGGGAGACTCAGAAAAAACTTAAATCAGGTGTGTACCTTTGGGCGCAGAACTCCTCTGACAAGTGAAACTGAACCCTGATTGGTGGATATTTAATGAGGTAGTGGACTAAAAATCTCCAGCTCCTCCAGCAACCTGGGCAGAAGAAGCCATTTCATCTGGACCACTCTGGCTAGTTTTCTTCTTCATTATCTGGGTCTCCCTAAACTCTAATGGAGGGGATCAAGGACAGGGGTTCTTTCCCTTCAATGGCTCATCCAGAGTTCTGTTTATACTATACAGAAATGTCCAGTTTCCCAATTGGGTGGGGTCCCACCCAACCAAGTGAAAGAGCAGGTACCTTGGGAGCTACCAGTAATCTTATCACTTAGTCATGTCCTTCAAGGACTGACTGACCTTTTCAGGAATTGGATCTTAACAGAAATAAAAGTAAAAGTATGGATTACACACTAATATTTAGTTATTAATATAATAATATAACATTAATATTTGTCACTCATTGTATGGTACACTTCCCATTCAGCTATGCTACAGAAATACTGACAATAATAGTAATAGCTCTCATTTATATGGTGCTTTAACACTTTGCTTCAACTAAAGTTCTGTCATAAGGTAACAGTGGCACTGTGTTCTTCAAGGTCACTCCAATGGAACTCAAGTTCTCACGGGTCCTGCCAAACTTTGAAAGACTAGGAGTTTAGACTTGGAATCTTATATTGTCTGTCTGTTTCCAAAGACTAGATTAAATTCCAAAAAGGTCATCACTAGATTTGTTGCAGTGACTAATTTTTCTGACAGAAGCTCTCAAAGACCATGTTTTAAGTTGTAGAGGGCTTTGCAAAGATTATAATTTAGAAAGACCAAGGTCATCCACTGCATCCTGAACCATTACCAGTCATCTTGACTCCTGTTTTGCCATTGGATTTCGATGACTCTGGAGGAAAGAGTGAGGCTTTGCATAAATCTGTCTCACTTAAAATCACAGCGGAATTATGGTCCCTATCAGAGTAAGGAATATTCTCAGATGATATCCCACACTCTTGAAAAAGTGAATTTGATAGCTTATTACATGCTTTCCTCACAACAACTCTATGAAGTAGATAATGTAAGTCATATCCCATTTTACAGATGTACTAATGCTGTGTCTTTTGTCTCAGGCTCATAGTTCAGTTTGTAAGTGCAAATACAGACAGCTGGTGTTTCACTTATTGTGCATGACTGGTTTCCATCCAAACCTAATTCTGCCCTTAAGTACAAAGTCTTTATTGCCTACTGCTTTGAGGCTAAATCCAAACTTCACACAAGATTTTCTGAAATCCAGCCCCAGAACACTACCAAGCCTCCCTAGTGAAATCCATGGTCATATAAAAAACGTTAGTCTAACAACAGACAGTGGGGGAGGCAGGATTAGAATGGATTAAAAAGTATATATTGCCCTAAAAGACTCAAATGTATGCACACGAATATGTACACATAGAAATATATACATTTAATGTAAAAACACAAATACACATATATTTGTATATCAGTGTGTTTGTGTATGTACATATTGAGGTGACCTGCCTACATCCTTGATCCCATCCTGTTCTATCTCCTCCAGCACATTGCCCCACAATCATTCCCATTCCCTCCTATTTTCAGCCTCTGCCTATCTACTGACTCCTTCCTAGTTATCTAGAAACACATTCTCGTGCTTCATCCCATTACCCTAGCTAGGGATGGTCTCCCATCTCTCCTTTTCACAGCTAAACTCCATGAGACATTTGGTACCTATGCTTCCTCACCTCTCGCTCTTTTCTAAATGCACAGAAATAGGGTTTCCAACCTCCTCATCCAACTGAACTTGTTGTCTCCAAAGTTACCAATGATCAATTAAATGCCAAATTTAGTGGACTTTTCTCAATCATTCTTCTTGATCTCTCCCTAGTGTTTAATACCATTGATCATCACCTATTCCTGGATTCTTTCTCCTGTCATGATATCTATAATATCGTACTCTCCTGATTCTCCTCCTATCTGCCTTCTAGCTCCTTCTCCATATCCTTTGCTGGTTCTTCTCTGTCATATCAAGGGCAGCTAGTTGGCATAACAGATAGAGCACTGAGCCTGAAATCAGGAAGACCTGAGTTCAAATGCAGTCTCAGACATTTAATAGCTGTGTGACCCTGGGAAAGTCACTTGATCCTGTTTATAGTCTATATATACAGTCTCCTTATATGTCAAGTGAGCTAGAGAAGAAAAATGGCAAACCACTCCAGTGTCTTTGCCAAGAAACCCCAAATAGGGTCACAGAGAGTCAGACCCAACTGAACAACAATAGCCCTGTCATGTCAGTTTACTGTAACTGTCCCCCAAGGATCTGTCTGTTTTAAGACTATTCTATTTTGACTGGGGGATAGAGTTGGGAGATGGGGAAGGAAGCCAGGGCTAACCTTCCCACATGGTGGGTGGAAGGAAAGAATCTATATCGGAGAAATGCTGTTCCTATGACAGACTATACATAGGTATAAGTTGTATATTATATATATATATATGTATATATAGATAGATAGATATTTGTGCATGTGTATATAGTAGCAAATGTTGTAGTTAGAAAGTTGACCATGGATTCAGGAACATCTGAATTAAAGTCTCACCTCTGACACATTCTCATGTCTGACTCTGAAGACAACTTTATAAGGCTATAGATTGTAGGGGTGGCTAGGTGGCGCAGTGAATAGTGCACTGGCCCTGGAGTCAAGAGGAACTGAGTTCAAATCCAGTCTTAGACACAACACTCACTACCTGTGTGACTTGGGCAAGTCACTTAACCCCAATTACCCTTCCTTCCCCCCTCCAAAAAAAAAAAGCAAAAAAAAAAGACTACAGATTGTAAAACTTGCAATGGCGAAAGGAATTTTCTTAGTAGATGTTCCCTATACCAATGACATTATAGTTCAGGACCAAAAATCTAATCTAACATAATCTTGTTATAGTGTCTGGTATAATTATACAACCACATAATATAACATAATGCAACAAAATATGATATAATAACTAAGGCATAGTGGGTAGAAAGCTAGTTTGAAATCAGGAAGACCTGGGTTCAAGACCTGCGCCTGCCATATCCTGGTTGTATGACCTTGGGCAAATCATGTAACCTCTCAATGCTTTAGGCAACTGTAATGGTAATGGTAATTTAAAGATCTTCCCTGCCCCCTAATAGGCTAAATGTAATCACATGGAACTTGTAGTTGGAGAAGTTTGCTGAATGGGTGGAGCAGGAAGGGTGGAGCAGAGCCCAGAGGAAGTTGGGAGTCAGAGCATTTAGACCAGAGGGAGGAGAGGATACAGGCAAGGAGACAGATAGGTTTGTGAGTGTTTGTTTGTGGGAATGCTTTGGGGTGGTATTGCTTCCTGCAGTGATGATATGTATTAACTTCTTTGTTGCTATGATGGATTCAGTTTTCTGGTGTTGGGATTTGGCTTTCTCATGTCTGATTAAATGTTTTACTTCTGTCTTCTAGAGTCTTATATTTTGCAATTCAGAATTATGCCAGCATATTCATCGTCACCATCAGTGTTGTGAATATTGCCTTTGTGATACAGCAACTCTCTAAAGCTCTAAGTTTATAGAGAAGATATTTACCTTTATTAGGAAAGGAAGGCCCTCACTGGAGGCTCCCAGACTTGTTGAAATCATTAGCCAATTGATATATATGTAACTCTATATATGTAAGGGTTTGCTGGTAAATGTTTGACAACTGACTCTCTAGAGAATAAATGTACATGGAATACACTTTTAAGTTTAACCTGCATTATTAACATTTTCTCCAATTTTTTCTTAAGTCTAGACAATATACAAAACAATCAATCGGGCCTTGATTTATAGCAATTGCCTCCCTCTGAGGTGTAAATGTTCAGACTGAAAATCCTAAAAATTTAATGGAGCCAGCTTTGGTTTAGCTGAGAGACCTCAAATCTATCACTGAGTTAGGAGGATGGCTACCCCAAGCATATGAAGAATTCCCTGACAAAAGGGGCAAGTGAGAACAATTTCTTCTGATGGCCATGAAGGCAACTGAAGCAGGTGTTATGGCGTGCTTAGAGCTGGATCAGACATCAGAGATGCCAAAGTCATCCACTACATCTTGCACCATCATCTATCATCTTGACTTTTATGTTGCCAAGAGAGTGAGGCTGATGACTTTGCACAACTCTGCCTCATTTAAATCCAATTCATGCCCAAATCAAGATATCACCTTGTGATGTCCCTGGTTCTCTTCAAAAACAAAGTACAAATGACAACAACGTGGTCACATACATATGTGTGTATACATATATGTAAACATCTCAGGCAGATGCAATAGTCAGTTAATAAGCATTTATTTGGTGCCTACTATGTGCCATGTACTTACTGTGCTAAGTGCTGGAGATACAAGAAATCCAAAAATCAGATCCTATCCTAGAAAAGGTCACAATACAATGGAATGTTCTAAGTAGACAATAAACCAAGACATGAAATGATTAGAATGGGGGGATTAGGCTGGACTGCCCAATGCTTTCATCTATTTCAAGCTGCTCACTTATACTTATAAGTCCATCTCCTTAAGATCAGTATTTTCCTAGCATATTATATGGCAGCAAGTCATGGAATACCACAGTATTGGGAGAGGCATTCACAAGGGTGATGGAAAGACCCACGATGGTTTTTAGGGGGCTGAAGAATGTAAGACCATGGCACAGAGGATATTCTCAAGCCCCAGAAAAAGGGGCCAATCCGGGCATTGTAGCAAGATGAGAGACAATAGATCAACAAACTGAGTGATACACCAATACTATTGGGATGTTTAACAAATCAGAGAAACAATTCTAGCACATGTGATAGATTCCTCTATAAGGATTTATGGAAAGACACGGGCAAGAATTACATAGAATGGGAAAGTTAAAAAGGTTTATAGGTGACATTGGTTGAAGGAGTGCCCTCTCTGATGAAATCCCAGTTCTATTAAAGTCTCTTGGTGTCATGTTAGATGAATCTATATATTAGCTGGGCATTTTTAACTGGATTTTGATTCAGTGAGGCTCATTGTTTCTCTAAGCAGAACTATACAAGATCATATCTTTTCACTGATGCCATTATCATGTACATTTTGAATACTACCACTAATACAAATGCTAGTATTTACATAGCTCTTCAGGATGTACAAAGAACTTTATGTATATTGTTGAATGTTAAGTGTGCTTTAGCTGGCCACAGCTCAAATAGTGGTGCTTGAAAAGCGTGCTGACTGACAAGAGAAAAGTTGGATAATCCATGCACAAATAATAGAATGTTGTTGTTTCAATTCACCCAGTATCTGAAACTTTATCTACTTAAACAGGGTATGGCTACAAAAGGCCTCATGGTATCCATATGCTGTAAGTGGTTGTGGCTGGATTGTGGAAGTGCCTACCCTTGACTAAGTCCTGCCCTGCTGACTGCTTTGGCTCCTGCCTTTGGCTAGAAAACAGATGCCTCATCTCTGGCTACTCTGTCAAAATGGCCTTTTGACTATGATGCTCTCTCAGGAGGCCACAGAGGTGAGTCATCACTGGACCGTAGGTTTTCATACACTCTTGTCTTCCACACATCTTTCTTCTTCCTTTTGTCACCTTAGTGGAGTTCACTTGTTTTTTTATCTAGCCTTTTCTTCCAAGGGTCAAAGCCTAGTGCTCAACCACTGCTCAAAGGGACATCCTGACCCTAATCAGCATTCTTGGATATACTGCTACAAATGGGCAGTAATAAAACCAAATTGGTGCAAGGAAGAAATTCCATTCTGAAACTGTGGGCTATAAATATTAACTGCATGTGGAAAGAGGCTTTCACTTCTGCTTCTGTCCCTGACCACTAAGCAGAAAAGATGTAGAGTTATAAACATGTCTTGCTTGGCAATGCTGCAAATTCCACCATGGATGAAGCCTTTCTTTTCTTTAACACTGTGTTCTTTCCTCCTCCCAATACTGAGTTCCAAATCCTGGTCTGTAATTCCCTGACACAAATTCTTGTCCTTGTGATGAATCATCCATCCTCAGTTCTCAGTCTTATTTATGTTCCTCATAGGTAAAAATAGAAAGCTAATAAAATATGTATCAAAACTCAGAAAAGAAGCTGACTAGATTCAGCCCCATTGTAGTTAGTGGACTGATTTATAGGGACCACTTACTCCTTCACCTTCCTCAACATTTCACTGTTTACAAAGTTATAAAAATTCCTTCAAACATCTCTTCCGCTGTCTTCTTCTGATTTGCCAGGTGTGTGTGTGTGTGTGTGTGTGTGTGTGTGTGTGTGTGTGTGTGTGTGTGTGTGTGTGTGTAGGAAGGGATTCATCCTTCCTTTGAGAGAGTTTGATGTATTAAGGTGTTTCTGGTTTCTATAGAGATCAATGGAATGACCCTATATACACTTCAAAATCACTTATGTCTGTCCTCTTATCTTGTCTCAATTTTTCCTGGACTTCTTAATCATAGTTTTCTTTCTTGCTTCTCTAACCACCCTATGTATCCACCCTGTGTATTAGATAGCACCTAGTCCCCTTAATTCCTTGTTAGTCAATATTACCTGAGTACTTCCAAGTGCCATGCACTCTATGAAATATCTTTGCTTTCAAAGAACTTACAGTCTTGGAGGGGAAATAATATAGGAGGCAGATTCCCAACATGTCACATGTAAGGGGCTGTCCTATGAGTGGTTCTGAGTACTCCAAATAGAAGAGGTAGGGTAGCAACCCAATTGTAGTAGAGGTAGAGAATAGTTCCATAGTCATGTGTAGTGGATGAATGGATACATCACTTGGTCTACAATTATTCCATTCCATGGAATATGAAGACAGGGCTTTACTGGACTGAGTTCATATTTGACTCAGAGATATACACATACATATACACATGTATATGTATGTGTACACATATAAATGTATGTGTGTGTATATATAAATCATGTCTATCTTTTAAGGCTCTTCTGTTTTTAGAGAACTTGTATTGGCTTAGGGCTATGATAAAGTATATCTTTCTTGCAGTGTGAAAAATCCAAATAGGGACAGTGGCTGCTCTGCCTCCCTGCACTGAGACAAGGATGTGTCCTCTGTATTTGTAAAGGGATCAAAGCTGTTTCCCAGATTTCTGCCTGATGCCATCATTAAGCATACAACACAAGTGATTGAGGAGTTGCTTGATTTTGCTGTTTAGAATCAAATATCAGACATACATTATGTGGGGGAAGTGGGGAGGGACTTGGCTAGAAGCTTTTTTTAAGAATCCTATTGATTTTTATGTATCTGACCCTGAGCAAGTCACTTAACCTCTGCTTCAGTTTTCTTGACTATAAAATGGGGATAATAACCACCCCTACCTCACTGGGTTCTTGTGAGGAGCTAATGAAGTAATATTTGTAAAAGCACTACACAGTAGGCATTTAATAAATGTTTGTTCCCTTTTATGTGATTGGTTATAAATAATTTAGGCAGCCTCCCAAAACATAGCAAAGAATGTAGAAAAACTTCATTAAGAACACAACCTGATTTTCTACTAACTTCTGAAAATATCCAAGTATAATTTCTCTTACATTTCAGAGAAACTGCTTGCATTTCACCTGACCACAGTATATTCTAATTTTGAAAGCCTCACACAACACTCCATTATTCTCTATAAGGAAGGTTGGAGGCGCTCCAATCTTTGAAATTCTCTTTTTTCACCTCTTCTTCTATTGCTTCGTATCTCTCCTCCTTTTGTGGCTAACCTCCTAGAGAATGTTGTCTCTACTCAGTCTTCACTTTGTTTCCTCTCATTCTCTTAACTTTCTACAAAGTGGCTTGACCTCATCATTCAAAGAAACCTCTCTCCAAAGTTACAGATAATCTCTTGATTACAAAATCTAATGGTCTTTACTCCATCCTCATTGTTCTTGACCTCTCTACATCCTTTGACACTGTCAATCACCCATTTCTCATTGATACCCACTTTTCTCTAGTTTCCCTGACACTACTCTCTCCAGACCTTTCTTCTTGTTGTATTGCTTCTTTGCTGTATCTTCATCCAGATCATGCCTCTTTAAAGTGGGTGTCCCACAGGACTATATCCTGGGCCGCCTTCTCTTCTCCCTCTATACTATTTTACTTGGTGATCTCATCAGCTCCCAAGGATATAATGATCATTTCTATGATGGTAATTCTCAAAACCAATTATGTAATCCAACTTTTCTCTTAACCTCCCAACTCACATTTACAGCTCTTAATTGGACTTCTCAAACTGGACATCCACTAGACATCTCAAACACAACTTAGCCGAAACTAAATACATCCTTGCCCCAAGTCTTCTCTCCCTTCCTAACTTCCCTTTTAATGTTGAGGGTCCCACCATCCTCCCAAAGTCCCAGAATCACCACCTAGATGTAATCTTCTACTCCTCACTGTCTCTCTCACCACCCTCATATCTACTTTGTGGCCAAATTATGTCCATTCTAATTTCATAACATCTCTCTCATATACCACCTTTGCTTTCCTGATACTGCCACCAGCCTGGTACAGGTCCTCACCACCTTACACCTGGGACTACTGCAGTAGCCTGCTGGTTGGTCTCCCTGCCTTGAGTTTCTTCCCACTCCAGTCCATTCTCCCATCAGCTGTCAAAATAATCTTCCTAAAGCACAGGTCTATGTCACACATACCACCCTCCCCCTTCCCCTGCCTCCATTTAATAAACTCCAGTTCTTCCTATCATCTCCTGGATCAAGTATAAAGTCCTTATTTACGTCTTTCATGCTCTGACTCCCTTCCACCTTTTCAGTCTTCTTATGCTTTATTCCCACCCTGTGAATTGCATTTTGTGATCCAGTAACACTGGACTCCTTGTTCCTCAAACAGGGTACTCAACAGTCAGACTTCAAGCATTTTCACTGACTGGAAAAATGTGAACTATTCTCCTCCCTCATCACTTCCTGCTAGTTTTCCAGGTTTCCTTCAAATCCCGGCTAAAATCTTACCTTCTGTGAGACAGCTTTCCTGACTATCCTTTGTGCTAGTGTCTCACCTCTGTTGGCTATCTCTGATTAGTTCTGGGTGGGTCTTTGTTGTACCTAGTTATTCGCATGCTGACTGCCCCATAAGATAGTGAGCTTCTCAGGAACAGGAATTGTCTTTTTCCTCTCTTCTTAGCCCTAGCACTTAGCATACATAGTACCAGGCACATGGTGTAGTCCATGAAATGCACTAGTGCCTTGTTTTGATATTATTTAAGTATTTGATTTAATCTCTTTAATTAATCATTTCTATGATCAACAAGATGAGGAAGAGGATTGACCTGCTGCATTCTTTTTTTTTTTTTTTTTGGAGGGCAATTGGGGTTAAGTAACTTGCCCAAGGTCACACGGCTAGGTTTTTGTTTGTGTGTGCGTTAAGTGTCTGAGGCCGGATCTGAACTCAGGTCCTTCTGACTCCAGGGCCGACGCTCTACTCACTGCGCCACCTAGCCGCCCCGACCTGCTGCATTCTAGCCTGGTCACACTACATGTGGAGCATTGAGGCTCAATTTCGAGTACTTCATTTTAGGAAAGACTATGAAACTGAATCACTGGTTCAAGAGGAAGGTGATCAGAGCAGAGAGAAGGGCACCATGCCATTCTTGTTGAAGGACTAGTTGAAGATACCAGGAAAGGTTAGCCTAGAGAAGAGAATCCTTTGGGGGGACAGTTAAACTGTCTTTAAATGTGTGAAAGACTGTCCATGGAAAAGGGGTCTTCCTGTCTTCTGGTAACTTAAAAAACAGTGTGTTGGTTGGGGTGGCTAGGTGGTACGGTGAATAAAGCACTGGCCCTGGAATCAGGACGATCTGAGTTCAAATCCAACCTCAGACACTTAACACACACACAAAAACTAGCTGTGTGACCTTGGGCAAGTCACTTAACCCCAACTGCCCTCCAAAAAGGCAAAAAAATAAAAACAGTGTGTAAAAGGTGAAGTGAGTAAACTTTCTGATAATTAGCTATCTAAAAGGGGACTCAGGAGAATGAATATGGACTCCTTAATAGTTTTCCTTTTCCTTCTTTTTTCTTCTGAAACATTTTATGTTTTCATTTTGAACTTAAGTATCAAAAAAATCATTCCCACATAAATATAGCAGAACACAAAATGTATGAAACAATTACTCTCCTTTTCATACTACTTGGTTTTTTTTAAAAACATAATAAAATCCACACAATTCTTTCAATACAATCCCACTTCTCTGGGCTTCCTTCTGTGTTTTCCCTGAACTGTTCTCTTAGGTGTATGTTTGAATTTCTAAAAATAATTTTTGTTGATAATTTTTGTTTTTACATTGACTAATTTTCTCCCTGTTTTCCCTCCTCTTTTCCAGGGAGCCAACCTTTATAACAAAGGTTTAAAAAAGAGAAAGAGTAGCAACATACACAGTGTTACATGCTCATGAAACCACCTACTTCTACAAAGGTATTGAAAGGGATGTCTTTTCATATATATTTTTTTTCTTTTAATCTGTTCTTTATTTAAATAACTTTTTATCAACAGGAAAAAAAGAAAAAATATGCACATTTAACAAACTTTTTTATATAATTCTGAACTAGTTTCCAGAATAATTGTACCCATTCATAGGTCAACTAACAATACATCAATGTATTTATTTTCCCACAGTCTCCTCCCTTCTTATCCCTAGCACTTTAAGCATACATAGTACCAGGGACTCATTCTCCTGAGTCCCCTTCTAGAGAGCTAATTGTTGGAAACATTTATCATTTTCCTTTTTTGTCATCTTTGTCAATATGATGGGTATAAGACAGAACCTCAAAATTGCTTTAATTTGCATTTTCCAATTACTGGTTATTTGGAACATTTTTTAAAAAATAGTTAGATGTTTTCAATTAAGGTCTGGAAGACCATTTGGGGATGAACCATTGTTATGCCAATTGACCTCTACAATCCCTTCCAACTCTGAAATTCTATGATTCTACTTAGAGATTACTCAGTCATATATTTGTATCTACACAATGCCAAACATCTAGACAAAATGTAAAAAATACACTCAGTCATTCAGACTGGGTCTGAACACAACAGCAAAGAAGGAACTTCTGGAGGGTGGGGAAGAGGCCATAAGGCTATATTTCCCACAGTGAGCAGTTATGTTCTAGTCTTTTTTAAGACACATTGGCACATACTCCCAACCCTGTGGTCATATTAATTTGTCCCTGGGTGTGATGAAGAAGAGGGTGTGGACAAAGAGCTAAGACTGTGGTCAGGGCTGTTGAATGTCTAGAGAAGAAGAGTCATTCAAGGGAAGGAAAGAGAAAAAGAAAACTTGTGGATAAGCAATGTTTTGTGATTGTGAGGAAGGGTTAGGAACTTGAAGAAAATGTATCTGTGAATAAGAGAGGGAAGGAGGGAACATGGACTTACTAAGTGCCTACTGTGTGCCAAGATTCTGCTAATCATTAGTGATACAAAAAGAGGCAAAAGACAGACTCTGCTTTCTTGATATAGATACATCCTGAGTCTTCCTGAAGTAATTGACTTTTTACTCTGATTGCCTTCTCACCCCAACCTCAAAAACAGGATTTACATGAATGTCTGCTCTCAATTATCTAGATTAGTACATGGCAGTTGTGATGAAAAATAATCCCAAAGTCACTAATATTTGGCTTAAGAAATCTTGATATGATTTTATTTTACACAGGCTAATGTTAAAAGTGACTTTCACCCTCTGAGTATATATATTTTAGACAGTATAGGGAGGCAGCTTTTTGTGGAGTCACAAGAGTCCATAATTAAACATTCATAGTGGATAAATCCCCTCATTAACATTGCATATATGTATAGCTGAAAATTGACTTCTCCTCCTTCTTGGGCCAATCAATTAACAGTGTTTATTAAGCACCTGCTTATTAAACACCTACCAGGCACTGTGCTAGGCACAGAACAGACAAAGACAAAAATGATTCTCCTCCAGACCTGGAGTAAGAAATGGGCCTTGAGTTCAGTTCTAAAGGAAATAGAAAGGAAAAGAAAATAGAGAGATTCTAAGTGGAAGAGATGAAGGGAGAGAGTGTAGGCATGGGGGACATCCTAGGCAAAGTTTGGATTCAGTCAAAGGACTGCATTGGAGGACCTAGAGGGCCACATGTGGCCTGGAGGCCGAAGGTTCCTCACCCCTGGATCAAGATAAGGCTCATGTGGGAGATGGGACTTGGACCAAGTGAGCATAGAAGTAAATAGATCCTGAGAAGTGGTGAGAAGGTGGTCCAATCCAGGCATGGGGGACATTTGTGCAAAGGTATGGAGTTTAGAGATGGTATTGTGTAAAGAACAGAAAAGAAGGCCAGATTGAGTATGGAAGGGGAGAACTGTGTAATAAGTCACTTCCGGGAAAAAGTGGCAAATCATTTCCATCCATTTATTTTCTGCAACAGACACTAAACTCTTTGGGGCAGGGCTCTTATCATTCACAGTACTTAATTGTGACTACGTGGTTGTACACACTTATGGAACTCTCTTAATAATGAATAATCAAAACAACCCTAACTCAGTCATTACAGAGGGAGGAGTATTGTGTTCACCAACATGCATTATAGCTGAGGATATTAACAAAGATGGCCATCAGCAGGCTAGCATAAAATCATACAGCCATTCCCAGGATGCCAGGGAAAGGAGAATTGAACCACATTTTTTTCTCCTTGGATGTTTGAATTTGGCATGAGTCCTTTTCAGACTCAAACTATGCCAAGCATCTTTTTCGATCCCTTCTGTACAAGTATGTGAAGAATCCAGTTGTGGAGGGCCAAGAGCCTTGGCTCTCCTTTTGGTCGGTGGAGGAGTTTTCTTTGCAGAAAGCACTAGTTGTGAAGCCTCTTTATTGCTGATGGGAGCGGCAAATGAGAGCTAGTTGAGTGTGTGACAGAGGTGAGATGGTATGAATAAATACCAATATCATTGGGCCTAGTGGTCCATCCCTGCCTCCCTGCTCCCTCCCCTGCCCCACCCACCCCAGTATTTAAGTATCCTAAGGATCTGACTGTTCATCTTACACTGGTTTTAACCTTCCCTCAATTCTTTATTGAGTTTTCGGACTCTGTTGATGGAACACTACATGTCATGTCAAATATTTTCTTTATTTTGGTTACTTTTGCTGAATTTTTTTTCTTTTTCTCTATAATGATTGCCTCTCTAAGAAGGAGTGGGATGAAGGATATAATAGGAGATGTAAGTGGTGTAAAACATTTTTTTTAATCAGCACAATTGTATTTTTTAAATGCATTGGTATTAGCATGCCTCTGTCATAGAAATAGGAGATGGTTATCTACATACCAGAATTAAACTTGTACCTCAGAGCTAGCTTGGAACATTCTCATGAGACCAGACTTCTGGACAGTTTTCAGGAATGATAGACCACTGTTACATAGAGTTACACATGGTAAAGTGGATAGAGTGCTGAGCTTGGAATTTGAACTCAGGACTTGGGTTTAAAATCACGTCTCAGATGCTTCCTAGCTATGAGACCTTGGAAAGTTACTTAACCTTTCTCAGCCTGGACTTTCTTGTTTGTAAAGGAGGGATCCTCATACGATTGTTGTGAGGTTCGAAAGATATAACATATATAGAATATAATTTCCTCCCCCTCCCCAAATCTTAAAGGAGCTATGTAACATCAAGCTATTATTGGTTCTTCATTGAGGAGCTGGGGAGGAGAATGCATGGAACTCATCACTCAGGTAGATAGAAATCCTAGTGGAGACGAGGAATACACACACTACACACACACACACACACACACACACACACACACAGAGGTAAGATTTGCTGATGGTGAATTCCATTCTCCAAGCCAAATCTCCCTCTCTCACATTCTGGGAGACAGACACTCCATCCCTTTTCCATCCCCTGCCTCCTTATTAGCTGCAGCTTTTCATAGGTTCAATGACCGATCCACCAATCATTGCTCCCTAAGGCAAGGCAGTGCAGTGGCCCCTGGGAGTCCTGCTGCATGAGGGAAAATTGCTTCTCTGAGCTAAGCACCTCACAGTATTCCCATCCCCCCTCCTCCTGGAAAGGTTTCTCAGGCTCCTACAATCTGCCTTGATGCTGTCAGTCTCTATGTGAAGGAAAATCATCCCCTTTAATTCCCAAAGCACATTGTTCCTAGTAAAGAGCAACCCCTTAGGAGGAAATCACATCATCCTTGAAGGGAGAGCCAGTTCCTTTGTACTATTTTTCACTGCTGCCTTTGGAGCCAATAATCTGTCATCCCTTGAATAAACAAGCACCTTATCATATCACAAACATTTATTTAACCCTTTTCTCCTGTGCTTTTACCAGGGGCTAGGGGGTGGGAAGAGGTGGTGAGCAAGGGCAGCCTGATTCCTATGACCCAAATGCCAAATCTCTTGTACCTTACACCCAATCTGTAAAGTGTCAGTCGGCCTTTCTCACCAACCTCCATAAAATGCTGGAGCCAGAGTCTCTGCATCCCCCAGACTGTCCACATCACATTCCCCACCCTCTTCCACTCCCTTCTTCCTGCCCCATCTCCATTAATACCCCCTCTCTCCCTAAATGCCAGCCAAGTGGAGCCAGGGCTAATTTGTTGGATTCGTGGGGGGGGGGGATGATGATGAGGGACAGGAGAGAGGGGAGAAGGTACAGTACTGAGATTGTTTACGTTTCTTTTTTTAAAGACAGTCTCCTCGATGGACAGAGGCTGAGGAGGCCAAGTTGCTTATGCGTGCGTTCATGTGTGTATGTGTGTGTGTGTGTGTGTGTGTGTGTAATGTGTTTTTTAAGGCATATTCTTTGACTCTGACATCATCAAAAATAGAACTGCAAAGTATGTAAATTTCTGTAAGCTCCCACAATATCCATTTGCTCTCTGTGAACATATTTTGTTTTTCTTTTCTGGTGTTGCTCCCACACAATGAGGCCAGGTCTTGTTTGGGACAAAGAAATATATAAATAGAAAATGCATTGGGTGTGCAAAGGAGCCCTTGGAGACTTTAAAAAAAAAGGGTCTTTGGAGAAAAGAGCTCCAGGCATAGTGAAACTTTAGGCGCCCAGGGCCCTTGGACAATGAAGTGCAATATACTAACAATGGAGAACCTTGTAAGCAGGGGGCCTTTCTCCTAAATCTGAGGTAGAACAATTCAAGTCCTCACTCATTCTTAGGGAACCCTGCAAAACTTGGATGTCCAGTGCACATAGAAGTACTGTATAAAACAAAAAATTAGAGTGGGAGGGGAAGGGACAGGAGGAGAGGGGAGGGTGGAAAGCCCCTGGAAACAAAGATGATGCACTTGATGCTTTATAGAGATGGTGGAACAATTACTCAAGGAAGGAGAGGGAAGAGGGAAGTAGGGCTCATGCAATCTGAAGTATGTTGAGAGCTCAATAGCCTTAAATACCTTAGTATTATACATTAACTTCCACTCTGACTCTTCCTCTGAAACAAGGGTTCTTAACTTTTTTGTTTGCTTGTTTGTCATAGACCCCTTTGGGTATTTGACAAAGCTTACAGATGTCTTAGAGGGGCAACTGGGCTGTGCAGTGGATAGAGTGCCAGGCCTGAGGAAGACTCATCTCAAATTCAAATCCAGTCTCAGAAATTTACTAGCTGCATGACTCTGGACAAATCCTTTTCCTCACACTGTTAAATGAGCTAAAGAAGGAAATGGCAAGCCCCTCCAGGATCTTTGCCAAGAACACCCCTAATAGGGTCACGAAGAGTCAGACACAACTGAAAAATAACTAAATAAGAACAAAAATGGAAATCTTCTCAGAACATTGTAAATGCACAAAATAAAATTATGTAGGATCACAAACAGATTATATTAAGATATAATTATTAAAACATCAAAGAAAAATTCACACACCCTAGATTAAGAATCCCCAATCTAAGGAGATGGTCTGTAACTGTGATTTCCTTTGCCTAACAAGAGAAGAATTGTTGAATGGTTGCCATCTTTGGCCGAGGGGATGGTGTAATACTATTTTTGTTAGTGAGTCAAGGAGAAACATTTTCTGCCATAGAATCTTACTTCCCTTCTTTGCTGGGAATACTGTGTTCCAGCTTTATGAACTCACTTGACATTCCTTTGAGTTTAAACCTCACTCAGTTCAACCCTAAATCATAAGGAGTTAAGATGAGACCAGAGACCAGCACATCAAGAAAGGTTTAGGTTCTAATGGGGGAAGGATGGGGAGTGGAAGGAGAGAAAGACTATTTGGATCCAATATTACCTTAGCTAGAGGCATTAGTGGTGTTACATTTCAATCAGTTTGGTTTTGTAGACAAAATTTCTCAGAACAGCTTTTCCAAACCCTGAGAAAGAAAAATTCAGAATAAAATCACTTGATAAAGAAACATTTAAATGACAAAACTTTTAAATGTCCACCAAGGTCAGAAGTAGGACCATCTGAGGCTGCAGAGGCCAAAGGAAGGATATTAAGGGAAAAAACTTTAATGGTTCAACATTGTCTAAAGATGCTTCCTTTGAGCTCTGGGGAAGAAAGACAGTATTTTTTTATTACACAGATTAGCCTAGTCTTATTAGTAAAGTACATTATAATCATTTAGTGTTGAGATAACCATCTCCTAGTTAATCTGGCAGAAGCCCATTAATATCAGTGCTAAATTCCCTGGTTCTTGAAATATTTAACTAGTGTAAGGGGGAACCACTCCATCCAACCACATAATTAGCTTAAGTTTGATGTTGGTCGATTTCCAAGCTGGTTCAGTGCTTCTCCTTAAGTAGTATTTGTCTTCTTGTCCTGGGTTCTTAGGAAGTTTTGTTTTCTGGAACAACATCAATGAGTTTCACTGAATAAAGGAATAAAGAATCTGGACTCTAGAATCAAAGAGCTAAAAAGCAGAGGTCACATGATGTGGTGGAGAAAGGGTTAGTCTCAGGTCAGAATAATATGCATTGTAGTCCCTCCTCTGACCCATACCATCTGTGCCAAAGACTTTTGGCAATTCACTAAATATCTAAGTGCCCCAGAGTTTCACTGGGGGTTCCCTACATGGAGGAAATCACAGGACTCGACTGAAAAGAAACAAGGAGCAAAAAATCTTAGAGATAGTTTCCACAGAGGTGGTTTCACTTTGAAAAAAAACAACACCTGATTTCCTACATTTTTCCTAGGATTCCTATTTAAACATGTTAAATTTATTTATAAATTGACACATATAGATGTGCAATCAATGGAATACACATATGTATGGTAATGACAGCTAACATTTATAAAGTGCTTTAAGGTTTACAAAGCACTTTTGTATGCTACATATGTGTTTATCTTACCTTTTTATTTTTGGTAAATATATTGTTACAGTCATAAGCACAATGGGACAATTCAAGGGATTGGGTACCACCCCTATTTGGAGATGCTTGAGCCCCAACAGGAAGTCCCTCCTCTCTTCCACAACCCTACTATTTACAAAGGGATGAGGAAGGTACCAGTCACCAGTCTGAGAATTCAGCAACACCTGTCATGTCACTGGCATTTGGAGATCATCATCACAAATTTTGCACCCTATTCTCCTGCCCAGGACCTACTTCTTTTGTTGAATCTGTAAGAAGAGGAAGAAGAATACATGTCCAGGGTGTTCCCTCATCCTATCACTGACTGGTTGAATTGTCAATTAGCATCGAGCTAGCCAGAGCCCTCCCTCATTCAAATCAAAGTCAACTGTAAGTCATGTCATCATTTCCCTGATGCCACTGTCCTCTTTGAAAACGAAGGACAAACATAACAAGAATATAAGACCCAATCAAAGCTATCGACAAGTGGTTTGACATTGATCAGTATAGTTCAACCAGCCAGTGATGTCGATATAGAGAAGAGAAAGAGGTCTCTCCCTGCATTTTATTTGTCCTTGCAAACATTTCCTATTAGTACAGAATTCCTGTTTTTAAAACAAACTCCTGTGCATAAGTATGTCCAAGCAACCAAGATAGTCTCTCTTTCAAATGGCATGCTCACTTGAGGCAAGTAGGTGGCACAGGGAATATAGAGTGTTGGATTTGGAGTCAAAAAGACCTGAGTTCAAATCCAGCCTCAAATTTTAAAAATGATTTCAATTAATTATTAATTATTTATTAATATTCTTAATTATATATTTATTCTTTTATATTTATTAACTGTGTGACCTCCTGGGCACATCACTTTTCACCTCAGTTTCTTCATCTAGGTCATAGGGTTATTATGAAGATCAAATGAGATAACATGTAAATCACATTGTAAACCATAAAGTGCTAAATAAATGCTATTTATTATTATTTATTTTCTTGTCCACTGTATATTATCCACATGTCCTGTCAATCTTGTTTTCCTTCATCATCTACTTAAAATATTGTAAGTGTTCTCTACAACTTTAGTCTCACCAAACTGAGGCCTTGGGTCTAGCCACAAATCACAGTGTTATTTGCATTGTTTTGGTAAAACTTGTATGGGTGAGTACCATGCTACTAATTTTGATTCCAGATAATAGACTTGCTATTCAATCATTTGTATCTTTCTTGCTGTTTTATAAGAAACCCAATTTAAGTTGTAGAAGGCTGAAAGGGAGAAGAAATAATTCTACCAAAATCTTACCCTGGAGCCTCTCTGAGGTCCTAGCAAACCAGGAAAGCTTCAAGTATGGGCTGAGGGATGGACTGTATGTCTGGGTTCCAAGGATCACACTAGAGAAGTTCGGGAAGGATTTCCATTAGAGGTTGGTAGATGTGCCCTGAATTCTTGAAGTAAATCTGTAATGAACACTGACCAATTAATGTAGGTTGCAATTAGACTTATTATGAATTCAATTCCACTGAAGAAAATTTTAATAAATGCTTCCTAAGTGTAAGGCACAAAAATTAAGCAGTGACTATTTTCTAGGAGCTTACATTACATAGGAGGAACCAACAAAAATTGATGAAAAAGTATTTATTATATACTTACTGTGTGCAGGAGAGCACATCTGACATGTGTCTTGAAGAGAATTCTAAAACACTGAGGTGAGAAGGTTGGGAGCTCCAGACACAAAGAAAACTAACCAAAAACGCAGAGAATGTGTGGGGGGAACTCAGAAGCCGGTTTCACTGGAACAAAGAATGTATGAAGGAGAGATATATGAAAAAGGCCTGGAAAAGCATGTGGGATCTAGTCTGTCTTCTGCCTCTTTCACTTCTGTTTCTACCTCCTCTGCTATTTCTTTTTGTCTCCTTCATCTTCATCATCACCAGCATAAATATTCTTAGCATTAGTCAGTGCTGTATTTTTATTCTAAAAACACTTCTGGTCATTTTTTTTAAAAAAGCTCTAACAATTTCTTAAGAGTTTTTTTTTAATTGGTTAAGCAGTCTATGTCTTAATACCTAAATCCCTTCTTCTTCTTTTTTGAATCAATCGGGGTTAAGTTACTTACCCAGGGTCACATAGATAGTAAGTATCTAAGGCCAGATTTGAGCTCAGGTCCTCCTAACTCCAGGGTCAGTGCTCTATCCCCTGTACCACCTAGCTTCTCTGCTTAATACATAAATTAAAAAGAATATCTCAAACTTCATAGAGAAATGTCTTTTAGAAAAACTAGGTGTTATTTTTATCCAATTTATACATGTGATAGTAATACAAAGATATATGTACATATATGTGTTTAGCTATACTTATTCAAACTTACATATTTATATATACACATAATATACATTTACACATACACCTCTATATAGAGCAGCTAAGTAGGGTTCAGCAGATAGAGTGCTAGGCCCAGTTTTAGGAAGATCTGAGTTCAAATCTAGCCTCAGACACTTATTAGCTGTGTTACCCTGGGCAAGTCACTTAACCCTATTTGCCTCAGTTTCCTCTTCTTTAAAATGAACGGGAGAAAAAGGTAGCAAAGCAGCCCAGTATCTTTGCCAAGAAAACTCCAAAAGGGGTCATGAAGAGTCAGGTCAGGTATGACTTAACACAACTAACCAAAAACACCCCCATATACATATGTATACACATATCTATATATGTGATATAGATAATACACATATACATCTATAGCATAAACATGTGTATATGATATGTGATGTGTATGTATGTGTATTACATGCATGTACAGTGTTCCAAAAGTCTTAATGTAGCTTTAAACTATTAAAGTTTTGGAACACCCTACATACACACACATCTTTAACCCCAAATGCTTCAGTCAACCATGTTTTATAGCAACTCAGCCTCAATACTTTTGCCCACCAGTAAATTTCAACTATGTTGTAGATCATCTAAAAAGGCAGCCAGCTCAGAAACTTCTCTAACTGTAACCTTTAGACACATTGATCAGAATGTTCTTTTCCAAATAACACTGTTGTGATAGGAAAGACAGACATACTTTTAGGTTTTTGCTAATTCCATGACAGTGCAGACAGACAGGTTGATTAGTTCAATTTAAAATTATGGTCAGCAGAAAATTATATTCAGAATGTCTGGAAGGGTTCTGCCACACTGCATGTAGAGACTGTCTACAGCATTGAAGGTCAAGGACTATGCCCAAACGAGGGCCCTGATTTAGTAAGACCCTTTCAGTTCTAACAACGAAAGGCCTGAAATCCCTTTGACTGATGCCAGAAATGGAAATGATCTATTCTGGGAACCCCGACAGCAGTCCTGGTAAATCATCTGTACATTGTTCAATATTTTACATGCTCTTGGGGCTCGCAGGCTCCAGGGCTCTCTCACCATGCATACATTCTCCATCCTTCCCATTCCTTTCTGGCCTGACTCTGCCCTCTCTCCCTTCCTCCTAATGTCTCTGACCTCTCAGGTGCTTTCTAAGGTAGAGATTCATTAATAAAAGTTGAGACCATTGAAAACGGGCTTCTAAAGAGGTTGGCTATATCCACGATTACTTACTTAAGAACTTTTTCCTTCTCCTTCCCCCATAGCACACTTTACATTCTTTCATCCACAGAAGGAGATTACTGAATATCTGGGTTTTCTTTCCCATCCTTGAGATTTGCCAGTCTAGTCATACCGCCTCCTTCTTCCCTTCCCCCATCTTGTTTGGATGCTCTTCACTGTGGCTTCTGGCCAACATACAGATGTAAACTATTGTTGGATTATTAGGAGGGGGAAAAACTCCCAAACACAAAATGCACACATACCATCAGTGTTAACAACTGTAGCATGATCTGTATATTGTAAAATATGGTTGTTATGGAGCAGATGACTAGTCATCAGTCCTCTCTGTCTTGGGAAACTCTTGCTTTTTTTCCAAGGCTTTATTAAAAGGAAATGTAGGCAACCATGAATGATCTCAGTCAATGCAGATAACCAGTGGATAGAGCATTGGGCTTGCAGTCAGGAAGACTTGAGTTCAGCTCAGGTGTGGCCTCAGATACAGCTAGTCAAACTGTATGAGCCTGGGCAAATCACTTAACTCTATCTGCCTCAGTTTTCTTTTTTAAAATTTATTTTAAACTTATGGAATAAAACAAGTATTTCCACAATATAGTATAATGAAAAAAAGATGAATGAACACAAAACTACAAATTTATTATGTACAATTTGCTACTCCTTTTAAACATATGATATGTAATATATATAATATATAAAATATATAATAAAGTTATCATGTAACATGTTTTTTCTCCCCCCACACCATAGAGATGGCTACCAATAGAGACAAATAAATGTGCACATACACACATAATTATCCTATATATATTTTTTCACACTTTATCAGTGGGGGTAGTAATCACACGTACTTCACTGAAGATCAAATGATATAATATTAGTAAAACATTTAGTTTTTAACATTTTAACATTTAGATATTTAACATATAACATTTAACATTTTAACATTTAGATATAACATTAGTAAAACACAGTGCCTGGCACATAGAAGGTGCTTAATAAATGCTTATTCTCTCATCTGTCTCCCTTTAAAATGCCTATTGTGTGCAGAGCACACCACTAGAATCTGGGGAATATATAAAGCTCAGGTCAAACATGGTCCCGGTTCCCATGGAGCTTACACACTAGAAGAGGGGTATGGCACATAAATACCTAAAATGCAAAATAATACATGATAAGTCCATTGGAGGTGTCAGGGAAGTATTATGCAAAGTCCAAGTTAATCATTAATTAGAAAGGATCAAGTAACATTTGAACTGAGTCCTAAAGGAATAGGTAGATTTTCAATTTTCAATTTTCAATAGGGAGACTTGGATGGCATTTCACGCTTAGGGGACAATGTGGGGAAAGAGGAGGGAAAGCATGGGACCTGTGTGCAGAGTGAAAAATAGATCTAGGGCATAAAGAACAGAAGGGGGATATTCTGAAGTAAGGGAAGGCAAGATAGTACAAGACTGTGGAAGGTCTTGAAAGTCAGGCTAAGTTGTTTGAATAATGGAAGAGATAGTAAGATTTCTGTACTGGTGGGTGTCCTAGATAGAATGAAGAATAATTTGGGTACCTGGGGGGAAAGTGACTAAAAAGAGGTGAAAATTGAATTACCCTCTAATCTGGGCAACTCAGTCACTTGTTTAATTAAAAAGTTTTCTCCCTGGCCATATCTGTGAAAGGTACTTGTTCTTTCCTAAATTTTTAAAAATGGTGTTACATTTTAAATTTGAGTTTTATAAGGGGCAAACTATTGGTCTCCTACCCACCAAATGTCAATGTACTAGATTGCCCAGCTGTTGTTGAAGAAGCTGACATTCTACTAATGTAATTCCACATGCATACAGATAAAGTATATGCAAAGTAATATGATATAATTTTAAAAGGGAGAGAATTCTAAAACCTGGGAGTTTGGGGAAGGGCTATATTCATAGGAAACAGCACCTGAGCTGTACTTTGAAGGAAGCTGGAGATTCTAAGAAATGGAAGTGAGGAGTCCTGGGGGTATTACAGACATAGAGAACCATCTGTGTAAATGCACACAGGCAGAAAATGAAGTGTCATGTATGGGGAAGGCCAGTTTGACTGGAATGAAGAAGGTGTGAGGTGGTGTAATATGAAATAAGACTGGAAAGGTATATGGGAATCCAGTTGTGGATGATCTTAAAAGGCAAGCTGAAGACTTTGTATTTTATTCTACAAACCAATAAGGAGTATCAAATATTTTTGAGGTGGGAGAGGAGGTTGAAAAGGTCAGATTTATGTTTTAGCAATAGTATTTGGCAGTTTTGTGGAGAATCAGCAAAATTTGCTCCCTTCTCCCATTTTACCTCTAATAAACCAGGGCTTGTTGCTTACAACATCAGCAATTATAGCCAGTGCAATACCCACAGTGGCTGCTATGAATATGAAGGCATATTTCTAGGTTTGAATTGCAAGATATAACAGACTCTCTTCTTCAAAGACAAAACCAAGTTATTTATTTATATACCAAAAAGCCAAATCCACCAGGGTAATAATGAAGTTGGTACACATTGCCAATGCAGGGAGTACCACTATCCCCAAGCTTTCCCTCCTTCAGGGCTCCCCACAAACAAGATCCTTTAGGCAAAATGCTCCTCTCTCAGCTGCTAACTGCCCTGCCTCTCTCTGTCTTCTCTCTCTCTCAGTTCCACCCCACTCTCTCACTTCCTACTCCACACATTTGGCAAGCTCTTCCCACCACAGGTTCCATGTACCTTAGGTTCATGTGACTCAGGCTCAAAGCAGGTCACATAGGTCTATTAATGGGCAAGAAAGATTTTCCCATTCCATTAACAATACATTAACAATACATCAATGTATTACATGAAAATACATTGGACTATGTGATTCACTCCTTCTCTTGACATGCTCTCCTTTTTCATACCTTATTCCTTGACCCTTATTTTTAAAAGTATTAACAAAAGGAAAAATAATATATTGTAGTTGACAGAGGGCTAGTGTTAAGTCAAGAAAACCTGGGTTCAAGTCCAGTCTCTTAGATATGCTATTGTGACCATAATTAAGTCATTTAAGTTTTCAGTATCATTAGAAAAGTCTGAAAAAATAACTCACAGATTAGTTGCTAATCTCCAACAGTAGAGAAAGTGTCTATACTGGGTGTTCCCAACACCCACAAAACAACAGATTGTTATGAATAATTAATAACAACAACAATAAAAGGCAAATGTGACATGGTCACTCTCCAGATTCATCCTTCAGTGATTGTGTTATTTTTAGACCTCTACCCTTTAGACCTCTCTCTCCCAGCTCTCTCTCTCTCTCTCTCTCTCTCTCTCTCTCTCTCTCTCTCTCTCCCTCTCTCCCTCTTCTTCTTTGTTTCTCTCTCCTTCCTCTTTTTCTCTGTGTATGTGTGTATCTTTCTGTCTGTCTCTCTTGGTATTCCTCTATCTCTCTGTCTTTTTCTCCTTTTTTAAAAAAGACTGGGTCTCTCTATCTCACCCAGCCTGGAAGTGCAGGGGCTACTCAGGCCCAGTTCTATTCAATCACTATGAAAACTTTGACCTGATCCATTTCTAACCTCAGCTGATTGGCTCCTCCTTATATAACCTGGTGGCTCACCCTTCCCCAGGGCTCACCTTATTCATGCCAAACTTTGTGCAGATACCCTATCAGTCTAGCCTAGCTCTAGTTCAGAGCTTATAAGCTCAGGAGATCCACCAGTTTCATCCTCTCCCATAGCAGGGACAACAAACATAAACCTCCATGCCTGGCTCATCTCTCTTTTCACAACAACCTGCTTGCTCAGCCAGGTGACTATATTCCATCAGTAGCACATCCTATATGTAATTTCTTGAGTTTCAGATTGCTTTTATTTACCAGCACAAAGAATTAAATTCTTAACTTTAACACTCATCCATCCTTAGCTAGAATAACTGTCATGGGAAATCTTGTAAAATCCCCCAAATAATACAACATATAGGATGAATTAAAGCCCAGGAATGTTTGCCCTTAAATTGCCAATGAGAAAATGAGTTATGAAGTACTGGCTTGAACATATTGTTCTAATATTTCACTCATTGCAAATGTGCATTCATGTAGCTGACAAGTGAATTTTCTATTTTTAGCACAGTACGATACTCTAACTTAACACTATGCCTTTTCATTAATGTACCCATCACATAGATTGTGTGTCCTCAGCATTCTGATTCTCCAGATCTGTCAGTCAGAACATAAAAATGATGAACTTTCAACTTGCATGTAACTAAAATGGAGAAGTAGCTAAAATGGTGTTAACCTTGAATTAACTGACCTTTACCAGGATGTTGCTCTGTGTGTGTCACATAATTACCACTGGCAAGTCTTTAACGAATTCTATATATCAACAGAAAATATGATGAAAAGAAACATAAGGTCAATTACATTGGACAAACTCATGCTTAACTAGACCAACATTTTGTCTCTCCCAGTGTTGCCAGGGGATGTGCTACTGAAAGACATCAACCAAGGATGTGCTGGGTAAATATTTAACAACCAGAATTCCCTCACCAAAATAAAAGCACACACTTTTAAGTTTATTCTACATTATTAATATTTTCTAGATTACTTTCTTTTAAGTCAAGGCAAAACAAGCCCTGATTTGTAGTGTTTGCCAATTTCCTAGGTGTGATGCTCACACTAAAAGTTTAACAATTGACTTTCCTGAGTCAATTCACAGCTGGCTCCAGAACATCCCTGACATCAACTTCAAAAGATAAGGATGATAGACAATGCATCCTAATTTCTCTTAATAACTGGACATAAGAGTTACCCATCAACTGGGGAAGGGCTGAACAAATTGTGGTATGTGAACCTAAAGGAAATTATTGTGGCACAAAAAATAATGAGTACCATGAATTCAGTAGCATACTTATCTTCCAAGAAACTCACGAAGATTTGTATTAACTGGTTACAGAGTAAAGAAAAAGAACCAACAGAGCTGTATACTTATGGACTGCAATAATATAAATGGAAACAAAACTAAAAAACAGTCAAACTCAAATGAACTGCAAAGACCTACCTTGGCCTAGGGAATATGTGATAAAATACATTTCCTTCATTCATATAGAGTTCGTGGACTTTGACTAAGAAATGTTGCCCATACTTTGAGTAGCTTTGAGTTTGAGTAACTGTTATTCTTTGTTACAAGAGAGGACTCAAATTGAGTAGGTGAGGAAAAGGCACATTGGGAAATGACTTAAAAACACCAAAAGACATCAATAAAACTTCTTACAAGATTGTGTTTTCTTTTATGGAATCAAATGTTTTTGTAAAAGGAATAAACAGTAAACATATCAGAATCTTACATCTTCTATACCTTTCAGTGATGTGATCTTATAGGCATAGAGCCACCATCGAAAATTATCTGGCATTTCTTGTATTTTCATCAATGATATCCCTTGTGTGTTCATTCAACACCTCCATGAAGACCATATGTGGATAAGTAAGCAAGTCTATCAATCAATCAATATCTTCTTTAAAATATTTTATCTGTTATCTATTAATATATTTGGGGGGTTTGTTTTTTTATAAAAACCATCTTCATAATCTTTCCCAATCTTCTGGCATCTTCTCCTTTTGGAAATTTAGCTCTGAGTTCCTGTAAAATGGCTTCTTTCCCAATAGAGGGTTTTTTTTCTTTCTTTTTTTTTGCAAGGGAATTGGGATTAAGTGACTTGCCCAGGGTCATACATCTAGTAAGTGTCAAGTGCCTGAGGCTGGATTTGAACTCAGGCCCTCCTGAATTCAATGCTGTATCTACTATACCACCTAACTGCTCCAGTTTCTTCTATGTATGTATTTGGCTAGGTTCAACCACTCTTCTAGACCTTCTTAGGTGCCATTGGTCCCTTCCTCACATAGTATATTGGTCCTAAGATGATGCCACCCAAACATCATGGCTCTACTTTTCTTGCCATTGGGAACAGATTATCACAAAAATGATGGCATTTTTGTTCTATGGTTTCTCTTCTCAGTTTCATCTGTAAAAGCTCTCTGGGCGATCTCTCTTTACTGAGTCTCATGCCAAGCTCTTAACTGACTCGTTTTCTTCTCAATTGCTTTCTGCTGTTTTGTAAGGCAATACTAAGTTTTCCATCTTGCTTCTACATAATGTTTTGAAAATAAAATCTCCTTCCAAGTCTAAGCAGCTGGTGGCTGTCATGTCTCTCAGCTTCTTACAGAGATGAAGTGTGTGCTGGCTGAGGTGGTTCCTGAATACTTCAGTGTGTTGGCTAAGGCAACAATTTTTGTACCTGTTCAATTTTTCAAAGAAATGTTAATAGTTGGAGAGAATTTCTTCACTCTGGGGAAGTATATAGTGGTATTAACATTTACTCAGCCTTAAAGCTAAGCATAAGTGTGTGTATGTATGTATGTATATACACATATCAGTATATATTATAATAATGGTGACAATCTAGGAGGGTATAGGATTCATGTTTCATAGTTTGCAGGAGATTGTCCAGGATGATCCTACTGACACTAAGCTTCAAAGAAATATCAAATTAAAAGGCAATTAATAGCACTAGAACTTCTTCCAGGGTATTTATGGGAACCAGTTCATGGGAAGGGAAACCAGTATATTTTACATCAAATGTTACACAAGGAAATAGGATTGCACAGGACAGAGTAGTTGACACTTGGAAAAACAGTGCATGGGTAATGAGACCTGAATCTTTGTCCCTTTGTATTGTCGTGAGTTTAGGTGTTCATGGGTCTGTCTGTTCATGTCTGTCTTAGTCTAGGAAAGTGATTCATATGTTCTAGAATACACACTCTCTCTCTGTGTCTCTGCTGCCCCACTGATTTCACTTAAGATTTTCCAGCCCAAGGGATGGGCTTCCTACTATTCTGCCGCTCACTAGATATAATTTCTGTGCTATGTAAATAGACTGAGGGGGTGGCTGGATATTTTTCTGGGATCAAAAGTGATGAACCAAAGAATACTAGAAAAGGGGTGAATTGCCTCTTCTGACACAAGTGATTTCTGTCACTGCAGGCCTGGTCTGGTTTTACTAAGCCTATTGCCTTGACCCCTGTGGGTTTGTTTACTTTGTTAATGATTGAGGTTCAAATTTAGGGTCCCCTTTATTTCTGGCTGAGTCATTTGCCTATTAATCAACAAGGCACTTCTGGGCTCCCATGTCCTTAGTGCTGCCCCTTGATCAGGAAGGACTCTACATTACTGAGTTAGGCCTTAAATAGTAGCTGTTTCTCTTTTGGACAGGAACCCTAAGGTTCTTCTCCTCCCAGTTTGATTTGTTTTATTAAAGGGGCCATCCCTTGAGTAACCTTCTTAAAGAGGACTATTCACTGAATGGGAGTTTTCTCACTCAAAGTGAGAACCTGAAAAGACAGCCTAAAAGGGCCAGTCTCCCATTGCATCCTCAGCTATCTCCAGTGGTCCTAATGAATATCTGGTCACTGGACCCAGCTGACTCTGGAGGAGAAAGTGAGGCTGGTGACCTTTCACAGCCCTCACTCACTCAAATCCAAGTCAATTGCAAGTCATGTAATCATCTCCCTGATGTCATGGTCCTCTTCGAAAATGAAGGACAAACACAACAACCTGTGAGGCCTTTGTTCTCTCTGTCCACCCATTGGACATAACCTAACACCCATTAGGCTCCTAACTAATGTCTGTCAAACCATTGAGATGAGTTCTTAAATCAACCCCCTTTCTAGCAGTGCATTACATATACTGTAGTAAGCCCTAAAACTTATTCTTTTAATTGACATGTTATCTTTCCAGATGGATGTGTTTTAGCCTTCCCTCATGAGTAAATCATTCCATCCCCTTCATCATTTTAACTGCCCTTCCCTAGACCTTCTCAAGTTCCATAAAATCTTTCTTGAGATGTAGTTACCACAAAGGGTATTACCAATGTGAATGCCTCACAATTTGATACCAAAGTAGTATAATTTTCTGATTTCCAAAATCTTTCCTGATGAAGACCACCATTTTGTTGGACACTGACACTTCAAAAGAACATTAGGAGCTACTTTTCCTTAAATGCTTAACTTTATGGTCCCATTCCAGTAGTATTCATGAGAGGATCTTTTCAATGGAGCTGGGAAAACTTGTCTTCTTTTCTTTCTTCCCTTCACTCCCAACTCTACCTCTGCAATAAGAGTAGGGAGGAAATCAGTCCTCTACAATGCTACCCAATGTGAGAGAAATCAATGCTTTTGGATGACCAAGCTTTCCAACTAGCAAACGATTTATATAATTAAATACTTTAAAAATTCTAACCACATTTAGGGAAATATTTCCAAAATGTATTTATTACTTACCTCATTTCTTAAACTAAGCATACTGAGCACAATTTACCTTTTTCTAATAACTCAGGGTTATGTCGTGACTTTATTCCTCACCATCTTCTCTCTAGCCATCTTGCTACCAGTATTCTTTTCAACTTCAGAACTCTTGCCATAGAACCTGGGAGGTCATGATCATTGAGTGCCATACTTGTGGCCCATTCTATCGGGGCAGCTGCTTCAGCCATGCTTTACTTTGCTCTCCTTCAGTCCCATCTTCTCACCAGCTGCTTTGCTATGCAACAAAAACCTGCTGCCCCCTTTCTGGTTCTGTAACCATATTGGAAAAGGTGTGTCAGTCTATACCCTGATAACTCTATTCACCAGACCTATAACTTTGGAAAATAAAATAGCCCACTCTGTCTCCCTATTAGAACATAGCCTCCTTGAAGTCAAGGACTGTCTTCAATTTTGTTTATGTGTTCTTAGTGCTGAGTGTGAGCTTAGTGCTGAGCTCAATGCTTGGCACACAGTCAACTCTAAATAATGCTTTCTTGCATTTATTGTTGTACTCCACAGGCTAGTGAGGCATATAAGACTTTTGCCCCTATTCTAAATGGGCATTAAATGCTGTGATTTTAGAATCCTTCTGTTTGTATTTTACAGGTTCTCTACCCCACCCCCACCCCATTCCCATCATTGTTGTCAGGCTTTTAGTTATCAATGACTATTAGTTATCACAGATATACATATATAGACTATATATATAGACTATTACTATAGACTATTTAGTTATCACAATAGACTATTTAGTTATCACAATGACTATTGTCTGTGTGCCACACTTATGACTGACTGCTTCTTATCTGTATAACCACTTGCCAAGATTGCTTTAGAAGAGATTCAAGCATGTGGCAGGAGATCGGGTAAGATAACTTTAAAGTCCCTTACAACTCAAAGATTCTATGATTCCTATGATTCTCTGTGTTTATATTCTTCAAATATTTGTAAAGCAATGGTCACATCCTTCCTCATCAAGAATCTGAGATGGATCTTTTTATCTATTTAATTCCATCAATCTTCTATTGGATTTATTGTTCTTCCCTGAATACCCTTAAAATTGTCTAGGTCTGATACAATGGTGTTGAAAGTTACATGCTTTTCCTTCTAAATTCACAACCAAGTTATCATGTAAATTTCTTTTTTCTCCCTTTTGTTCTCCCCTCCCCACTTGTCCCACTGTAGAGATAGCTACCATTATACACAAATAGGTGTATATATATATATATATACACCTATACATATACATATACACATATATACACCCATACATATATATATACAAATATATATGTATGGGTGTATATATGTGTGTATATATACACAAATAGGTATATATATATATATATATATATATACACACAAATAGGTATATATATATATACCTATACAAATACATATATATGTATATGTATGTGTATATATGTATATGTATATATGTGTATGTATGTAAAATTATTCCATACATACTTTTATTTATCATTTTTCTCTGGATATAGGTAGTGTCTCTATATGTCCTTTATTTTTAATTAGTGTATTTATAATAGTCAAAAATGACTTAGTCACTCAAAGTTGTTCTTAATACAGTATTGTTGCTACTGTACACAATGTTCTCTTGGTTCTGCTCACTTTGCTCTTCATCATTTCATGTAAGTATTTCCATATCTTTCTAAGATCATTGAGCTCATCATTTCTTATAGCACAGTAGTATTCTATAACAACCATACAACTTGTTCAGTTACTCCTGAATTGATGAGGATTCTTGAAATTTCCAGTTCTTTGCCACCACAAAGAGAGCTGCTATAAACATCCTATTCACATTCAAAGTTATAATTACTATTTGTGAATTCCCCTCCATCTTATTTTTACTCATTATTTCCTTTGAGATTGGGATTGGGAGGGTGGGGGAAAGGGCAAGGGGGAACTTTGGGAGGGGTGGGTGGTATGGGGAGTGGGAAAGTAGGGGATAAGATAAAAAGAGACTGAGAAAGAAGATAAAGTGAATATTGCGATAAAGCAAGTCACATAATTTTTGGTTTCCCAGTGCATATAAAAGTTACGTTTACACTATACTGTAGTCTATGAAGTATTCGATTATTATATGTCTAAAAATACAATGTACATACCTTAATTTAAAAAGTATTAATTGATGAAAAATATTCTAACCATCATCTGAGCCTTAAGTGAGTCATAATCTTTCTGCTGGTAGAGGATCTTGCCTTGATGTTGATGACTGCTGACTTATCAAGGTAATGGTTGCTGAAGGTTAGGGTGGCTGTGGCAATTTCTTAAAATAAGACCCAATGAAGTTTGCCACATTGATTGACTCTTCCTTTCACTTGAACACTTAGAGGCCATTGTAGGGTTATTCATTTGCCTAATTTCAATATTGTTGTGTCTTGGAGAATAGGGAGGCCCAAGTAGAGGGAGAAAGATGGGGGAATTCCTGGTAGGTAGAGCAGTCAGGACACACACAACATTTTTTGATTAAGTTCAACATCTTATATGGGCATGGTTCATGGCAACCCAAAACAATTACAATAGTGACACCAAAGGTCACTGAGCACAGATTACCATAAGAGACATAATAATAAGGAGAAAGTTCCAAATATTGTGAGATTTAACAAAACGTGACATAGAGACCCATGCTGTTCAAAAAGTGGTGCTGATAAACTTGCTCTATGCAGGGTTGCCACAAACCTTTAATTTGTAAAAAAAAAAAAAATCCAATGCCTGCAAAGAGCAATGAAATGGAGTGTAATAAAATGAGGTGTGCCTGTTTTTCACTGCAGTGCTTTTCATGTCCTTTCTTGTTCTTGTTCCTTATTCTGGTGGCAGCCCTAATGAGCAGGGCAACTCTGGGGAATTCAAAGTAAACTAGAAAACAAAAGTGTATGTAATCTACAGATCTGGATAATGATCACTTTGCATATTGCTTACTTTTCAATCTTATGATATTTCTGCTCTTCCTTCTCCTTGGAGTTCACATTATTATTGTCCATTGTGCTGGAACTTCATTAGTTTGCTACCGTTCTCTCTCCTTGCTCAATATCGAAATGATCAATAAGGCTATGTAACTGATGAGACTCCTCCAGCTGCTATTTTGTTCTTACAACTTCCTTTTCTTGAGTCAAGAGTTAATCTATTAATAGTATTAACTGTTTTAGTCATTTGACTGGTTCCTTCCAAGGGTCATTGTATGGATTATGGGACTTGGAAATGCTTTATCTCAACCTAGATCCTTTCCTTCACATCTGTGATCTTTCTTTAGATAAGTTAGTAATAGAACCAAAAAAGCAGTTAAATGCTCATCTATCCTCCAAATATTTGAAGAAACTATGGTAGCTTTTTGAAAAAGAAGTGATTCCCTTAGTTTTGCCCCTATCAAAACAAAGTACAATAACAACCCTAATGCTTGTTTTTTTTTTTTTAAACAAAACCTTTGGAGACATTGAAGACTAAATTTCCCTTTCTGAAAACAAAAGGGAAGCAAATAGTTACACTGTTGATAGGAATTAAAAGATGTATTCAGTTAAACAAGCATCTTTACAGAAAACCATCCTTGGTCCTCAGTATACAAGAATCTCACTAGTTTAAAACAAAATTCCATATTCTCTTACCTCAAGAAGTTTATATGTGTCTTTGTACCCACTCATGGCATCAACTACATGTGTTCACTGTCATATAATTACTCTTTGGAAGGGGGAAGGCAGGGCAATTGGGGTTAAGTGACTTACCTAAAGTCACACTACTAGAAAGTGTCTGAGGCTGGATTTGAAATCAAGTCCTCATGACTCTAGGGTGAGTGCTCTATTCACTGCATCATCTAGGTGCCCCAATACCATTATTCTTTTGGGGGGAAATAAAGGGTTGCTTATTCAGTTTGTGAATTATCTAGATTCCTTTTTTTTTGTCTCCCTTGAGCTCCCCACCTTTTAGCCATTTCCCTTCTTATTAGAACTTCCATCAGAGTAGGGAACAAGAGCAGAGAGAGGAAATACAAAGGAAGGTATATACTTTTAAATCAACTCTGGTGAAAAGAGTTAGCACCAGAACTATAACAATTTGCTGGTATATGATTTGGGGATTATCTCTGGATTATAATTACGTGAGCCATTTTTGTCACTTATCATGGATAATAAAATGTCGACTATAAACATTTCTAAGGAGAACGTAATGTAGCAGTTATTAAATAAATATTTGTTAACAGTGCAGCAGTCACCTCTGGGATCACACCTCTAGCTCATACTGACTCTTGTGGTTCCTCCCCAGAGGTGTATCTCCGATACTCAATTTGTATTTTGCTTCTATTTTTTCCATCAAGGAAAATGAGCTTTGGATGGGAAGGGACAAAAGAAAAATGCCTAATAAGGAATTGACTCAAGATAAGGAATAAAAGGTATCCTTTATGTATTCAAGCCACTTTACCAAGGTGAACTTTATACCTAGATCATGAAAGAGCTGGCAGATGTGATAGCTGAAGCACTGTCATTAATATGTGTAAGATGACAGAGAATGGGAGAGGCATGAGAGAACAGGAGAAAATATTTTATTTTCCTGTGATTCAAAAATGGGAAGAGAATAGTTCCCCTCAATTATAGGGCTGTGAGCTTGAATTCTATTCCTATCAAAATTGCAGAATGGATTATTAAAGCAGTAGTTAATGAACAGTCAAAAAAGGAAGTGATGATCTTATAGAATGAGCATGGATTTTTCAAAACAAGTTACATCAGACTAAACATTTCTCGGTTTGAAAAAAATTTCTTTCTTTTGTCTAAATGGTAGATAAGGTGAATTCTGTAAGTATATTTCTTTTTTTTAATTTTTTAAAATTTTTTTGCTATTCTGTTTATTTTAAACAAATGCTTTATTAACTTCTGTTTTATATCATTCATTTCCTCCAGATTTTGAGTTACAATTATTTTCCCCCCTGTTTTTCCCCTACTCACTCTCCCAGAATAGCAGTCCCACAAGATATCGCTTCCTCCAATCTGCTCTCTCCCATATCTTCTCCCATACCCCCTTCGACTTTTCCATTAGAGGAAGGTGAATCTCTGTGCCCCAATGCCTGCACATCTTATCTCTCAATTACATGCAAAAGAGTATTAATAATAGTATATTTGAAACATTTAATTTTAAGACCTCGAATTTTAGATCCATTCCCTCCCTCCCTTGTCACCCATTCCCTCTGGGAAGATAAGTAATTCAGTATATGTTGTACATATCTAGCTATGCAAAACATTACCATAGTAGATATATTTTACAAGGCTGCTTATAATTCCCTCCCACTCATCCCACCCCCCACCTGGTCCATTCCCTACTTGATCCTGACCCTCTTCTATAGTGGGTACTTCCAACCTCCCCTCACCCCAAGGATGCCCTCCCATCAATCATCCTCCTCTCATCCCCCTTCCCCCTATTCTGCTGCAGGTTGAGATATCCCATTTAGTATGTATGTCATTCTCTCCCTGAACCAAATTCAATGAGAATGTGGTTTTGCCTTTTTGCCTTCCTATTCTTCCCCTCCCTTACAGCCACTTCCTCTTGCTTCTTCCACATGAGATAGTTTACCCTACCCTGTTTCTCCCCATCTCCTCTTGCCACTTTCCTCTCTCAGCTCATAATTTCACCCCTTAAGCATCATCCCTTCCCAACAAATTCAACCTATGCCCTCTATCCATATATAACTGTAAACATATATACACACATTTACATATGTATTCATATGGCCATACACCCTTCTTCCATTATTTTCATACTGAGAAAGATTTCATCAGTCACAGTTATTATTTTTCATATAGGAATGTAAATAATTCAAATTTGATAAGTTCCTTTTAATTTCTTTTCCCTGATGACCTTCTCAGGCATCTCTTGCTTCTTGTGTCTGGATGTCAAATTTTCTATTCTGGTTTTATCCTCAAGAATGCTTGAAAGTCTTCTATTCCACTGAATGACCATATTTTCCCCTGAAACAAAATACTCAGTTTTGATGGGTAGGTGACCCTTTGGTTCAATCCTAGCTCTTTTGCCCTCTGGAATATCATATTCCATGCCCTTTGATCCCTCAGTGTAGAAGCTGTCAGGTCCTGTGCTATTCTGATTGTGTTTCCACAATATTGAAATTGTTTCTTCCTGGCTGCTTGTAGTATTTTCTCCTTGATCTGGGGATTCTGGAACCTGGCTATAATATTCCTGGGAGTTTTCTTTTGGGGATCTTTTTCAGAAGGTGATCTGTGGATTCTTTCAACCTCTATTTTGCCCTCTGGATCTAAAACATCAGGGCAATTTTCCTTGAGAATTTCTTGAAGGGTGATTTCTAGGTTCTTTCTTTGATCATGGCTTTCAGGTAGTCCAATAATTTTTAAATTGTCTCTCCTGGATCTATTTTCCAGGTCAGTGGTTTTTCCCATGAGATATTTCACATTGCCTTCTAATCTTTCATTTGTTTGGATCTGCTTAACAGCATCTTGATTTCTCATAAAGTCATTGCTTCCATTTGCTCCAGTCTAACTCTGAAGGAATGAATCTCCTCAGTGAACTTTTGAGATTCTTTTTCCATCTGGCAAATTCGACTTTTTAAGGCATTCTTCTCCTCATTGCCCTTTTGGGCCTCCTTTGCCATTTGAGTTAGTCTATTTTTTAAGGTGTTGTTTTCCTCAATCAGGCTGTTGACCCTCATTTCATACTTTTCCTGCATCCTTCTCATTTCTCTTCCCAATTTTTCCTCCACTTCTCTTATTTGATTTTTAAAGTCCTTCTTAAGGTCCTCTATGACCTGTAACCCACTCATATTTTCCTTTGGGGCTTTTGGAGCAGGATTTCTGACCTCACAGTCCTCTGACTATTCCATGTTTTGATCCTCTTTGCCCCCAAAGTAGGAGTCTAAGGTTGCATTTTTCTGTTTAATTTGTTTCCTTTGCCTTGGCATGTTGCCACTTAATTACTTGACTTTTGGGCTTGTTGCCACACTATGGCTCTGCTGCCAGACAGGGGAACTTTCGTCCGGAATGTGTGGGGGACAACTTCTGTTTCTGGCAAGCTGGAAACCCACCCACAACCTCCACCCCAGATCACAATCCAGATCCAGGGAGGTTAAAGCAAGAGTGATTACCCCCCAAGACTGATCGCTGTATCTCCCTACAGTTCACAGGCCAGGAGCTGGAGCTGCCTCTGAAAACTACAAAATGGTGTGTCTCCTCAGCGGCTTCTAGACCCCAGGGGAGGAAGCCGACACATTCCCCAAATACTGGTCCCAAAGTCCATAGGGCACTAACCTCTCACTTTATCCTAGGCATGTCTATGTTGATAATTCTGGAATCACCACAGCTGCTGGTGTTCTGGGGTCCCTCCAGCCAGCTGCTGGCCCGGCCGCCCTGGGGCTAAAATTGCGGCTCAGGGGGACCTGGGCGGGTTCCCAGAGCATTTCGCTTGTCCTTCCTGCAGGGCTGCTGGGCTGTCCTCAGTGGGAGGTTAGCTTCTCTGTGTCATTCTGTGGGTGCTGGGGCTCCAGAAGTTGTTCACAGTCCCCTTTTACATAGTTTGGAGGTGATCTGGGGGGAGAGTGGCTTGGACATGCTGTTTCTACTCTGCCATCTTGGCTCCACCCCCTCCTGTAAGTATATTTCACCTAGATTCTACTGCATTATCTTATACTATTTTATACTATTCTTATGGGGAAGATGGAGGATGAAGTCTAGATACAGAGCAAATATAAGGATTCAGAACTTGGTGAATGGATGAATTAGAAATTATCATTAATGACAATTTCAGTTTGAAAGTGGGTTTGAACCAGAGAAAGAACTGTTGATGTCTGAGTGCAGATTGTAGCATACTATTTTCACTTTATTTTTTCCTAGTTTTTTCCTTGTGTTCTAGTTCTTCTTTCACAACATGACTAATATGGAAATATGTTTTAAATGATTGCCCATATATAACCTATATCAAATTACTTACTATCTCATAGAGGAGGCAGGGAAGGTAGGGAGGAAGAAAACTTGGAACTCATTTTTTAAAAAATGAGTGTTAAAATTGTCTTTATATGTAATTGGAAAAAATAAAATACTATATAAAAGAAATAAAAGAAAGTGGGTTTGATGATGGGTTCACTTATAAGTTCTATGACAATGACTCCCAGATGTATAAATCTATCCCTACTTTCTTCTCAATTCTAATTCTGTATCATCAACTGCCTTTTGGACATCTCAAACTGGATATATCATAGGTGTCTTTAAGTAAATGTGTCCAAAACAGATATAATAACAGCGTCTAATTCACAGGGTTGTTGTTAGAATCAAATGAGAGAATATTTGTAAAGCATTTCGCATAGTGTTTGGCATGTAGTCGGTATCATATAAACGCTTTTCCCTTCCACTGTTGGCGAGAAGAAATGTTTAGTCATGTGTATTTTTATTCAAAGCAGACAGAGTATACTCCCTTTTCTACAGCAGGAGTTCTTAACCTTTCTTTTGTATAAAAAAAATGTGTTCTCTATTATCACTAACCTCTGACTGCCTTTGGCAATCTGGTGGATTCTTCAGAATGACATTTTTATAAAATAAAATATATGATTATTAAGGAAACCAATTGTATTGAAATAGTTATTAAAATCTTGAGGGGGGAAAACAGGAACCAAGTTTGCAGAACCCAGATTAAGAACCCTTGTTCTAAAGAGACCAGCAGCTAAGACTGAGTATGTTAGTCTATGTGCCAGGCACTGTGTTAAGCACTGAGGGTATGAAGAAAAGAGAGAATAGGGCGCCAAGAACCTAGAGAGAAGAGGGTATCAAGGGGAAGAGAATGAGAGAGAAAAAAAGGCTGCAGAGAGGTCTTGAAGGATGATGGTGAGAAAAGGCCATTAGATTTGGCAATTAAGAAGTCATTGGTTGCCATCTTGGGGAGGGAGGAGAGGAAGGAGGAATAGAATTTAGAACTCAAAACTTTAAAAAAATAAGTCATTGGCAACTTTGGAGAAAAAAAATTTTGATTGAACTCTAGAGAGTTAAGAAGTCAATGAGAACAGAGGAAGTAAATTACTTTCTCAAGTTTAGCTATGAAAGCAGGAGAGATGGGAAGGATAATTAGAGATGGACAGATCAAGTTGGGTTCTTTTGAGAATGGAAGGGACACAGATAAATTTGTCCATGGCAGGAAGGAAACATACAGTAGACATGGAGCAATGGAAAATAAGTGAGATTTGCCTCACAAAGACAAAGGCCTCCTCCTCCTGTGAGGCCGAGTGAAGGAGAAGGGCAGAAGGCACTTGAGTGATGTGAGACAAGGAAGAGGGGAGAAGAGGAAGCTTTTGGTGAATGGCCTCGATTTATTCAGTAAAAGATGAGGAAAGATTCTCAGCTGATGGTTGAGGAGAACAAGAGCCATGGGAGGTTGGAGGAAGGATAAAAATGTTTGGCAGAGTCTCTGTAGTAAGTGGGACAGTGAGTCAAAAAGGGAGGTGTGGGGGGGCGGAGCCAAGATGGCGGAGTAGAAACAGCTCTTCCAAGCCACTCTGCCCCCAGATTCCCCCCAAACGATGTAAAATGGGACTCTGAACAACTTCTGGAGCCCTAGCACCCACAGAATGACACAGAGAAGCTAACCTCCCGCTGAGGACAGCCCAGCAGCCCTGCAGGAAGGACCAGCCCAGTGGTCTGGGACCTGGCAGCGCGCAGAGCGCAGAGCGCAGGAGCCGAGCCGAGCTGAGCCCAGGTCCGCATGAGCCGAGGTTTTAGCCCCAGGGCGGCAGGGACAGCAGCCAGCTGGAGGAACCCCAGAACACCAGGAGCTGTGTCGACTCCAGAATTATTAACATAGACTTGCCTAGGACAAAGTAAGAGGTTAGTGTCCTATGGACTTTGGGACTGGTATTAGGGAATGTGTCGGCTCCCTCCCCTGGGGGCTAGAAGCCACTGAGGACAAACGCCAGTTGGTAGTTTTCAGCAGCACCTCCCGCTCCCAGCCTGCAAATTTGTAGGGATATCCAGCGATCAGTCTTGGGGGGTAATCGCTCTTGCTTTAACCTCCCTGGATCTGGATTGTGATCTAGGGTGGAAGTCGTGGGTGGGTTTACAGCTTGCCAGAAACGGAAGTTGCCCCCCACACGTTCGGGACTAAAATTCCTCTATCTGGCCTTAAAGCCATAGTGTGGCAACAAGCCCAAAAGTCAAGTAATTAAGTGGCAACATGCCAAGGCAAAGGAAACAGAAAAATGCAACCCTAGACTCCTATTTTGGGGGCATAGAGCGGGAAAAGGACTGTGAGGTCAGAAGTCCTGCTCCAAAAGCCCCAGGGGAAAACATGAGCGGGTTGCAGGCCATAGAGGACCTTAAGAAGGACTTTAAAAATGAAATAAGAGAAGTGGAGGAAAAATTGGAAAGAGAAATGAGAAGGATGCAGGAAAAGTATGAAATGAGGTCAACAGCCTGACTGAGGAAAACAACACCTTAAAAAATAGACTAACTCAAATGGCAAAGGAGGCCCAAAAGGGCAATGAGGAGAAGAATGCCTTAAAAAGTCGAATTTGCCAGATGGAAAAAGAATCTCAAAAGTTCACTGAGGAGATTCATTCCTTCAGAGTTAGACTGGAGCAAATGAAGCTAATGACTTTATGAGAAATCAAGATGCTGTTAAGCAGATCCAAACAAATGAAAGAATAGAAGGCAATGTGAAATATCTCATGGGAAAAACCACTGACCTGGAAAATAGATCCAGGAGAGACAATTTAAAAAATTATTGGACTACCTGAAAGCCATGATCAAGGAAAGAACCTAGAAATCACCCTTCAAGAAATTCTCAAGGAAAACCGCCCTGATGTTTTAGATCCAGAGGGCAAAATAGAGGTTGAAAGAATCCACAGATCACCTCCTGAAAAAGATCCCAAAAAGAAAACTCCCAGAAATATTATAGCCAGGTTCCAGAATCCCCAGATCAAGGAGAAAATACTACAAGCGGCCAGGAAGAAACAATTTCAACATTGTGGAAACACAATCAGAATAACCCAGGACCTGGCAGCTTCTACACTGAGGGATCAAAGGGCATGGAATATGATATTCCAGAGGGCAAAAGAACTGGGAATGAACCCAAGGGTCACCTACCCAGCAAAACTGAGTATTTTGTTTCAGGGAAAATATGGTCATTCAGTGGAATAGAGGACTTTCAAGCATTCTTGAGGAAAAAGCCAGAATCGAATAGAAAATTTGACACCCAGACACAAGAAGGAAGAGATGCCTGAGAAGGTAATCAGGGAAAAGAAATCCAAAGGAACTTATCAAAGTGGAACTATTTACATTCCTATATGGAAAAGCAATAACTGTCACTGATGATATCTTTCTCACTATGAAAATAATGGAAGAAGGGTGTGTGGTCATATGAATACATATGTGAATGTGTGTGTATATGGTTATAGTTATATATGGATAGAGGGCATAGGTTGAATCTGTTGGGAAGGGAGAATACTCAAGGGATGAAATTATGAGGTGAGAGAGGAAAGTGGCAAGAGGAGATGGGGAGAGACAGGGTAGGGTAAACTATCCAATGTAGAAGAAGCAAGGGGAAGTGGTTGCAAGAGGAGGGGGAGAATAAGGAAGGCTAAAAAGGCAAACCACATTCACATTGAATTTGGTTCAGGGAGAAAATGACATACAAACTAAATGGGATATCTCAACCTGCAGCAGGATAGGGGGAAGGGGGATGGGAGGAGGGATGATGGATGGGAGGGCATCCTTGGGGTGAGGGGAGGTTGGAAGTACCCACTATAGAAGAGGGACAGGATCATGTAGGGAATGGACCAGGTGGGGGGTGGGATGAGTGGGAGGGAATTATAAGCAGCCTTGTACAATATATCTACTATGATAATGTTTTGCATAGCTAGACATGTACAACATACACTGAATTACTTATCTCCCAAGAAGGAATGGGTGACAAGGGAGGAAGGAAATGGATCTGAAATTCGAGGTCGTAACATTAAATGTTTCAAATATATATAAATACTATTATTAATACTCTTTTGCTTGTAATAGGGAGATAAGATGTGCAGGCATTGGGACACAAAGATTCACCTTCCTCTAATGGAAAAGTCGATGGGGGTATGGGAGAAGGTATGGGAGAGAGCAGATTGGAGGAAGCGATATCTTGTGGGATTACTATTCTGGGATGTTGGGTAGGGGAATAATGGGGGGAAAATGATTGTAACTCAAAATCTGGTGGAAATGAATGATGTAAAACAGAAGTTAATAAAGCATTTGTTTAAAAAAAAAAAGGGAGGTGTGGGGCAGCTAGGTGGCACAGTGAATAGAGCACCGGCCCTAGAGTCAGGAGGACCTGAGTTCAAATCCGTCCTCAGACACTCAACACTGACTAGCCATGTGACCTTGGGCAAGTCACTTAACCCCAATTGCCCTGCCTTCCCACTTCCAAAAAGAAAAGAAAGGGAGGTGTAAAAGGATTCCTAGCAGCAGTGAGGACCCAGTTGAGATTATATAACATAAATTATGTTATTTAACATACCTTTGTAATGTAATTATGCAACATAAACTCTGTCCAGTTCAGGACAGAGAGCCCCTCCTCTATAAAAGAAGAGAGCTCCTCAATCCCAATCCAGTTGTTACCCGCTTCCCACAGTGAACTGGTAACTCAGCCAACCTGCTCAATAGCACAACTTATCGCCTGTTTTTAAAATTCCAATATGCCCCCACCCCAAAATGTTTTTGTTTTGTTTTGCTCTTTGGAGGACAACTGAGATGAAGTAACTTGCCCAAGGTCACACGGCTAGGTTTTTGTTTATGTGTTAAGTGTCTGAGGCCAGATCCGAACTCAGGTCCTTCTGACTCCAGAGCCGACGCTCTACTCACTGTGCCACCTAGCCGCCCCCAAAAATGAAAACTTTTAGAGACAAAAATTCTGAAGGATAAAATGTAGAAAAGGAGGAGGAATGAAGGAGGGAAAGATGAAAGGAAGGAAGAAGGAGGGAAGGAGGAAAGGAAATAAGGAGAGAAAAAAGGAAGAAGGGAAAAAATTTGTAAAGCATTTACTGTGTACCAGACACTATGCTAAATATTTTACAAATGCTGTCTCATTTCATCCTCACAACAAATGTGGGAAATAGGTCTTAGTATTATTTCCATTCTACAGTTGAAGAAACTGAGGCAAAAAAGGTAAATTTTTGCTTGGAGTCAAAGAGCTAGTAATTGTCTGAAGTAAGATTTGAACTCGGGTCTACTTGACTCCAGACCCAGCATTCTATCCACCGTGTGACCTAGTTGCCTATATAGAGTTTTGTTGATGGAGGCATACACAAGAGATGTTACAAAGGTTGAATTAACATGGCTTGACAACAGATTGGCTATGCAAAGTTAGAGAGAGAATGAAGAATTAAGGATGACACATAGGCTGTGAATCTGAGTCACTGGGAGGATGGTGTGCCCTCAGCAATAAAAGGAAATTTTGGAAGAGGGAAAAACTTGAAAAGAATGACAATGAGTTCAGTTTTGGGCCATGCTGAATTTAAGATGTCAGTAGAACATCAAGTTCAAGACATTCAGTAGAGAAGTTAAATTTGAGATGAACAAATTTGAGAATCAATAGCATATTATTGAATTCATGGGAGTTGATGAGATAACCAAGTGAAAGAGTATAAAGGGAGGAGGAGAGGATCCAGGACAGAGCTCTGAGAGATATCTACATTTAGTGGGTATGGCCTGGATGAAGATCGGGCAAAGGAGTCTGAGAAGGGCTACTCAGGCAAGAGGACTCAGACAGAAGGAGGAGAACCAGAAGAGAGAGGTATCATGGAAACCTAGAAAGAAAGCATCAGGAAGAAGTCAACAGTGTCAAAGTGTGAAAAGAGGTCAAGAAAGACAAGGATTGAGAAAAAGTCATTAGATTGGGAAATTAAGTGACCATTTTTACCTATGGAGAGAGTAGCTTCAGTAGGATTATGAGGTCAGTCCTCCCAGTGACTCAGATTCACAGCCTATGAGGTCACAGGCTACAGATATTTAGAAGAGAATGAGAGGCTTTTAGAAAGTAGAAGCATATATTGTAGATGACCTTCTCAAGGAGCTTTGCCACAAAAGGGAGGAGAGATATTGCATGATAGCTAGAGCAGATTTATGGATAAATTGAAGGGTTTTGGTTTTTTTTTTTTTTTGAGGCTATGGGAGACATGGATATGTCTGTAGGTAATAAAGAAATAGGGAGCGATTTGAAGATTAGTAAGAGAGAAGGGATGATAGAAGGAGCAATCTGCTGGAGAAGATGGGACAGAATGTCATCACCTTCTATCAAGTCATTACTTGTATGCAGAAAGGTTTACCTTGGCAAGGAGAAGGGCTGTTTTTTCTTGTGAGGTAGGTAAAGAAAGAAATGGTTGCAGAAGTTATTTGAGTGATTTGAGGTAAAGAGAAGGGCATAAGAGGGAAATCTAGGCAAATTACTTTTAATTTTTTTTTCAGTGAAACATGAGCCAAGGTTCTGAGCTAAGAGAGTGAGGGAAGGAGAAGCAATGGGAGATTTGGAGAGGTTTGTCACCACAAGCCACCAAGTCATCGATTTTACTTTTTAAATTGGTGGCCTCTTTAAATTGGTGTGTGTTTCCTCCCTCTATAAGAATATAGGGAGGGCTAGAGTGGGGAACATGTATCTCAGGCAATCATTGGATCAGGGAGTGTGGTCATGAGTGGCATGTTATAAATGTACACACACAATAGCTCAGACAGCCATTAGGAGTCCTAGAAAGTCTGAGGGGATGCTTCATGGAAGTAGATAGAGATTGTTACATTCTTTGTCACCTTGTTACCAACTGCTAACATCTAGTCCAATTCCTCCATGGGGAAGATGAGAAATTGAGGCCCATAGAGGTTAAAGTGATTTTTTCCAAGTTCCCAAGTAGAAAGTGGAAAAACTTAGATTTAGACCCACATTATAAGATCATAGGTTTGTGGCTGTAAGGGATCTCAGAGGGCAAAGAGTCACAGAATTGAAAATTGAGTTGGACAGGACTTTAGAGGTCACCAAGCCCAAGCTTCTCATTTTACAAGTCATTATCTCATTTGACATCTCAGATAAGATAATATCTATAAAGCACTTAGCACAGTGCCTAGTACACAACAGGGACTCATTCAATGTTGTACCCTTCCATTTTCTAGATGAGGAAACTGAGGCACAGAGAGGTAAAGGGACTTGTCCATGGCCACATAAAAAGTCGAAAAGCTGAGATTTGAACCCAAGTCTTATGACCCCAAACCCACTCAAATCAGTATTCTTTCTATTCCAGTGAAGTTCTCTGACTCTAAATCTTCCCCACAATTCCTTGTATCGAGGTCAAATTCAAGCCTTTACTTCAGTTTTTAAAAGGATTGGGGGAGGAGAGAGGAGGGAAGTCAGCTTGAATGAGTAAAAGAAACTCAGATGGGGTTTCTTAGTCACTGGAGGAGTGGACGTGCTCCCATTCTTCAAGTTCTACTTGGATTTTGTAAGTAGGCTGACAAGTTGTCACCCTTTCCTTTCCTTTATAAAGCGCCTCTCTATTTTTCTTGTTAAAGATGATATTTTAAAAATAGGTTAATGCCTCAGTCATTCCTGAGTTGGTCATTTCCTTCCCTTCCTCATTTATTAATGGGCTTTCTCTCTTTTTACTCCCAAGTATTTCTCCAAGGCACTTGTGAAAGCCCTGTTTATTGCCTTTGGCTGACATTAACTCTCCACTTTTTTTCTAACCTTATCTTTTCCCTGCAAGCTGTACCTAACCTTTATACTGTTATTCCTTTCTGTTTTCCTCTCCCAATCTCCATTTTCATTAGCAGAATCTTTCAGGTCTGAGTTCTCTAAGCCAGTGGATGGTTCTTGTTCCTGGCTGCTTAACCATCAAAGGACATGCTGACTGTGGCTTGATGATTAGAACACCTTCCAAGACCCTCCAACTTTCATCCACACTCAGGATTTTACATGCTCAAGCTCTGTGTTAAAGCGCCTTCCATGCTCAAAATACCTTTCCAAAGTATTTCTGTGAGCTATGCAAACACACCATGGGGACCGTAGATTGGAGGCCTCTAAAGGGCTGGAATTGTGTCTCTACAGATCTTTTTTACCAGGAATTCAGCACACCTGTTGTTCACTCTTTGAGTTGAGTTTTCTTAACTATTTGTTTGTGTCATAGATGCTTCTGACAGTCTGGTGAAGCTTATGGAATTCCCAGAATAATATTTTAATATTTTTAAATATAGTAAATATGTATCATCACTAAATATATCAATAATAAATATGATTTTAAATCAATTATGTATAATAGTATTAATTATTTAAATTGATAATTCATTAAATTTTATTAATTATAGTTATTGATAATTAATTTAATTAAAAATAAGCACAAATTAAATTATAATTAAATTAATAATATGCAATAAAATAATAATGTATTCTATTATTTAGTATAAATAAAATAAATGTATTGACATATTAATAATTTTAATGCATAAAATATACAGGATTATAAAGGAAACAAATTATAACAAATATATATATATATTTTTCCTCATTCAAGGTCACAGACTTTTCCACATCTATCTCCTGGGATGTGTGTGCTCTCAGTTAAGAGATCCTGACATAAGGCTTCAGGATGATCAAGTAATCAAGTAATAAATGTTTATTAAGCACCTCCTATGTGCCAGGCACTATGCATGCTGGTGATTCAGTTCCCACAGCTGAGTCTTGGCTTTACCATTTGTAAAATGGAGATGAGTCTTCCTCAGTGATTGTTTTATTGCTGTTGCTTTTCCTGCACCAGCAATTTCATTCATTTGTGTAGAGAGGGCTCCAGGTGAGGATTTTTATCTATCAGTGAAAATTGCCATCTTTTCTGCAATTGAAAGAGAGAGAGAGAGAGACAGACAGACAGACAGAGACAGAGAGACAGAGGGAGATGGATGGATGGATGGATGGACAGATGGATGTGGCAGCTAGGTGGTACATTAGATAGAGTGCTGGGCTTGGAGTTAGGATGACTTATGTTCCTGAGTTCATATCTGACCTCAAATACTTACTAGCAATATGACCCTGGGCAAGTCACTTAATCCTGTTTACTGACTCAGTTTCTTCATCTGTAAAATAAATTGGAAAAAGAAATGCCAAACCACTTCAGCATTTTTGCCAAGAAAACTCCCCAGTCATGAAAAGTTGGGCATGAGTGAAAAACTACTGAACTGAGATAAGATAGATGAATAGATAGATTGGACAGACACAATAATAGATAGGTTGTTAGATAAGATAGAATACAGTAGAAAGATAATCAAACAGACACAAGAGATAGATAGATGGATAGATCAGGTAGATAAGACAGACAGAACAGATAGACAATAGGTAGGTGGATAGGATATAATAGAATAGATACATCTGATAGATCAGAGAGACAAGAGATAAATAGATATATAGATAGAAAGACAGGTAGATAGAATAAATAGACCAGATGGATAAATCAAACAGACAATAGATAGGTCAGAGAGAGAAGGAGAGAGACAGAGACAGAGAAATGATATAACATAGATCAGGAACAAGTGGTCAAATGACTTGACCAAGGTCATACAACCAGTAGCTTCAGAAGCAAGACTTGAGCTCTAAAGTCATCTCTTTATCCAGTACTCCATTTTCTACAGGAATCTTGTGATATCAATATGAGCCAACCTAGATCTAGTACATGTAGAATATATAATTATTACATTGGAGATGGGAGAGGGAATAGATAAGGAGGAAGAAGAGTACTAGAATAATGAGAAGAAAGAAATAATCTAAACTCTCTCCAGTTGATTCCCTGAATATGGACCCACAAGGCATTGCGTACAATGCTATCCTCCTCTGCTCAGTAACACAGGCCAATACCGGAGATTCTGATCTGCCACTTACCCCCTAATTTCCTCCCTCTTATCACCGACAACAACCTCACTTGCGTATTTAAAGAATCCGGATATTTGTGGTTCTGGACATCAAAATGATAAATAAGTTGCCCTCTAGGTACTTACAGTCTTAGAAAAAACCAACAAAAATACAGGTTCATATAAAGGTAAGGTTTTCAAATGTGAAAAATCATCAATCAATCAATCACAGGTCAAGTACCTACTATGTGCCCAAAACCTCAAGGAGTTCACATTTTATTAGGGAGGATAACATGTACCTATATATTTGTGTGTGTGTGTATATATATATACATATATATATATATGCAATATCAATACAAGGTAATTATGTAGGAGATAGAACATAAGCTGTGTTTTAGAGGAAAATAGAGATTCTAAGAGTTGGAGATGAAGAAGGGTCACATTCCAAGATGGAAGGCAACTTGTTCAAAGGCTTAGTTAGAATGTTATGCATGAGCAAGAGAAAGGAGGCCAAGATGACTAGGCCATAGGGCACACGAAGGGGAGTGAGATGTGAGAATAGCCGAAAAGTAGCAGGGAGCCAAATCATAAAGATTTTAAAATGCTAAACAAGAAGGTTTATTTTTAGTCCTAAAGGTAGCAAGGAGAAATTAGAATTTATGGAGAAGGGTAATGACATGGTTAAACCTATGCTTTAGGAATATCAAATTGGCAGCTCATGCAGAATAAATTAAAAAGGGAATAGATTTGAGTCACAGAGACCAAGCAGAACATTACTACAGTAGTCTGGGTGAGAAATGATGAGGGTCTGAAGAAGCATGGTGGCTGTGTGGATAGAAATAGAGATGGAAGCAGAATATATTATGGGGGTAGAATTGAGAAGATGTGGCCACTGATTGGATATGGGGGGAGAGGGGGAGGGAGAATGATTAGTCCAAGATGGTTAAGAAGTCACAAACCTGAGTTATAGGTAGGATGATGGTGACCTTAGCAGAAATAGCAATTTGGGAAAAGGGATGGATTGAAGGAAAAGATGAGTCCAAGAGTTACAATATAGTGACAGATAATCAACCTGCCTTTAAAGCATAGCAACTATGTGACCATAGATATGTCACTTAACTTTTCAGTGACTTAAGGTATCTGCTAAAACTCTAAGTTGAAGAGTAGTTCATAGGATCATAGATCTAATAATTAGGATAGCCAACATTTATAAATAAATTTGTATTCATTCAAATTATTAAATGTCCCATTCTATCCACACAATAACTCTGGGGCAAACTGAGACAGACAAATGTTAAATGACTTGCCCAGGGTCACACAGCTAGTATCTGAGGTCACATTTGAATTCAGGTCTTCCTGACACTAATCCCAGTGGGAATTAGTGCTGTTCCCTCCAGCTGTAGAGAAGGTAAACTTGGTTATGTCTTTTATCCTAATAACTGATGCCTCCACAAAAACCGACTAACACTTTGGGAATGGTGCACATATGCATCAGACAGCCTGGAATCTAAAGCAAAATAAAACAACACACCAAAAAAGCCCTGGCCTTCTGGAAAACACTATAAAATTTTTCACTGTCTAATATGTTCATGGAATAAAAAGATCTATGAATATAAAAATATTAGCATCTTTCTTTAATATCTTTAATTACAACAGATATTTCTTTGGTATTATTGTAGATAAAGCAAAGACAACAAGTTTGCCTGAAATTTTCATGTTAGAGAACACCTGATGTAATCAGTCACAATATAATTTTTGACACATGTACTGTGTACCAGGCCTCAGACTAGGTTACTTCCATTGATTCTTTCCAGGTACAATAGTAAACCAATCAGCAGAGAGACCCAGCTGGATTGGAAAGCAGGTTATAAAATGAGATGCCTAAAGAGATGATGATAGAACTCATATTCAACTCTAGGGTGGGATTCAGAACTGAAGTATGAGTCATGAACAACACAACAGTTCCAGGCCAGGAAGAGCTACATCCAGTTGACTGAGTCAAAGAAATAAGGGAAACTGAATTACCTCAACTGGATCTGACAGGAACAGGAATAAATATCCCTCATCTTACAAAGGGAGAAAAAGAAAGGCCCCAAGATCTTTGTAAACTTCATAAGTAGACAGCACCTCTGTTTAATAATTCACATGAAATACTATGCCAGCTGCCAGCTCACACCCATTTAGTAACAACTTCAGATATGAGAGCTTCTTGGGCCCGGTTACCCTTCTAAGGTCTTTCATTCTCCAGAAGTGTCTTGGGTTCACCAAACACAAGGTTTGGTTTAAACCACTGATGAGAATCTTGAAAGCTGTCTAAGTCATTGTACAGTTATAGTGTCTGACTCTTTGTGACCCCATTTGGGGTTTTCTTGACAAAGATGGTGGAGTGGTTTGCCATGTCCTCCAACTCATTTAAAAGATGAGGAGACTGAGGCAAACAGGGTTAGGTGACTTGCCCGGGGTCACACAGCAAGTAAGTATCTGAGGTTGGCTTTGAACTCAGGAAGATGAGTCTTCCTGATTCCAGGTCTGGCACTCTATCCACCATGCCACCTTGTTACCCCACCAGATTATCTATGCTTATTGCTATTGCTCCTCTCAGTGAAGTCTATATATTGCTAAGCAAGGCTATCAGATTGCACTGCCTAAAACCTGCCTTTTGTAATTATCACCAATACCTATATTCTGTAACACATACAGTAACTGCCTCTAGTTCATGTGGACATTATAATCTCTCTCCCACCTGGCATTTGCAATTACCATTTATTTTCTCCACAATAACCATTAACTCCAAATTGCTCCTTGGCCTCCATAGTCACCCACAAGAGACTTCATAATAAATCCTTTTGCATTTGTGTTTTGTATTTTGCATTTGTGGGAAGGGTGATACAATGGAGAGAATGCTAAACCTAGAGTCACAAGACCTGAGTTAGAATTTCATTTACTACTGATGAGATTTGGGGCAAGTTATGCAACCCCTCTGGGACTCAGTTTCCCCATTTGTGAAATGGGGGTTTGGACTAAATGACTATTAAAGTGCCCAGGTCTAGAGCTATACTGCTATGAATCTAAAATGAAGTTAATTAGCCCCCAGACTAATAGTTTGAGACATCTGTAATAGTTGGGTTATTTTTCATTCTTTCCCTGATGTCAGGACCTGCCTAGAGGACATTGCCAGCTGCCATCTTTATTATATAGAGTTTTGCCATTCATTGTCATTGGCTAGGTGGTGGTAAAAACCCCAGACACAGTACCAGGTCCCAGTGACTACAGAAGCCTAAGCTAATAGCTTTTTCATGCTCTCCCTACTAGCACACAGGGACAAGAATAATCACTCATTTGATCTGCTGTCTCCCTGCGAGGGAACCCTGTCGGGCTCACTGTCCCACTGGGAGACCCACACAGGGGCCACGATAGTCTCCTGGTTTGGAGAGGGCTGCCCGCCAAGCTTTCTCAGGAATATGTGTCACTCTGTGGTATGCCTGTTTTCCTCCCCAATAAAATCATAATTTGGCAGGGCCAGGGATGAAGATATTAAATCAATACCAGATTGCAGAAGTTGCAGAAACGTTCCACCTATTCATCATGGCCTGTCCAATAGCCGTAAACTACAGGGGTTGCACAGGGAAAGGAGTCCCCCTAGACTGCAAGCCCTTTGGCTTAGTAAATCACCTAGGACTCCTGACTTCTTTTGTAGGGAATAAGAAGTCCCCCAGAAGAATAAGATGTGGGAACAAGAATAATATAGCCAGGAAGAATGTACTTTCTTAATCATTTCTTTGGTGACCACCCATAAGTACAGTGGTAAGGAGATGAGTTTTCTGTGTTTTCCAGCTCTATTCAAAAAGTGGGAGTCACTAGGATATTGGTACCTTACTAAGCCCATTGAGCTCTTAGAATATATCTTAACACTGAACTGAGGATGTTTGGCTTGGAGCTAGCCATAGGAATGAGCTTGCTGAACCAAAAATTAAATATATCAGTCCCCAGTTGAGTCTGGTAAACACTGTCAGGTGAATCAAAGCTGTGTTTATCCTAATTTACTTCAGTATGACTTGGTGGGTGCTGATGACTATCATACTACTCACAGTTATGTATGGAAAAGAGAACTATTACAAAGTCCCATATTCTTGATTACCAAGGGTGCACTGATGGGAGTGAGGCAATATGAAATAAGTGTCATCTTGTCCAGGAGAAGCTACATGGGGATGGCATCTGTGTGATCTTAATAATGGAGAGAGCCTTGGATCTGGAAAGAGCAAACCACTCTCATATCTTTGCCAAGAAAACTCCAAATGGGGTCACAAAGAGTGACTGAAAAATGACTGAACACAGCAGCAACTTGGATCTGGAAGCAAAGGACCACCTGTGATGCTTACTACCTGTGGGACCTTTGGAGAATCCCTTAACCACCCCAGTTTGCTCATCCATAAAATGGGGAGGGGGTTAAAATGGTCTCCAAGGTCTACTCCAGCACCAAGTCTATGATCCTGTTTGGAAGGATGGATTCATTTTTCCCTCACTAAGTTTAGTGAGTTTTCCTCACCCAGGCAGCTAGTCCAGTACAGCAAAGTGTATGGGAGCACTGGACTTGGGATCAGGAAAGGCCTGAGTTCACACCTTGACTCAGATACTTACAAGATATTCAGCATCTTCTCTGGACATGTTTTATAGCAACTTCATTTTCAATCACCTATACCAAATCTAGTGCCCTTGTCGACTAATTTGTTGTTCAATCATGTCCAATTCTTCATGACCCCATTTGGGGTTTTCTTGACAAAAATGCTAGAGCACTTTGCCATTTCTTTCTCCAGTTCATTTTGTAGTTGAGGAAACTGAGACAAATAGGGTTAAGTGACCTGACCAGGGTTATACAGCTAGTAAGTTTCTGAGGCAAGATTTGAACTCAGAAAGATGAGTCTTCTGGACTCCAGGCCTGCTACTCTCTCCACTGCACCACCCAGCTTCCCATTACTGACTAAAAGATTGTACCTATAAGACAACTACGTTGCTACCTGGGGGGATAGATGGCATTGGTCATAAAATAGAGTTTTTCTCTATGTGAAGCCTTCAGGAAACTTAAAAAAAAAAAACTAATGGGGAAACAGAAAATTGTTAGAGGGGCATATAAAATACACATGCAACAGTAATATCCACATATAATACTAACGTCACCAACGATGGTGATAACAATAAACCACCACCACCACAGCTGATAACACTATACAATGGACTTTAGGTTTTAAAAAGAGGCAAGATAGTATAACAGATAGTACAATGACCTCAGAGAAAGGTAGAGCCTAGTTCAAATCCTGTCTCTGACACCTGTTGGCTAGGTGCCCTGAGGCAATCTCTAAGATGATAAGTAGCCCAGTAATTAACGATCTGTGCTAGTAGGAGTTTTCTTAACAAAAGCTTCTTCTAACAATTAAATCATCAACCTAGTTAATTTATTTTTTAAGTTTTACTTGGGGGTGTCTAGGTGGCACAGTGAATAGAGCACTGGCCCTGGAGTCAAGAGGACCTGAGTTCAAATCCGGCCTCAGACACTTAACACTTACTAGCCATGTGACCTTGGGCAAGTCATTTAACCCCAATTGCCCTGCCAAAAAAAAAAATCAGTTTTGCATAGCACTTTTCTTACATTTTCTCATCTGGTCCCTATAACAACCATGTGAGCTACTAATAACACTCACTTTGATGAAGATGAAGATGAAGAAATTGTGGCTGAGAAGTTAAATGACTTGTGTTTGTGACCACAGCCCATAAATATTAGTGGTGGAATTTTAACTCGGGTCTCTCTTTACTCTTAGTCTCATGCATTTTTATTTTTCTTCTTCTAAACACCCATATGATGATCTAGGTCCTAGGAGATCTTATAATTTTCCTAAATGTGCACATGGAATATAATAAAAATGCACATATACTGAAAAACAATATCTTAAAATTTTCCCATGCATCATATGTAGTCTGCTCCATAAGACCACCAGTCTTAGACTTCACACTCCTTTATTACTGCAGCAATCCATATCAACCCCACTGATACCGCAGCTTCTGTGATTTTCATGTAGACATTGTCATAGTCTGTCTTTTAGAGAAAGGCTGGGGTGGTGATATTTGCTTGATTACAAACTCATTCTAGAACTGATTCCAATTATGAAATGGTTGACTAAGTTTCCATTTCTTCTCAGCACCATCCTTCACCAGATTAACTAACAAAGTCCTGAAAAGTCATGAATGAGTTGTTAAGTGATCTGAACTTGCAGACTTGAGAGTCAGTTGTGAGGAGTCCAGAAAACCAGGCCTGTAAAATAATATAACTCCATGGATTAGCCTGGAAGAAGGATTCAGAGTGGCTTTTTATTTTTAAAAAATGCTATCTGTCTTTAAAGGCATTGATATCTTCCAAGGCTAAAAGATAAAATTCAAAGAGAATTAAATTCAAAAAGTAGTTATATCTACACAAACTATTCTCAAAAACTAACAGAATCCTTTTATGGGACAAATATAGTCCTCATACCTAAAACAGGGAAGAATAAAACACAGAAGGAAAACTATAGACCAATATAATTAATGAACATTGACTCAAAATTTTAAACAAAATCCTATGAAACAGAATGTAGGAATTTATCCAAGAAAGCACTCATTATGACCAAGTGTGATACCAGGAATATACAGATCCTTCAGCATTAGGAAAACAACCTACATAAAGAATCATATCAAAAACTAAAACATGCAAAACCACATGATCATCTCAATAAAATCAGGAAGAATATGTGACAAAGTACAACACTCATTTATATTAAAAAAAATTAAACCTTCTAAAATACAGGCATAAAGGAAGGTACTATATAAAATGGTAATACACTAAAACCTTTTCCAATAAATACAGGAATAAAGTGAGAATGCTTACTTTCCCCACTATTATTTACTATAGATCTAGAATTGCTAGGCAATAGCAATAAAATAAATTAAAAGCATAAAAAAGTAAATAGGAGATATTCCACTATCCCCATGTGCTGATGAACTGATGGTATACTTGGGGAATCTTAGAGAAGCAATAAAGACACTAATTGAGATGATCAATAGCTTTGGTAAAGTCTCAGGCTACAAAATAAATCTTCAAACCCCATGTTATGATAATAACAAAACCTAAGAAATAATAATAGAAAGAGAAATCTTATTCTCAACAACTACCAAATGCATGAAGAATCTGCAGATCTCTCTGCCAAAAGACAGGAAGAGGTTGACCCAGATTTGAACTCAGGTTTTCCTGACTCCAGGTCCAGCACTCTGTCACTGAGACACCTAGCTTCTTTGACCAGCATACCCTCGGGTACACAGTATAGAATATTTCACTTGATTTTTACAACAATCCTACAAGGTAGTTTCTATGTATATAGGTATCCTTACCATCCATATTTTATAGATAAAGACGCTGGATCAGATAAAGTGACTTGCCCATATTAGAGAACTAGAGGTAGGTTTTGAACTCAGTTCTTCTTGAATCCAGATTTGGCCCTCAAAGTCTTTCACAGGCTTATTTCAAGAATCATAGCCTCAGGAGCAGCTAGGTGGCTCCTGGAGTTATGAGGATCTGAGTTCAAATCTGGCCTTGGACATTTAATACTTACTAGCCGGGTGACCTTGGGCAAGTCACTTACTCCAATTGCCCTGCCTTCCCCCCTTAAAAAAAAAAAGGAATCAAAGACTCACAGATCTAAAACTGTAAGAGATCTCAGAGGCTGTCTCATCCAATCCCTTCATTTTATAAATGATGGAACTAAGGACCAGGAAGAATAAGTGACTTGTCCCAGGTATTACACAGGTAATAAATATCAGAGGTAGGTTCCTAAGACCTTTATCCGGCACTTTAATCATCTTATAGGCTTACAGTGAGAATCTATGGACATCATGTACCTAATGTGCATTGTAAACCATAAAATATCCTATAAATTTTAGCAATTATTTGAAAATTAGGAATTCAGGGGCTAGGGTCAAGGGTCATCCTACTGGACCATACTGGAATGGGCTGGAACCCTTGAAAGACCTCCAGACCAGAGCCAAAATAAGCACTTATTTTAGTGGCAGAAATTCATTATGGCTTTTGTTTGACATCACTGCCTTGCCTCCCAGGGCCCTGACAAACAGCAGGGGATTCCCAACCACTTTGGGATATGACCAGGACACACTGTCCTTTCCTCGTCTAATCTTTCAACCTGTGTTCTAGGGAACTGGTGGAATCTGTGGATAGCTGCCAAGATTTAAATATCCCTTTTCCCTCCCTGTATCCTGCCCTCTCTACACTGCACTCCCCTCCTGCCCTCCACATACATATATACACACACCAGAACTATATAATTTTAGAGCTAGAAAGGACTTTATACAGGGTAATGATGAATGTTTCCATCTTTAACGTCCTCTCATTCTTTTTAACTGTATTTATCTTTCCAATGTGATCATGAAATGACAAAACCCATTTGAAAATGGGGGATTCTCTCCCAAGCTATTTAAGCTCTTGATTTTTTTTTTTTTATCAAACTCTTGAGTTGATGATTTCAGTTGTTTCTGATTCTTCTCTATTTAGTCTGTTCCACTGATCTACTTTTCTACGGTTTTTATTGTTGTTAAGTTGTCTCACTTGGGTACAATTCTCCATGAACCTGTTTGGGGTTTTCTTGGCAAAGATACTGGAGTGATTTGCCATTTCCTTCTCCAGCTCATCTTATAGATGAGGAAACTGAGGCAATCATCATTAAGTGACTTGTCCAGGATCATATAGTTAGTAAGTGATGAGACCAGAACTGAATTCAGGAAAATGAGTCTTCCTGACTCCAGACCAGGCACTCTATCCACTGTGCCACCCAGCTGACTATTGTAATGTTTAACAGGTACCAAAAAGTTATTATGATTACTGCTCTGTAACCTAATTCAAAAGCCTGGAAGTACTCTTATCCCCTTATTCCTCATTTATTCTTCATGTCCCTTGTGCTTGTATATTTTTTTGTCCCTCTAAATGAATTTTATTAACCTCAATAAAAGATTCCCTTGGTAATTTGATTGGTATAGCACTATATCTGCAAATCAAGGAGTATAGTATTTTTACTTTGAAATATGTGTGTGTGTGTGTGTGTGTGTGTGTGTGTGTGTGTATTCCATCATAATAAGAATTCTCTTTCTATGCTTGTGTCTTGTAGGGATCTTTAGCATAAATTAAAGTTTTACTTTGTCAAAAGATTTCTCTGCACCTACTGATATAATCATTTGGTATTTGTTTTGTTTTTAATATACTTGAAAATGTCAATTATTTTATTGATGTTAAACCACCCCTGTGTCCCTAGTATAAATCCAACTTTATCATAGTGAATAATTTTTGGATGTATTTCTATTGTCATTTTGTCACGATTGTATTTAAAATATTTGCATCAGTATTCAATAATAATATTATCCTATAGTCCTTTTTCTTTGCTTTATCCTTTCTTTGTTTAGGTACAAGAAAAATGTTTTTCTCATAAAGGAAATTTAGTTGAGTACTTTCTTTCTCAATTTCTAAGAATAATTAATGTAGCATAGATTTTGATTGTTCTTAAACATTTTACATAATTCACCTATAAACCATCTTTACCAGTGGTTTTTCCCCACACTTTTGGATTAATCAATTTCATTTCCCGAGATTAGATTAATACCTCTACCTTAATACCTTCTATTAATCTGTATATTTTCTGGTTTTGTACACAATTCTCCATTTCTTTTAAATTCCCAATTTTGCTGGCATATAATTTCGTAAGAAATTGTATTTTTATGTTTTATGAATTTACCATGTTAATTCATTATTTTGGCAATTTGGTTTCCTTCTCCTTTTTTATGTTAGATAAAGGTTTGTCAGTTTTGTTCATTTTTTCCCCAAAGAATTAGCTTTTAAATTGGATTCATTACTTTTAACTTTTTGTTTTCCTTCTTTTTTATTATCTAATATTCAAAATTTCCTCTTTTGTATATCTTTGGTTTTAGTTAATTTTCTCATTATTAAAATAGCATGTTCAGTAATTAATCCTCTATTTTCCTATATATTTTTTCAGAGATATAATTTTTCCTCTAAAGGTTGCTTTAATAGCACCCAAGGAATTTCAGGTTTATTTCATGGTTAACATTTGCTTTCAAATAATTATTCATTGTCTTCTATGGTATGTTCTTTGATCAAATCATTATTCTAGATGTCATCATTAAGGTCCATTTATTTCTGTAATCATTGCTTGTGTTTCCTTCATTAATTACTATTTTTATTGCACTCTGGTCTATTAATTAGATTTTTTAGTATTTCCCTTTTTTGCATTAATTTGTTTAAGTACTGTGTTCAAGTATATTTTTGTTCTATTTTTGTAAAGGTACTTCACAGTGCTAATAAATGCATACATATATATCCTATATTCTTTAATGTTCTCATTAAAAACGTAAATCTTTCAGCTCTACATTTTCCAGGAGTTCATTCATTTCTATATTTGCCTTTCTGCTAAATCTATCCAGCTCTGAAAGTAGAGCATTAAAGCCTCTTGTAACAATTACTCTACTTTCATTGTCTTTTTTTTTGTAATTCAGCTAATATTTTTTTAATAATTTAAGATCCTATATTTGGTGCATGTAAGTACAATTTCTATATTTGCTAAATGATAATTTAATTAATAATTTAAATAATATAAATAAATAAAATAATTTAAATAATAATTAAAAGATAATTTCTTAAGCATAATATAGTCTTTCTATTAATTTCTCTTAATGTTGAAAACTTTTGTTTTTGCTTTTTCTGGTAGCACCTAATTTTTATACATTATAACTCCTAATTTTTATACATTTGATATAATGTAAATTTTATTCCAGTCTCTCATTTTAATTTTTCATGTGTCTATATTTAGATATATTTCTTGCATTCACTAAGTTATTGGATTTTATTTTCTTATCTGTCCTGTTACACTCACTGGATTGAATTGTTTAATCAATTCATATTTAAAGTAATTATTGTTAGGGTTGTATTTTTCTCCACTTAAAATAATTATCTCCTTCTTCCTTTAAATCAAGACATTGATCCTTCAATAAACTTTGCCCAATTTTGATGCTATTCTGTTTTCATAGGCTTCCCCACCTCCTCCCCATTTCATTTTACTTATGCCAAGTTTTTTTAATTTTCTTAAATCATTTAGTACTCCTTTTTTTCTCCTTATTTTTTTTCTTCTATAACTTGGATTTGTCTCTGGCCCCAGGTCCGTTACTTTTGAGCATCCCTTGCCCAAGGGTTCTCTTCTACCCAGAAGAGGTTAAGCAAATTCTCCTGCGATCAGGTCAAGCCCAGGCTGATTGTGCTCTCATTTTAGATAGCCAGTCCTCCAGTTCCACTTAACAACCTAAGACCACATTAGCTTTTACAAAGGATTATTTATTTTAAAGATATAGCAAAAAACAAAAATGTAAACTCCCAAATACCTTCAAAGCATAATCTCCACCTATGCCACTGCAGTCTCAGAGGAGAGGAAGATAGAATTAGCTTTACAATTTAACTCAGTTCCTACATAGAATTGGTCCTAGCATATTCAAGTCTACCAATCTATCATCCTTGCTTATCAGAACTTCCCTGGTAGGTATGCTGCAAAATACAGCTGTGGATTCCTGAATTCCCAGATCTCAATAGCTCAGGCCATTGGGTCAAAGGTTCCTCTTCCTTCAACTACAACTGAAAATGAAAAAGAAAATTGAGTGAAATCCCAGGCTTATTTCTTGGGGCCATATGGCCCAGTGATAGGCAAGAGGACCCTTTACCACAGGGTGTCACTTGTAATGAGTAAAGAAATACTTTGGGGGCGGCTAGATGGTGCAGTGAATAGAGTACCAGCTCTGGAGTCACAAGGACCTGAGTTCAAATCTGGCCTCAGACACTTAACACTTACTAGCCGCCATGTGACCTTGGGCAAGTCACTTAACCCCAATTGCCCTGCCTTCCCCTCTCCAAAAAGCAAAAAGAAAAATCTAAAAAAAAAAAAATTAAAAAAATACTTTGTCCTTAGACTCCAAGGCAGGGATAGGAGTGGGGAATAGGGGGGAAGGCAGGTAGTTTTAAATATGCAAATTATTCTGATGATGTAGCCAATGGAAAGGGGCTACTTTCCAACCACATGGTAGCTCAACTGTAATGTTAATGGGATATAAGAACTTCACCACCCACTAATAGACCTCTTGTGGAGCCTATTAAGGGAAGTTTGCTTAGGGGAGGTTTACATGTAGGAAGACTTTCACACCTTTTGCTAATTTCTAACTAGGCACTGAGTCAGGAAGGTTCTGATACCTTCTTGCTCTGAGAACTGTGTATATAATCTGAGTTGGTATTGTGCTTTGGGGGCTTGCTTTTGAGAAGGATCTTGTGATTCCCTGGTTGAGATTCTGAGTGGCCGTTGGTTCAGAGTTCCCCAACTGCTCAGACATAAAGGTTTTCTCAATCCAGGGATTTATGTAAAGTGTTTTGCTAATTCAGGAAGTTAGCGCCCTGTCTGTTGGTCTTTATTTATCTGCTTGTATTTTCTTGTTTGCATTTTCTCTGAAGTTTAGGCTGCTGATTTTCCCCTGAACTAATGAATGTAATTAAAAAGATTGTTGACCCCTTAAACAGCTATCTTTCCTAGTAAAGCAGATCTAAAAACCTATGGTAGCAGCCATCCTGGGTATGCCATTGTGGTTGTTACACCAATACAGGATGTCTACACATGTGCCAGTTCTCCTTTCAACCAGAAGCAGGTCCTCCACTATCTTCCCCAAGTGCAACTCTACCTTAGGTGATAGGGGAAAGTGTCACACTCCACTACATTTCCTTCTTCCCTTCTTTTTTCCCCTCCCCCTCTTACTCCCTTCTTCATTTCCTTCCTTTCTTTTTCTTTTCCTTCTCTCCCTCCTCCTTCCCCTCCTTTTTTCTCTCCCTCATTCTTCATTTCAATTCCTTTATCTGTTTCTCCTATTTTTGCACCTTCTCTTTCCCCATGTATTGAAATTTTCTTCTGCCCTCCAGACCATATTTATAGTCATTTTCTTTTCCTGAATCATTTCCCAAGAAGTCTTCTGTTGCTTTCTCCTCATAATTCTTCTTTCTTTCCAGTCTAACCTAAATTTTCTTTTCTGATTCTTTGGCAAAGGTCTTTTTTATTGTCTCTGTGACTGTTAGAGAGAGAAAGCTTTTGAAGTATTGGGTTTTAGCTCTTTCTCCTATCCTATGTTTCTGTGTTTTACCTTGCTAGATTTTACCTTGTCTTCCCTTTTTTCTACTGTACCTTGCTCTTAGAAATATCAGCGCAGGAGAAAAGCAATGTCACAAAGGCCATATTGTGAGGTAGAAGTCACTTTGTTTCCCAAGTTCTGAGGCCCAATCCTTACCATGATCAATTTTGAATCCCAAGGCCATATTATCAGCCAACCACTCAATCAATAAGCATTTATTAAGCACCTATTGTGTTCTGGGTACTATGCTAAGTTCTGGGAATACAGAGACAAAATCTAAACAGTTCCTTCCAACAAGAAGCTTAAATTCTAACATAAGAAGAAGCTGATATTTACATATGTCATTTTATACCCCCTACCTCTCTGGATGCTGATTGCTCTTACAATTCTTACATTAGCTCTCTTGGGGTAGGGTATTCTCTAAGAAGACACAAACCTTTCTCAGAGAAAGTGGTTTCTTAATGTGCCAATTCTCCTAGACACAACCTATTAAAAGATCTTTGTCTCTTAGTGCAAACATATACATCCTTTCCCACTGGAATGTTCTTTGGTGGCTATCTTTCCTTCCCCTCTCCCCTTCCTTCCTCTTTCTGTGTCTCTCTCTCTCTCTCTCTCTCTCTCTCTCTCTCTCTCTCTCTCTCTCTCTCTCTCTCTCTCTCTCTCTCTCTTGCTCTCTGTCTCTTTCTCTCTCCCACCCCACCCCCATTCTCCTCCTCCTCTCTGTCTCTGTCTTGTCTGTCTCTATCTCTGTACCATTTGGGGAGTTTCTTTCTATTATTCCATGATCTCTCAATAGTCCACAGGGTTCTCTCTTTCATTAGGTAACATTTATTCGTTTTCCTTTATATTACAATGTTTACTCAAAGTGTGTCATTTTCTCTTTAAAGCTTTATTTGTTCTCTCTTCTATCATTATGATTCTCCCTTGTGGTTTAGCTACTTGTTAGCTGACTTTTTTCCAGGTTTCCTCTCACCTTTGGGAATCCTCTTCATTCTCAGGTTCCTCTCCCTTCCACTGCTGCCTAGGACCGGGCAATTAAGCAGCCTCACTTTTCTCAAAAGGAGGAACAAAGAGGTTGGCTGGTCAGGTTGTCTGTGTGATTAAAATCTCTAAGAGTAGAGAACTCACCCTAACTGGTTTTCCAGTTTCTTTTCTCTCAGGTGCAGGTCTCATTCCCCTCTAGTCTGTGACTCAAAATGTTTCACCTGTCTTCTACCCTGCCTAAATCTCCCTCCTTTTCCTCTTCTAATTTCTATTCCTCCCCCCCTTTTTCCCTCATGTTTCAGGGTAGAATCAGTGTATAACACCTCCTGTAGGGAATAGGAATAGATGTTTGGTTTTTGTTGTTGTTTAGTTGATGAATTGTGTCTGACTCTTCATGATCCCATTTGGGGTTTTCTTGGCAAAGAGGCTGGTTAGGTGGCGTCACTGCCATGGAAGGAGAATCCTTATACCCAGACCTCAAGGCAGAAGTATGTAAGCTTTTTTGTACTCACAGCCAGAACAGGGATGTCAGTTGTGGGTAGGGATGAGTAATGAGAGTTTTAAGTTCCCTCATTCTTGACATTTTTACTTTGTAAGGGCATTTCGTCTTTTTATTTTGAGGATTCAGTTATAATTACTCTCTATTTGGTACATAATTCCTTTTTTCCCCAAGGTTTTGGGGAAACTTACAGAGAGCCTCTATTTGGCCATCTTGCTGGTCATGTTGTCATTGACTTTTGTGTACAACTTTCCTGAGTATAAATTCTTTTCCATTACATAGGCTTTAGTTTTCTCATGGGAAGAAGCCACGTATTACTACTTTAAATGAACAGAGCTGTTTTTCAAAAAATTCCCTTCTGTCTAAGATGGTGCTGGCCACAGAGTAGGTTCTCGCTTTGCTAAATTAAGCTGAAATGGCTGTTTGGTATCATATAGACAAGGCTCTTCATAACTAAGTAAACTAACCAGAAGTTTTGGCATCTATCACATAGCTACAACCTTAGATAAATCCACCCAATTGTGACCTGATAAAGAACAGGAGCCTTTTCTAATATGTAGCTTAATGAAAACTAGAGACAGGCTGAAAAATTGGAACAATGAAACTCCAAAGGGGCATAATTGTATCTGTGTGACTGGTGGGCTCCATCCAATATCTTCTGTTCTTAACTCAATAAAGTCACAAAATTTATGTTAACACCAGTATGTGATAAGTGTTTGGATGTACCTGGAGAGTAATAAACCATCAACTTAATACCTGTGCCAGATCTCAACAAGACCTGTTCATCAACATAATCATACATTAGTATGTCTGAAGAAGGCTGTTGATACAATGCCATGACATAAATCATAATAATTATGTCTAATGCTGGGAATATAACATATATATTCCACTATGTAGGTATTAACTAAATAATTAATGGAGTGTAATGGCCAGGGTTGTTCAGTTGTGTCCAACTTTTCATGACCTCATTTGGGGTTTTCTTGGCAGAGATACTGGGGTGGTTTGCCATTTCTTTCTCTAGCTCATTTTACAGATGAGGAAATAGAGGCAGACAGGGTTAATTGACTTGCTCAGGGTCACACAGCTAGTAAGTGTCTGAGGATGGATTGGAACTCATGAAGATGAGTCTTCTAAACTCTAGGCTCAGCACATTATCTACACCACCACCTAGCTGCCCAAGGGAATGCTATGCTTTAGCAATAGGTTCAAGGGTAGAAAACACAGCTGAGACTGTTCACTGGACGTGAACTCTGTAGGCTTCACCCCCATGGAGATCTTAATTTGTCATGGTCCATGCTGCAGTCAGCACAGTTGTCTGTTTGCCAAACTAACCTGTCTTCCGTGAGATTTGAGGAACAATGGGTGGAAGAGTGTGATAATGAATCATAAGGAAAAGCTCCAGAGAGTTCTTGACAGCTCCACTGTGGGGATTGGGTATTCCATCCCCATTGGCAGAGGTTGGCTAGCAATAGAACACTGGACCTGGAATTAGGAAGATCTATGTTCCAGTTTGTCCTCAGATACCTGCTAGAGGCAAGTCACTTAACCTCTGTTTGCCTCAGTTTCCTCAACTGTACAATAGGGATAATAATAGCACCTGTTTTACAGGGTTCTTATGAGGAAATTGCTTAGCATGGTGCCTGACACATAGTAGTCATTATATAAATACTTATTTCCTTCTTCTTATTCCTTTCCTCAATATTTCTCTAATGTGGTTATGGCTATATCACCCTTTGGGGAGGCAATCACAATCTTGAGCTGTATGTCTGTTTTGTTTTTGTTTCGTTGTTTGTTTGTTTTTTTTGGAGGGCAGTTGGGGTTAAGTGACTTGCTCAAGGTCACACAGCTAGTTAAGTGTTAAGTGTCTGAGGCTGGATTTGAACTCAGGTCCTCCTGACTCTAAGGCTGGTGCTCTATTCACTGTGCCACCTCACCACCCTATATGTCTGTTTTCCTGAGGATGCCTATATGGTTCCTATGATCAGGTCCTGTGCCACTTGGTAGCTTAAATTTAAAGTAGATTAGAGGGAAATCTAAGTGGTGATGACATGTTCTAACCATTCATCCTAGAGCTATATACCTGATTTTTCTATAATGAAGATCTATCACCCTATCATCTTCAGGTATCCAGAAGTGGGTACCATGTTATTTGGAGGGGTGTGGGTAGAGAGATGCCTGGACCTGTGATTTCATCAATGTAGTGAACGCTCAGTGTAGGAATTATTTCCACCAATACAAGTAATCAATTATTGATATCTTGTATTCCAAAAGAATAGAACGGGGGCATTGATAGTATGCAACACTGACCTCTGGTTACCCAGCTATCATGTGGCAGGGCTGCACTTGAAATCAGGTCTTCCTTACTCTAAAGTTAGCCTTTCATCCACCATGCCATGTTGCTTCTCATTCATACCCTGATGATATGGGTGAAAGAGACCAGACAACATATGCTCCATACACACATACATACATATATGTATATGTATGTATATAGGTGTACATATATATATGTATTTTATATGTATACCTTACAGATATTGTGTGTCCAGTTCCAGACCACCACAATAAAGCAAATATTATGATAAAATGAATATCACAATAGAGTCACGTGACTCTTGGGGTTTTTTTGATGCTTATAGAAGTTGTATTTGCACTACATCATAGTCTATGAAGTGTACAATAGTATTATGTCTCAAAAACAATGTATATACCTTAATTTAAAAATACTTTAATGCTAAAAACTGCTTAGCATCATCTTAGCTGTTGGCAGATCTTAATCTTTTTGCTGGTGGAGGGTCTTCCCTCCATGTTGATGGCTGCTAACTGCTTAGGATGGTGATTGCTAAAGGCTGGTGTGACTGTGGCACTTCCTTAAAATAAGATGCAATGAAGTTTGCCACACTGATTAAGTCTTCCTTTCACAAAAGATTTCTCTGTAGTATGTAATAGTGTAGTGTAGTCTGATAGCATTGTACCCACAGTAGAACTTCTTTCAAAATTGGAGTCAATCCTCTCAAACCCTGCTGCTGCTTTATCCACAAAGTTTATGTAACATTCTTTAATACTGCTGTATCTCAGGGAATAGGGAAGCCCGAGCTGTGGGAGAGAGACAGGGGGCAGCTGGTCAGTGGGGCAGTTAGAACACGCACCATTTATTAAGTACACTGTTACATGGGTGAGGTTCATGGTGTCCTAAACCAATTACAGTAGTAACATCAAACAACACCGATCACAAATCATCATAAAAGATATAATATTAATGAAAAAGTTTCAAATATTCTGAGAATTGTCAAGATGTGACAGAGAGACACAATGAGAGCATGTGCTGTTGGAAAAAATGGCTTGGCCAGACTCACTCAATGTAGGGTTGCCACAAACCTTCAATTTGTTTTTTTAAAAAATGCAGTATCTGTGTAGTACAATAAAGCAGAGTACAATAAAACAAGGTGTGCCTGTATCTGCTTGAGACATGATGGAAGTACACATTTTTAATATATTATACCATTAAGGACATTTCTTTACAAAACAGACCATGATAAGGTAGCTATTTTTTTTTTGGCTTTTTGGAGGTGGGAAGGCAGAGCAATTGGGGTTAAATGACTTGTCCAAGGTCACATGGCTACTAAATGTTAAGTGTCTGAAGCTGGATTTGAACTCATGTCTTCCTGACTCCAGCACCAGTCCTCTATTCATTGCAGATAGCTAATATTTTAGTCAATAGATAGCATTAATGTAGAAACAACACTATATTACTTTTATAAACAACTGCTATATACTTTTATTGAAAAATGTTTCACTTTATATTGTTTTAGAAGATAATATTGAAGGCAATCACATTGGGAAATCCCATAGTTGCATGCATTGGTCCAAATGACTTTGATGACTGCAATTTTCTCAGAAGTGTCCACAATCACAATATAGTAAGGTTAATGGACTAATGACTAATCTACATGTGATATCTCATTTCTACCATTACTCAACCCTTTTCCAGATAACTCTAAGTCAGCTACCTATGGAGGACCCTGGCACTGACATACACCACACACCCTTAGGGACCTATTCTCTCCCTAATACATATGTATAATTCCCACTAACTTCATTAATACCAACCTGGATATCAATAAGAGGCTAGACAGACTGGGTAGCAATGATTATGTGCTATTGTGCATGAGTAACTCTTCCCATAATCACTCTAGTCGTTATTTTCCTGGTGAATTAATTCTATGTCTTACTCATCTTTTGTTTCTTCCAAAACAACTGGAAGAGACATGTGCTAACTAGTACCTATTTCTTGAGCTGGAAGAAAGTGTCTCTCAGGAAGTAATTGTGAGAAGTCTTTCACTATCTACAAATAGGCACATTCATTTTCGGCCAAGGGAATTTTTAAATACTAAAGGTGTCCTCAAATTGCCAGAGAAATTCAAGAGATAGTTTCTGCCATCTGACAAAGCTTCTGGGGCCATGAATCACTTCTGTTCTCTCTGCCAGAGGAGCAGACTAGGCTCACTTTACCACTCCACCCTACCTTGACCCACAGCCCATCCACTCAGACATCAATGGAAGCCAAAAGAAAAAGAAATGGACTTCTGCATGCCTGATTTGTGGAAATATCTTAGCCATTGTTGTTTTGACAATGTAGTTAGCTCTAGTAAAGGGATATAACCATATGAGGGTATTTTGGGTATTCCAGGAATGGTTTGTTCCTCACTAAAAGTCTTTCTTTTATTAGTGTTGTATATAATCACCTACTCATGAAGAGATTTCCTGAAGTAACTTTTAGTAAGAAGATCTCATATCATCAAACACCAGAATATAGAATTCAAAATAAAGTTTATAGAAATGAAAGAGCACCAGACTTGGACATCAGAGGTCATGACCTTAATACTCAGGACTGCCAGGGCAGTTAGGTGGTGCAGCAAATAGAGAGCAGAGCCTAGAATTAGGAAGACCTGAGTTCATATCCTGCCTCAGAAAATTATTAGTAGTGTGACCCTGGGCAAGTTACTTTACCCGGTTTGCCTCAGTTTCCTCACCTGTAAAATGAGCTAGAGAAGGAAATGACCAACTATTCTAGTATCTCTGCCAAGAAAACCAAAAATGGGATCACGAAGAGTTGGACACAACTGAAATAAACGAACAACAAAAACTATAAAATCTGACTTATACTTCCTTTGGGACCCTAGGTAAATAACAAATACTTTTAGGTTTCACTTTCCTCTTTTGTAAAATGAGAGGTCAGACTATATGATCTCCAACATCTCTCCCTGGTTCCAGCTTTATAATTCCATAAATTCCAGTGGAAAAATAAGATTTGTACCTTTGCTTGAAGGGAAGCTCAGAAGAATCTTGATATCCACAAACCATTTACAGCAACTCTCAAGATCACCAAACCAGCGATATGCTGGTAAATGTTTAACAATTGGCTTTCTTGGGGAAGGGGAGAAGGGGGAGAGAAGAATACGTCTCACTTTTGGGGTTAATCTGCATTATTAAATTTTTTCTATCACTTCCTTAAGTCTTGACACTCAACAAAATAATAAATCAAGCCCCAATTTGTAGTTTTTGACAATTCTAGAGATATGCTCATGCTGAAAATTTAGCAATCATTTCTTACAAGCTGGTATGAGCTGGTTCCAGCACCTGACTGCCTCCAACCTTTCTCCCAATTTCTAACATTATGGGGATAATGTTTCATGTAAGCAGTTTAATGAATCTAGTAGGTTGTATTTTCTCTATATTTATATTCCCAAAATGGAAACCAGTGCCTGGAATATTGTTGTTGTTGTACAGTCTTTCAGCCATGTCTGAACTCACAAAGATGAGTCTTCCTAACTCCAGGCCTGGCACTCTATTCACTGTGCCACCTAGCTGCCCCATTTCCATAGCATATGAAAGTTAGCAAACATATCTACCCGCCACAAACAACTTAATGAGATAGAAAGTATGCCTAGTATACAAAAAGTCTCTGTATGGAGAGTCCTAAGGAAAAAAGATAAATTTCCAACTCTGGAATTTACAAATACTGGGTATCCAAATTCTAGATCTTTATCTGTCCTCAGACTTCCAGGACATGAGAATCCATGCAGATGTTGCTTTTGCCCTTAGGACCTCTAAGTGCTACACAGAAATACTGGACTCAGTCTCCCAAACCCATGCTTGTAGGAGGTCATAAATATTCACTAGAGAGAAGGGGAATCGAGGAAACAAATTAGAATCCTGGTCCTCTGGCCAACTGGTGCTCCGGAGGGAAATTTTGCACCACACCCTAAAAACTCATCAGTGGGAAAGGGAAATAAACAGATTCCTAGGTTCTCTAAAGTTTTGCCTCAGGCTCTTCAAATTTCGAAAGTGATTTTCACTGATAAGGGCAGTGGGTATTGGGCACATGTCTTGATGTCTTGATGTTGGACAAATCCCCTTTCTTTCTTGCTGAAGCACTGCTAAAACATAACTGATGAATGGGGAGGAGTTGGAGAAAGAGCTGCTCCATTGTTTTCCTCCTTAAAGATTTGGCCAAAGGATTGTTTGTCTTGCTCATTTATCTCCCCCTTTGGCCCACACAGAACTCTGTCTAGCCTCCTAAGTTTCCTAAGTTCCTGGTGAAGCATTTAGCGGGGCCCATGCAGGAAGTGAGGCCATGCTTTTTTTGGCAATTGAGGTCGGCCTTTCTCCTGGGGTAGCAGCTGAAGTTTATCAGTAAGTTTAGCCTTTGCTCTCTGAGAGACCAACCATTATCTCAACTCCTCTTTAAAAAAATAATAAAAATTATTATGTTTGAAAAACGTACTAGCAAATAAGGATAATAACAAAAGATGGAAAACCCTGGTACTCACATCTCCATGCCCTCCACTGCCTGTGGGTTCACTCCTCAATCTTATAGTATAAACAAGAAGGCCAATGGTGGTGGTAGGTCATTACGTGCAACTTCCTTTCCTCTTGTGCGTGAGCCTCAAATGATTTCTTGGAGTAAATGAAAATGACAATCAGGGGAGAAGTCATATTTCCCAAATGGAAGCTGATGAAATATACTATTAGGTACAAGGAACTCCTGGGTACTGTTGACCTGGATTGCACTGAAAAAGCAACAGCTCTATGCTGGAACCTACGTCAGACCTGGTCAGAGATATAGCCTCTGATCTAAAATCTCAGTGTTCTGTCCCCTCTGGTACTTGCTCTCTGGTACCAAGCAAGCATGTAAGCAAATGTACATTCCTTGTGATGGAAGTATGTAAAGACTGAATCAATGCTGGTTCTAATTCCTCCCTCTCCTAAGCTCTGCTTATCAAAATCCTACCCATTAAAAGAATCACTAAAATATTGTTGATAGAGAACTGTGACTTGGTCCAGTTATTCTAGAAAACAATTTGGAGCTATGCCCCCAAAAGTTACTAACCTGTATATATCCTTTAATTCAATTACACCACTAGGACTATTCTCCAAAGAGCTCAAAGAAAGGAAAAGGACCCATGGGTACGAAAATATTTATAGCCACTCTTTTCTTAGTAGCCTAAAACCAGACACCAAAGGGGTACCCACTTATTGGATAATGATTGAACAAAGAAAAATGGTGGCTGAGAAATGTACTGGAATATTATAGTGCCATAAGAAATGATGAAATGGATAGTTTCACAGGAAACCAGGAAGACCCCTGTGAACTGATGCAAAGTAAAGTGAGCAAAATTAAAATACTTTCTGTAAAAACAACATTATAGACAAAAGTAAGTCTGAAAAACTAGAGATCTGATTAATGCAATGATGCCCCAGGTCAGAGAAATGAAGATGACTGACACCATCTACCTCCTGAACTTAAAACTGCAAAATGGGACGTGCATTTTTAGACATGGCCAGCGTAGGAATTTGTCTTGCTGGACTACATATGTTTGTTGTGCAGTTTTTTTTTTAAAATGTTCATGGTGGAAGGGCAGGGAGAGAGGAAGGTTTGTTTAAAAAAAAGACACTTTGTGCTATCAAAATCTGGAAGAACAGAAGCAGTTGGACATGACTGAAAACAATTGAACATCATCATTTATATCAGGGCCCCTAATTGTGGGTATACCTCAAAGCTTTATCCTGGGTCCCCTTTTCAACTCTCTCTGGACTCTCCCTTGGTGGCTGCATGGATTTAATGAGAGAGGGAAGGAACAAGCATTTACTAAGCCCATATTTTATTCCAGGCATTGTACTAAGTGCTTTACAAATATTATTTTGATTCTCTACAATCTTGGGAGGTAGATGCAATTAGTATCTTCATTTTGTAGCTGAGGAAACTAAGGCAGACAGAAGATAAATGACTTGCTATGTCACACAGATAGTAAATGTTTGAGGCAGAATTTGAATTCAGGTCTTCCTGACTCCAGGCCTTGTACTCTATCTGCTATGTGAGCTGTACCATCTCTATGCAGGTGATTTTTAGCCCTGTGGAAAAGGGGCCCACCATCCCAGCCACTTTCAATACCAACTGCCAGTGCTGAGACAGGCAAGCTAGCTTAGTTGAAGTAGCAAGGCACCTTGAAGGTCAGACTAGAGGTGGAATTTGCCAAGCAGATCAAACCACCACTTCCACATTGACTACCATCTCCCCTCAGTCCCAGTGGAGAAATCTAGGACCTTGTACCAAGAGTAACAGGGATAGCGGTGACTCCAAGAGGACTGGCCCTACCTAATCCCTATGATTATTACTCTGGAAAATAACCCTTGTGGAAATGGATCCTGGCACATGCCTGCACAGCTACTGAAGATCCAGAAAAGAAAATTCTTGACAGTAAAATCATTGGTGCTATATCAGAACCAGAGGTGGTTTGTCAGTGGAAGCAATACTAAAAAAGATGTTTTACCATCTGTTTTGACATTTTGACACTTGACACTGACCATTGGCCCTTTCCAATTGACTTATAACTGCAACTTCCTGTATGTTGTCTCGCTCTATTCAAAAGTGAGTCCCTTGAGAGCAGGGACTGTCTTGCTTTTTATTTGTAGCTACAGCACTGAGCACTGGGCTTTGTATACATCACATGCTTAATAATTTTTTTAAATTCACTCATCTATCCCTATTCTCTTCCTCTAGCTTCAGTTACATATCACTAACTATACATTGAACTAACTAACTATATCTATATCTATCTATATCTATATCTATATCTATATATATATGCATCACTAACTATATAACTATATATTGTCCCTATGGGCTCCTCAAACTCAACATATCCAAAAGAAAATTTGTTATCTCATCTTCAAACTAAATTCTCTTCCAAGTTTCTCTCTTTTTGTCAAGAGCACCGCCCTCCTCCCCGTCTACCCAAGTTCTTAACCTCATTGTGTCCCCCCAAACTTCCCACCCCCCCTCATTCTACATATCCATCAGTTGCCACATCTTGACATTTTTTACCTCTGCAGTATCTCTCAAAACCATGCCCTTCTCTCCACTCACACAGCCATTATGGTAGGTCAGGCCCTCGTCACCTTTTACCTGGACCACTTGATCAGTTCCTTTATTGGTCCTCCTGACTTAAATCTCTCCCCTCCCCAATCCTTCTTCCACATATTTGCCAAACTGGTTTTCCTTTAAAATGGATTGTCATATCACTTGTTTACTCAGTAAACTTCACTGGTTCCATATTATCTTTGGGATAAAATATAAACACATTTGATTGAAATGTAAAGCCCTTCACAACCTGGTCGCATCCTGTCCTTCCAGCTATATTATGTATTGTGCATTTTTATTTGAATGTATATATATATACATATATATACACATTTATCATGTATTCTTATATATATGTATTATATGTTATATGTATGTATGTGTTATGTATTATTATATGTATGTGTTTATGTATTACCCCTTCATACACATGTGTACACACACACACACACACACACACACACACACACACACACACCTCTAGCCAATTCATTGTCTTACTGTTCTTCACACAAAACTCTCCATCTTTGTCTCCACACCCTTGCTCTGGCTGTCCTCCACGTCTAGAATTCATTCCCTCTTCATCTCCACCTCTTTAAATTCCTATGTTCCTTCAAGGGTCAGCTGAAAGGCCCCCTTCTAAATGAAGCCTTTTATGATATCTTCCAAATATTAGTGCTTTCCTTCCGCCAAAAAAAATCATGTCATATTAATGTTGCAACTATTTTGTGTAACAATAAAACCAAGTGGGCTGAGAAACTTGTCCCCTCTCCTTAGCTCTGAGCCCATACAAATATTAATTTCAGCATGGGGGACCCGTTCTTCTAAAAAGAGATACCAACAATGTTTCTCATTGTCTTTGCCTTTTTACAGTTTCATTGATGGGAAAAATCACTTAAAGAAAATCTAGATTTAGTTCAAATCCAGGTCTGTACGAAGAAGAATAGAAAAGCATTCAATCTACAACATATATCAAATAGAGTGAGGTTTTTCGTTTTTTTTCTTACAGATTAAACGTTTAATACACAGAAGACTCATAAACACACTGGGACAAGCTAGGTGGCTCAGTAGATAGAGTTCTAGGTCTGAAGTCAGGAAAGCTCATCTTTGTGAGTTCAGATCGGGCCTCAGACACTTACTAGCTTGTGACTATGGGCAAGCCACTTAACCCTGTGCCTCAGTTTCCTTGTCTATAAAATGAACTAGAGAAGTAAATAGCAAACCATTCCAGAATCTCTGTCAAGATACTGGCAAATAGGGTTTTCTATAAGACAGGTGATTCAACGCAGAACATCAAATTAGCACATAGTGAATAATGGGTCACTTACCCCAAATAGGGTTATGAAGAGTCAGACACAACTGAACATAAGCATTAAAAAAGGCTTAATACATGAAACAATAATATAAAATTGCACATCCAGAGAAAGAGATGTGGAGTCTGAATGCAGATTGAAACAAACTACTTACTGTGTTTCTTTTTCTTGTTTTGTTTTATTTCCTCTTTCCCACTGATCATTCCCTCAGTTATAATCCTTCTTTACAACCTGACTAATGATTAATGTGAAGATATTTGTAGATCCTATATTCGAGTGCATGCTGCCATGATGGGCAGGAAGGAGAGGGAGGGAGAGAAAATTTAAAACTCAAGGTACTGTGGAACTGAATGTTGTAAACTAAAAGTAAATAAATCAATTTAATTTTTAAAAATAACATAAAATTGCTATAAACTGTGCGTGTGAATACTTGTATCCACTTTATATGTTTATTGCAAGGAAAGTACATTGTGTATGTTTTAGATGTTAATGCAGGGTGGAGAGAAACTAACAAGGTATTAAAAGCATAGATTGAATTCGATTCAATAAGCTTTGATTAAGTTCCTGTTATGTGGAAGACTTTGTGTCAAAGACTTGGGATAAAAAGAAAAAAGAAACAATCTTTACTCTCCAAAACTAATCTGCACCCTGCCCTTTGGGAGTCATTTCACCCGCAATGCCTGGCATCTCATTTACACTATGGCTTTTGTCAGCCTTTAAGGCAGCAAGTACGTTGCTTTGATGTTACTTCCTGCTGACCCTGTGCACCTGATACTCAGTCATACCTGGTTGTCTCCTTCCTTATTGGTGTTTTACAAAGTAGTGATTGTGTTTCAAAATTGCCTGTTTCGGTTTTCACAGTTGCAATGGAAGTTTTAGTGATCACTCTTTCTACTTTTTGATTGTTGAATTCTTCTCTTTTTTAGTCATTGAGACCCTGGCTATCAACTGCGTTCAGACTGAGCAGAGAACCCAGGGTCCAGAGAAGTCTAATGAAAAGAAAGCCCTCCCGAGCCTGGCGCTGTTTGCACATGGTTTTTGTTTGCTGGATTTTTTTTCCTTCGAGAAGAGTGAAATGCACAGGACACATATAAGGAAAGAAAAGAAAGGATAGAGCTTTGGTATGAGTGTGACTTTGTTTCTTATTTAATGTAGCAAAGGTATTTATTTTAATAGCACCCAGAACATTTTTAGTATCATCATCATAACATTTATGTAGAGATTACTATGTACTAGGCACTGTGCCAAGAATTTTACAGATATTATCTCATTTGATCCTCACAGCAACTCTGGGAAATGGCTGCTATTTTACAGGTGAGGAAACTGAGGCAAACAGAAGTTAAGTGACTTGTCTAAGGTCACATGGATAATAAGTATCTAGCTGATCTTGAACTCAGGTCTTTCTGATTCCATGTGCAATGTTCTACTGTATCATCTGGTTATCTAAAGAGAGAGCCTGCAATGCAGAAAGAAAGAAATATCTGGAGAGAGCAAGGGCTCTGTGCTTTGGCCAACTTCTTTTATCCCTCTGCCCCATTCCTTGAGTTATGTATATGATCTGTACCAAATACAGAAGGACCCACATTTCTTCCTTGGTTGATGAAAAGGGAGCAGGGCTACAGACAAACTTGAGGGTCAAAAGGCCAAAACCCCCAACTCCCCCTCTAGCATCCTATACTAAAGAACAGAACCAAAGCCAAGATGGTGAGATCCGGGCTTTGTCTGTGAGTCCTGAATTTAGAGGGCACCAAATTTAGAGGCCAACTACAACCTTTTGGCATCTTTAAGCAGCATTAAAAACAGCAGAACTCAACACCTAGTAAATAAAAGTAATTTATTAGAATACCAAACCTCCAGATGGTGGATTAAATTCCTCTCATTCTATTCCATATTACTCTACCCCATGGGCAGTAATCATCTGAAGTTAGTGTTTTGGGGTCTCCATTTTACACACACACACACACACACACACACACACACACACACACACAGAATGTCCAATTGATGGTGTCTTTTGTGTCATCTGCTCCAGGCACAATTTATGGTCTTTGCCCTGGGTACAAAAGAGCTTAGTTTCAGCCCAGCGAATGCCTTCCTACACTGGAACCAGCCCTGACTCTTCCAGTAAGTCTGTATAGGGATCTGCAAGTTTAATGTACAGCAGCCTTTTTTTTTTCAATTATCTTGACGCCTCTATAGATCTTTATTTGCTTCCTGGGGCATCCAGGGCATCTGGTTAAAAATGCAATTCAAATAGTGGTCTCCTTGTTGGGGACTTGAGCCATGGAGTTTTTTTCCTTTCAGAAATATAGCATTCACAGGAACCATTGGGAAGCCCCTTGGCGTCCCGGTGGTTTGTGCCTTCTGTCCAAGTTCCCTTTATCATTGCACGTGACCGTATTTATATATAATCCATTTCCACCATGTTACTGGAAAGGCATTTAACCAGCTGCCAACAAAGCAAATTTCCCACCCTGCTCCATTACAATCCATGAAGTCAGTTGGCAGGGATTATACCTCAGCCCAAAGAGCTCATCTCTATTGTACTCCCTCCTGGCTCTTCCCTAAGTGACCCATTATTCACTATGTGTTAATTTGATGTTCTGTGTCGAATCCCCTGTCTTAAAGAATCATTGTGATGCGGTCTTCACCTCTTTCCCACTCAAAAGCCAGCCAGCCAAAACTTTCCAAATTAAAAAGCACTAGGATCCCCTTGTTCAGGAAAAGGAAGGACTGTGGGGGGATGAATAAACATTCTCTGAATCCTGGTTGACTCTGAAAACAATATTGTGATGCCACAGAGAAAAGCAACCCAACAGAAGGAAAATCAATTTTCATTAATGATTTTGGATGTGCAATTGGCCTTGGGTTAATTATTCATTTGCATGAGAGTTTAGATTTATCAAACTGATATGTAGAAATTGGACAGGGTCTTAGCACCTCTGACCTATATTCAACAGATATACTTAACCCAGTTTTCACTTCACATGCAAGACTCATCAGTCTCTAATTTGATTATTCAATAAACATTGAGTTTAACAAGAATTTGTTAATCACCTCCTACATGCTAGGCACTGTGCTAGGCAAGGGAGGCAGAGACAAAAAAAAAAAAACCAATCCTGCTACCAAAAAGCTTTCATTCTACTGGGGGAAAAAACATGTTCATGGAAAATTAAATATAAAATATATCTGATGTACTTTACAGGTGCTAGTGGAGGCTCAAGGTTTCTTGAAGTGGCTCTTTGAAGGAAGTTGGGAATTCTAAGAGATGATTGCAGTTTTCTTGAAAAGAATCCATATTTGGAGTGCTAGGTGGCACAGTGAATAGAGCACTGGCCCTGGAGTTAGGAGGATCTGAGTTCAAATCTGGCCTCAGACACTTAACACAAAAATTAGCCATGTGACCTTGGACAAGTCACTTAACCCCAATTGCCCTACCTTCCCCACTCCAAAATAAAGCAATAAAGAAAAAGAAAAGAAGCTATATTGGGATCCAAAGGAGTCTAGTCTAGAATACTCTGAGGTGAGGGCCTCACCTCAATGGCAGTTAGACAGAATCCTTTCTAGTACAACCAAAAGGTCTAATCCAAATTTTGTTTCTCTCTAAAACATAGCACAGTGTTCTATAAACAGTGTTGCTGTTGTCAGTCATATCCCTCTCTTCCTAACCACATTTGGGGTTTTCTTGGCAAAGATACTGGAGGGGCTGCTAGGTGGCACAGTGAATAGAGCACTGGCCTTGGAGTCAGGAGGACATGGGTTCAAATCCGGCCTCAGACACTTAACACAAAAACTAGCCATGTGACCTTGGGCAAGTCACTTATCCCCAACTGCCCTCCAAAAAGCAAAAAAAAAAAAAAGATATTGGAGTGGTTATATAGCAGTTATTAGCTGTGTGATCCTGAGCAAGTCACTTAACCTGTCTGACTCAGCTTCCTCAATTGTAAAATAGGAATAACCATAACACCTATCCCCCAGGGTTGTGAGGCTCAAATAAAGCAATATTTGTAAAGTGTTGAGTTAGCACAGAGCCTAGCAGGTAGTAGGCAGCCAGCAAATGCTTGTTTCCTTCTTCCTTCCTCTCTACAATCTACTTAACATGTGTTCTTCTAGCTTTAGCTTAAAGATCTCCAGGGAGGGCAAAACCTACTATCTCCCAAGACAGTCCACTCTACTCTTTGCTACCTCTAAATATTAGGAAGGATCCCTGCCCTCTCCCTGTCCTGCCCCTTACCTCAATCTTAAACTTATAGCAAATAACATTAATAATCACAATGATAATAGCTAGCATTTATATAGATCTTTTAAGGTTTGCAAAACATTTCACAAATATGATCACATTTGATCTTCACAACAACCTTGGGAGACAGGTGCTATCATTAAGTCCATTTTACAGATGAGTAAACCGAGGAAGACAGAGGTTAAATGATTTGTCCAGCATCACACAGCTAGTAAGCATCTTGCCTCTTTATAAACTCTCTGCTTTTGGAATCAGGAAAAAGAGATTCCTTACTTCTTCTCCTTGACATTTCAAATACTGGAAGATAATGACCACACCCCACTTTCCAAGTCTCTTCTTCTCTAATCCCAGCTCCTTCAGCTCATGGCTTGAATTTGAGGTCCTACAAAATCCTGACTGACCTCCTCTGAAACACCTCCAGCTTATCAACCCCTTCCTAAAATGTGATTCTGAGAGTTGAATACACTCTTCCAGATATATCTGACCAAAACAGAGCATGGGAAAATTAATGCTTCTCTTCCTGGACACTGGCATCCTCAATTCAGTCTAAGATTGTATTAACCAGAGGCATACCCATCAATGTTTAACAACCAGCTCTCTGAAGGAAAAAAAGAACTATGGGAAACTCTTTTAAGTTTAATTTGCATTATTAACATTTTTACCATCACTTTATTGAGTCTAGACAATCAGCAAAACAATAAATCAAGTCTTGATTTGCAAATTTGGCATTTGCCAATTTTAGAAGTATAAATGATCATACTGAAATTTAACAATCAGCTCTAACAAGCTGGTTCAAACTGACTCCCACACACCCCTGGCATCAGCTTTCTTGGTTGCCACACCACCTTGTTGACTCATATTGAATTTGTATTTCACTAAACCCCCTGCACCCAGACATTTTTCAGAAGAGCTGATGCTTATCCATGTCTCTTCCATCTTCTACTGCTGGGGCTGATTCTTTGCACTCTATGTAAAAGACTTTTTATTTATTGCATCTTTGAAAATTTGACCCAGTGTTCTTAGCCTGTCAAGTGATCTTCTTGAATTCAAATTCAATTCAACAATTAGAAATTCCTTTGTCCCCAGTTAAAGTACCCATCCTCAATCAGTGACATACTGATAAGTTTAGTCAGTGATAAACTGTTAAGTTTATCAGTTCCTTTTCTGAAAGCAAGTTTGAATGGGGTATAACTGAGCAGCTGAGGCAATGGAGGCAAGGGGTGCCAAGGGAGGTAGGAGAAGGTTTTCAAAAAAGAAGCCTGTGTGTGGTGGGAGTAGAGAGGGGAGCACACTTTATCTCCTTCATAATTTTTTTCTTGGAATTATCTTAAAATTTCAAAGAAATAACGGTTAAAAATTCTAATCTTGGCTCAAAGTACCAGCATTACTCAATGGAATTAGCCTTAGAGAAGAGGTGAGGATGTGCAGAGAAGTTTGCTATTGTATGCACCTGATGAAGGCAGTTTGTGTCCCACTTTTCCAATCTGTAAAATAGGGGGAAATAATGCTTACTAATATCCGATATCTGTTGAGTGCCCAGTTTGAACTGATACTTTAAAAAAAAAGACAATTAAGGCACCACACAAGCCACTTCAGGCCCACACTGTCTCCCCCAGACTGCTACAGTAGTTACAATCTTTCCCTCACTCCAGGACATTCTGCACATTGCTACCAGAGCAATCTTAATGATCAGCTCTGATCATGTTGCTTCTCTGCTCAAAAACCTTCAATGGCTCCCCAAATCCTACTGAATAAATCTCAAACTCTAATCTGACATTCAATGCCTTCCATAACCTACCTCCACCTCATCTTTCAAGCCTTTATCATATCACCCACTTCCCTATTCCATATCCTCCAGTCAAACCAAACTCACCATTTTACCCTGAATTTGTACTGCCATTTCTTAACTCCATGCCTTTGCCCGAACTCCCCATTCTCCCTAGAATCCTCATTGCCCAGCCTCTTCCCAAAGCTAAAACATGTATTGAAGTTATTTGCACAATAGTATTCATATAACACAACTTGTTTAGCCATTCCCCAATTACTGGGAATCCCCTTGATTTCCAATTCTTTGCTGAAATGGTCCATTTCAGGCATTGCCCCTTCCATGAAGCTTCCTCTCATCCCCACTGCCAGAAGCAATCCCTCTTTCAGCTCCCCAAGTGTACATTATTTTTAACACTCCTTAGGTGCTCCCCACACTCTAAGTTTGTCCTGTACTGTCTTCCTGTCTCATGTCTTTCACTAGAGTATAATTCCCTTAAGTATAGACTGTACCTTATTCATTTTTTGTCTCCACAGCACTTAGTAGAGTATCTTGCTAGTGACCGACAGTAATATTCGTTCAATTTGTTGTTGAAGTTTGCAGAAAAAGAATACAAAACTACTAGTCTTTAAGAACTAGGAACTATTCAAGCTCACTTCAGAGATATTAAAGATAATGATAATAAATTTATATAAATAAGGTTTGCACCATTCTTTGTATATGTTATCTCACATGATCCTCATAACTACCCTGAGAAATGGGTGACATTATTATCCCCATTTTACAGTTGGGGAAACTGAGGTAGACAAAGGTTAAATGACTTGCCCAAGGTCACATGGCTAGTAATTGTCTGAGGCAGGTTTTCCTGACTCCAAGTCCAACAATCTGTCTACTACACTACCTAGTTTCCTAGATTCTGATTGATTATTACTAATGATTTTTATTTATTTATTATAATATGTTCCAGAAAGAATATGTCAAAAGCATCATCTCTGTAGTCTGACTTTAGATTTTGCAACTTCTTTGCCTTCAGCCCACCATCTGTGAACTAGGCAGTCTCCTCACCTATTCTGCCAGGGTGTTGAAAATTAATTAACAAATGTTCAAAGGTGCCTTGAGTATGAACATATTTCATAAAGGTGGTGTATTATGGGTATCCCATTCTCCTGCTCACTTTCAATTACACTCCCTGTGTGTGGTATGGCCAAGACACCAGCTCCCTTTGATTTCCAAAGGTCTGACTGCAGAACTAAGCTTGACATCATAACATACTGTATCATTAGGAGTCATTAAAATGTCAGCACCTTTCCAGGGATTTTGCACATTGTAATGACTACATAATAGGGCCCTGGCCCAATCACTCTGAAGTCAACATTCCAGGCCAAAGTATCAGAGCAAAATGGAATCAGCAGAGAGTAGCAGAAGTGCCCAGAGAGCCAAAGAGTTTCAAATCAGCGAAGGGAGAAAAGGGGGGAGCTCCTGGAGAAGTTTGATTTTACTGACACTTCTTCCCTCATCATAGTAGTAGATCAATTGGACACTTCCCGGCTCTTACTTCCTTCTTTTGATTTCACAGTATTTCCAATCATGTGGCTTCCAGGAAAACAAGCAATGGCATTCCCATATGGAAAAGGCTAGGCCACTTCTTTTTGTACTATACATTTCAGAACAGAGAGCCAATGGGTCAGACCTTCTGCTGGCTTTGGAGATGCCTGAAGAACAAAGGAGCAGGGGGTCAGGCAACCCAAGCTGCCTTCCTGGGTTGGCTCCAAATCCCCGGTCGTGCCATTTCTAAGTCGCCTGTGGCAGACCTATAGAATGTGCCCTTCTAGTTGGTAAATGATGGTAAACGCTTACTGAAGAGCGTTCATTATTAATGATGAGTAAGGAAACTCCTGCCTCCTGTGGCAGAAGTAGATACATTTGCTCTGTATAATTGCCCTGTAGAGTTAGCAATGCGGTCATTCAGAGAAAATAAATTGCCCCTCTTCCCATAAGAGTCTCCCTAAGTGTCATGGGAGAGCCAGAGAGAGGTTGGCCGCTGAAAGGAATCTCTTAAAGAAGCTGTCCAAGGAAGATGTAGTGGAAGCCAGATGGCAGTAAGTTTGCAAGGAACACCGGGCTTTGGGGTGCTTGTGTGTGAGCGTGCCTGTGTGTTTAGTAGCTGCAAAACTGTTCTGTCAGCAGACAGCTTTGCTGAACGAGTGCATAGCATGTTTTATTTATCAGCTGCTATCAGGGTTAGTCCTTCAGAGAAAGTTTCTCCTTTTCACCTATGAAAGGGAAAAGGAAGAAAAAACAAAAGTTTAAAGGATCAGAGCCAGAAAAAAGTGTTGAGAGGTTATTGAATCCAAGTTCCCTCCTTTTATGGATAAGTAAACTGAGGCTCAGAAACTTTTAAGTGATTTGCCCAATGTCATATATGTATTAAATGGTAGAAACAGGATTCAAATGAAGCCAGGTCTCCTCACTTCTAAGATAATACTCTTTCCACTGTACAAACTGGCTTCCAACTAACTAAATTTGCTGTACCTATGCTACTTAGAAAATCAATCAATAATCAGTAAACATTTATTAACCACCTACTACGCACCAGACACTGTGCTAAGTGCTCGAGATATAAAAGCAGGCAAAAGACAGTCCCTACCCTCAAGGAGCTTATAATCTAATGGAATCTAAAAGTTTGAAAAAGCAAGGAGCACAAGGAGGGAGCAGGGGAACCAAAAGAAAAATATCCTCCAAAAGAACTCCAAAATGACATGCATTCATTCTAAGGGAAGTCATTTCACTCAGCTCAGCCTTTAAGAAAGTGGGTTGTCTAAATAAGGATTGAGAAAATAATTGTAAAAATTGAACAATTGTCCCCAAAATAGAGCATACCCAAAGATCTCAGGTGATGAGGAAAGCTCAATAAAAAACACTTGTCAAGGCAATCTTTGACCTAGGCTAACTAGAATAACTAGTCATAAATGAGACTGATTTGTAGAAGAAGTATCTCATGCAGCCCACAATATTTCAAGTGCAGAGACACCAGATTAAAATGTAACTGGCAAGTGTTTAAGAAAATAAACAAAAATAAAATACAACATAGAGAACGTTAATTTGTGGTTTTCTAAGTCAACATGTGGTCCACAGGACTGGGATATGTTTCTGTTTCAGTTTGACACTACTGGTTTATAGGACACCTTCCAAGAAATAACCCATCCAGCAGTGTGATTTGGAGATGAGAGTCCAATATAATTATGTACCTTTCTATATTCCATGAGGAAATTGTCAATATTAAATGCAAACAATGTAAAACAAGTATATTTTAATAACTTTACTTTTTTAGGAGAAAATAGCATTGAAAAGAGATAGATATCTAGAGTCTACTAGGGTGGTTTTACTTATTCAACAATTATTGAGTACCTCCCATATGTAAGGCATTATGCTAGACACTAAGATGAGCTATGAAGATAAAAAAAAGGCAAGTACCAACCCTTATGGACCTTAGAATCTAATTATGAGATTCCAAGGAAGAAGCAATTATTTTAACTTGAAATGAGCAGGAGAAATAATCGTTAGCACTCTCTAAATTTTTACATTAACGCTGATTTCAAAAAGTTGGTGAAATTGTGAACTGATCTAACCATTTTGGAGAGCAATCTGGAATTATGCCCAAAGAAGTTATTAAGCTATATACACCCTTTGAGCCAGCAATACCACTATTAAGTCCATTTCCAAAGATGATTAGGAAAGAGAAAAAGAATCCATATGTTCTTTTTTTTTTTTGTCTTTTTGGAGGGGGGGAGGGCAGGGCAACTGGGGTTGAGTGACTTGTCCAAGGTCACACAGATAGTAAGTGATAAGTGTCTCAGACACAGTAAGTGTAAGTGTCTCAGACACAATGAATTAAGGTCCTCCTGACTCCAGGGCTGGTGTTCCATTCACTGTGCCACCTAGCTGCCCCAAGAATCCATATGTTCTAAAATATATATAGCAGCTCTCTTTGTAGTGACAAAGAACTGGAAATTATAGGGATGTCCATCAATTGAGGAATGGTTGTGGCATTTGCTTGTGATGGAATACTACTGTGCTATAAGAAATGATAAGTTCAATGATTTAAAAAAACATGAAAATACTTTGTGAAATAATGAAGAGCAAAATGAGTAGAACCAAGAGAACATAGTATACAGTCAGCAATATTGTTCTAAAAACGAGAGAGCAAATAAGTTATTTTGATTATTATAAGTACCCAAATTAATTATAAAAGACATGTAGAAAAAGACGCTATCTCCATCCAGGGAAAGAACTGATAAATAGAAGTATATATAGAATAACTTAACATATATATATGTATATATATATATATATATGCTTATGTCTAATGGTAGCCATCTCTAGGAGGGGGGAGAAAAAAATTTACATGATAATTTTGTTGTATATTTGAAAAGAATAGAAAGTTTACAGTTTCACACAAAATCGTCTTTTTACTATTATGGAAATACATGTCATGTTCCATAAAGTAAAAATTAAATACTTTTTTTTAAATTGGTGTCAGGATTTCATGACCATTGACAGCAAGGATCTCTCCATTTTTTTTACACAGGAATGGCCTGAGAAAATAGAAAAGAACTCAGAAGATATTAGCAAAGATGCAGCTGTCATGGACCTTGAAATAGAAAAGTTGTTCCTACTCAGGTTTTTGATGAATTTAGTGTCTAAGACCTCAAGAGGCTTAAAATTTAAAGCCAATACATAAGGCTTTACCCAGGGGAGATATGCAACATAAGGACACAAATACAGCAAATAGTGAAAGTCATCCACATTTCCCAGAGATAACCTGCTCTATCATAAGGAAGTATCATTTAATTCTCTTGCTTTACTCCCTTTAAAAGAACCAAGCTTTAAAATCACAGCAAAAGGTGCAAATTAAGGAAAACCAGAATTCTGGGGCTGTTTTATTTTCCTAATATCAATTTATTAAAGTTTTATTAATTCCCTAGGTTTTTTTTTTTTAACATCATTCCTCCTCCTTCCTCCCAGTAAGCCTTCTCCTTTACCAAAGGGGAAAAAAAAGGTTAAGCAAAGCCAATGAACACATTGCCAGCATCTGACATCATATAAAACTTTTCACACTCACAGTCTCATACTTCTCCAGTGAAAGAAAGGAGTCCAGGGCCAAGATGGATCATTATAATTACACAGCATTTATCCTCATTTCATTGTTCTTTCACAGTTACGATACCCTAGTCATTGTATATGTTATTTTCCTGGTTCTCCTCACTTCACTCCACATCATATCACACAAATCTTCCCACGGTTTTCTGAATTCCTCACAGTTAACATTTCTAATGGTGTAATAATATTCCATTGTATCCATACACCATAATTTATTTCTCCATTCCCCAATTTACTTCCATTCTGAACTGTTTCTGCTTCTATAAGTTACCTAGTAGACCCCCTAAGGGGAGGAGAGAAGTTGTGACTAGTCTGCCTTGTCAGAGATATTGGCAACATCCATTGATTTCCTACTGCCTGTTATTCCCCCTCTTCATTGTAGTGATAGCTGGGAATTATGAAGAAGAGGGTGCTGGGTAAAACAGCAGTCTTCTCCTCATTAGAAAGAGACAGGGAAGTCAAAGGATACATACAGTATCTCCTGACTTTGGTCTGTCTTTCTGTCTTCATATGGGAAAGGAAAATATCCAGAAAGTTTTCCCTCTCTGTTTAAAATTGATGCAATGTAATTAGTGATGTCAAAATTTCTTCTTAAGGCTTGTTATTGTCAGACACCTTTATTGCCAAACAATGCCCCCATTCAAGTAGAGAAGAAAATAAAAAGTAAAGATTGAGACTGTGGAGATAGTGCACCCATCTTGTCTCTAAGAGTGCTCCCTTTTCTGAATTAGGTTTCCCAGGTTAAGGGAAGTGAAGTATTTATTGTTCAAGAGAACCAAGGGTCCTTTCAATAGCTCAAGTCCTATGAAAGTCAGGATAGATTGCTCTCTCCACAGTCACAACAGTCTAGAAACCCTAATCAGGGGTGGGGAACCTGAGACCTCAAGGTCAAATGCATCCCTCCAGGTCCTCAAGTGTGACCTATTTGGATTCAGTCAGAGGGCTACACTTGAGGACCTAGAGGGCCCCATGTGACCTTGAGGCGACAGGTTCCCCACCCTTGTCCTAAACTCTCCTTTACCAGATGATATTTCCTGGAAGTCCAGTCCTTGCCTTGCTTTGATTCTGACCTAATTCATTGACCATCTCTTTCTTTATTCCTCCTGTCAGACTGGATATCCATTACTTCCAATCCTTTTACACACACACACACACACACACACACACACACACACACACACACACACACCCCTATTCCAGGGAAGGGTCTTGTTCTCTATCTTCATCCCATCCCATCTCCAGACCCACTTTTGTCCTAATCTTGGCTCACATCCCATAACATTACCCTCTAGTTCATATGATTGAGCATCAGCCCATCCTCTCTCCCGCCTTTGAGGCAACCAAAACTCCTGTGACTTCAGTCGCATTCCCATGTACCCATTACCTAGATTTGCTTTCCAGCCTGGCCTCATCCCAGAGGGAGAGTCCCAGGAATTACTCTGCTAAAGCCCAGGTCCAGAACTGGGCCCACTTTATGCTATTATTTTAGCAGAGTTACATTTGGTATCAATCAAACATTTATTAAGCACTTATGGTGTGCCAGGCACTCAGGGTACCAACACGAAGTATGAAACAATCTCCATTCACAGGCAACTTACATTCTATTAGGGGAGACAAGGGTATAGGTAATGTGTGTGTGTGTGTATATATATATATATATATATATATATATATATATATATATATATATACACAGAATGAAGATAAAGTGAAGAAACATAAATAAACACAAAGTAATTAGACACAAGCATTTGGAGGGCATCAGGAGTTGGAGGAATCAGAAAGGGTTTGACATCTAAGTGAAAGTGATACAATGATTGAGGCTGTAAGCTATGAGGAGGGAGTACATTCCAGGTATGGAAGGCAATGAGTGCAAAGGCAAGGAGGCTGGAAAATTGTGTGAGGAACAGACCAATATGGCTAGATCATAGAGTGCACAGAGGGGAGTAATGTCTAAGTCTGAAAAGACATCTTGGGGGTAGTTTGATTTTTTTGGTTGTTTTTTATAGAAGCAATATTTTAGGGGTGGTGAGGTGGCACAGTGAATAGAGTGCTGGCCCTGGAGTCAGGAGGACCTGAGTTCAAGTCCGGCTTCAGACACTTGACACACACACACAAAACTAGCCATGTGACCTTGAGCCAGTCACTTAACCCCAATTGCCCTCCAAAAAGCAAAAAAACCCAAAAAAGTTGAAAAAAAAGAAACAATATCATTAACTAGATTGCACTAATAATAGTAGCATTTTAATAGTGTTTTAAGGTTTACAATGATCTTTACATACATTATCTCATTGGATCCTCACAAAAACCCTGTGAGGTATATATTATTATCCTCATTTTAAAATTGAAGAAACTGAGGCTGAGAAAAGTAAAATAGATTTGCCCCAGGTCACACAGCTACTAAGAAAGTAAGATCATGAACTGTATTTCTCATTGATTTCCTCCATCATTGAAGCCCAAGTTAAGTTTGGCTCCTGGTTCCACCTGCAGCCTCATCTCCACCCTGCTTCTCTCACCTGCAGTCATCATCAGACATTACCCCATTAGTCCCATAAAAAGCAATTTTCATGCCCTGAGGTAAGTGTTGCAAAAATGTATCCAGGATAAGCAACTCAAAATATGCCTTCAAATCAAAGTCATTTGGAAGGAAAGAGACCCCAGTATATGGGAACGGGGAAAAGGGTCTTGATAGTGAGCAGACTGGTGCTTGGCCAAGGAAGAAGTTGCCTGGACTCCAGCCACAGGGAATTGTGGGAACTGGATGTTATCTGATAGCTGCCTATTTTAATGCATTTTTTTTTTTTGGTAATTAGGGGCCAGACTCAGTTGTCCCAGTGCTGCTGGAGTGCAAGCTCTGTTAGGGCCCCTTGAAGTTTCAACACCTTCAGCAGACACAGGACTGTGCTGGAGCCAGCTGACTGTTCCATTTCCTTGGAAATCAGGAATCTACAACTTATTGGTTTGTTGATTGTCTATACTTAAGAAAGTGGAAGAGCTTGGTTCTGGTCTCTTTTCTATCCCTTCCTAGGCATGTGATCTTTCCTAAGTCTGCTGCCCTAACTCAGAAACTCACCATTTCTTACCTGGATTACTGCAGCATCCTCCTGATTGGACTACTGACCTCAAAGGCGTCTGCTTTCCAATCCATCTACTGCATCACAGAGAAAACGATCGTCCTTAAGCTTTAATTTGATCATGTTATTCCCCTTCAGTCCCTGCCTTCAGTCTCCTTTTGCTTGCTTATTTCACACTCCTACCCTCCGAACACTGTTCCAGCCCAAATAATCTAAATGCTATGCCCTGAGCTCAGCATCCCATTTCCTGCCTCTGTTCTTTCTGCACAGGTTGTTTGCCACACCAGGGACGCACCTCCTCCTCAATTTTACCTTCTGGAATGCCTAGATTCATTCAAGGCTCAACTCACACGGCATCTCCTACACGAAGCTTTTCTTGATCCTCCTAATTGTTAGTGTTCTCTCTCCTCAAATGGTTATTCATAGATATGCAGGTAGACAGATGAACAGGGATGGATGTCTGGATGGAAAGAGGAGGAGGGAGGGAGAGGGAAGGAAGAAGAGAGAGACCGAGACAGAGAGCCCTTTGCAACATCTTTCAAATACACCCCCCTTTCTCTCTTCTGATACTGCTACGTCTCTAGAGGAAAGCAAAATTATCAAAGGTGATGGGAAAAGGTTATAATGGGGTTTGGCACAGGCTCAACCAGGAGGGGATTTTGGGGATCTGCTTTGGCCAGAAAAAAGAACTGGGACACACATACACACAAATATATATATTTCATAGATAGTCAGGTAGACATATATATGTATGTAGATATATATGTATATATAATATATATATATATGCAAAGCAAACTACATACAGGATAAATAGGAAATAATTAAAAGAGGGAAAGCACTGGAATTAAGAGGGGTTAGGAAAGGCTTCCTGCAGAAGGTGGAATTTTAGTTGGGACTTAAAAAAAAAGGAAGCCAGGGAGATAAGTAGTCAGAGTAGAGCAGGGAGAATGTTCTAGACATGGGGGACTCCCAGAGAGAATGTGAGAGTTGAGAGATGGAATATCCGGTTTGTCAAACAGCCAAGAGGTTGTTGTCACTGATCGAAGGGTATATGTTGAGCAGTAAGGTGTGTGAAAACTGGAAAGGGAGGGGTAGGTTATAAAAGTCTTTGAACACCAAAGAGCAATTTGTATTTGCTCTTGGAGACAGTATGAAGCCATTGGAATTTATTGAATCTGGGGAGGGTCACTCGATTGGACCCGTGTTTTAGGAAAATCACTTTAGTGGTTGAATGGAAAATGGATTGGAGTGGAGAGAGACTAGCAGGGGTGGGGAGCCTGTGGCCTTGAGTTCACATGTGGCCCTCTAGGTCCTCAAGTGCAGCCCTTTGGCTGAATCCAATTTTCACAGATTTGGATTTAGTCAAACGGCTACTCTTGAGGCCACAAGTTCCCTACCCCTGACACTAGAGGTAGGCAGAACCACTAACTAGTAGGCTGTTGTAATAATAATAATAAAGACAGTTACATGATAACATTATTATATATTTAAAAGGAATAGCAAATTGTACTTAATAGATTTGCAGTTTCATGTATAATCATCTTTTTTTTTCTATTCTACTTTGCTATGGAAATACTTGTTTTATTTCTTAAGTTCATAATAATAATATATATATATATATATATACATCAAAAACTGTTGTGATAACAGATGACACCTCCTGATTAGGTGACCATGAGACCTGTCCTTTGATGCCTTCTGGAGTACAGATTTCACTAATGGGGTTGTCCCCAAGATTAATTAGTAAATCTTATGGGAGGATTCACCACTTTGTCTTAGCTAAGAAAAGGGAACTGACAGATTTCCATTGTCTTTTTCCCCATATTTGTTTCTGTCAGACGGTTCCTACTTCCACCTTGGGAGGGTAAAGAATTCCTCACCCTACCCCACCACTACCCCAGCATCAAGAGCTGTTGAAAGAGAAGCAGGGGGAATGTTTGGACAATGCTCCTCCTAGTTAGGGAAGGGGGAGATTTCTACTCAACACTAGTCTTTGGAGTTGAATCACAATTGACCCCAATTTCTAGAATTGAAAAGATCTAACCTTTTAGCCAAAGAAGGGAGATTTCCTGGGCATCATTAGCCTTGAGGTTGGTAGCACCAAACTTTAAAATTCCAGAATCTGGCTTTCTATTAAGAGAAGGGGAATTTCCTGAGCAGCGTGACACTTGGAAAGAATAAAGAATTGCCTCAGCGCTGAAAAGAGAAGAATGGAAGGGACTAGAGCCACCACATGGAGAAGCAAGAAACCTGGATGTTATACTTCACTTTGACAGCAAGTTATTCAGATACTGAAAGTCTGGCAGGAAGCTCTCATATTATATAACCTTTGTGCCAAGTGTGTTTCCCTTCTGGGGAGAGTCTAAGACCTCATGTGGTCTCTAAAGGATCAAATAGGGTTTCACCAAAATGTCAGGAAGTTGCTTATATAGCAAACCTAAAAATGAGTTTCTCTTTTGGAAGGATGTCCAAAAAGCTCCATTATAGTTGAGGGTTTGGGGATAGAAGAACTTGTAGGAAAACAGAGTTACCAAAATGTCAGGGGTTGCCTTAACAATTCCAGTTCAGCTCCTTTATCAGAGGAGTCCAAACCGTGGAAGTAGTCTTGAGTAGGAGAAAAAGTGGGCTGGGGGAAGAATTGTATTGATTTTAGGCTATTGTGAGTTTACATATTTCTATGTTTGTTAATAGGCCCCCATAAGTCTTTTGCATTTTCTTTAGACCAAAATAAAGGTTGCCCTATACTTGATAAATGCAATTATTGCCTACAGTGCTAAGTCATATTCTGAGATTTCACAAAATAAATTGTGTGTAACAGGCATTATGGAACAAAAAATTATTGATCTTTTGGAATAGTTCCCAACATTGTACTTGATCTATGTGAGCTCTGAAACTGGGAGCCCTAGACCATAGGTTAGAGGCTGCTAGGTGGCACAGTGGATAGTATGGGCCTGGAATAAGGAAGATTCATCTTCCTAAATTCAAATCTGACTTCAACATCTATTAGTTAGTTTCTTCATGTGTAAAATGTGCTGGAAAAGGAAATGGCAGACTTTAGTATCTTACCAAGAAAATCCCACATGAGGTTATGAAGAGTCAGACATGAATGAAAACAATTGAACAACAAAAGACCACAGGTTATATGACATTCTTGGATTCTACTCCTATTCAACTACCTCCTGGGGTCTACTTTTGCAAACAGGAACTCAAATTCATGAGGCAGGTTACCAGATAGCAGCTTAGTCCTCTCTTCATGGTTCTAGGCCTAACTATAAGGGCTAGGAGTATCTAATATTGTCACTCATGAGCTCTCTCTCTCTCTCTCTCTCTCTCTCTCTCTCTCTCCCCACACACACACACACACACACACACACACACACACACACACACACACACACACACACACACACACACACACACATCCCAGTGTGCTTCCCATAATCAAGCCAGATTTAATGAGTTTTTTAAAAAATTGCTTTATTAAAAAGTAACAATAAGGACAGTTGGTACAAAAAACAATTCTCTCAAATGGGGGCACACTCTCCTTTGGTCCACACAAATTTCTGGGGGGAGTGGGCTCCAAAACTTCAAAAGCTGAGACATACATGTAAGGAATACATGTATATATAAATATAAATTTCCAATTCCTGGTTACTAAGAGTCCTTTTTTGTTTTTTCTTTTCACTGAGTCCTTATGAGACTTTTCTTAAGTGTAACTCTCTGCTAAGCTCTGAGAATCGGTCCATAGACTGAATTTTCCAGTACAATAGGTTATGATCCCTGAAGCTGTTGCTGTCCTCAGGTGACTGTCTTTCCAAATAGGTCTGCAGGTGCCTTTTCCATTGTTAGTCACCAGTACTTCAGTACTTATGCCACTGCCTGTGGTTACCAGAGAGATTTTGATGGGATCTCTGAATCTTCTAAATAGCATTTAGTCATCTGGGGTGGGGGAAGCTGGGATAGGTGAGACAGAAAATATGAGAAAGGGGGAGAGAGAGGGAGGGAAGGAGAGGAAGAGGGAGAGGGAGAGACAGAGACAAAGACAGAGAATGGGACACAGAGAGAGCAGAGAGAGAGAAAGAGACCAGAAAGAACAGAGAATGACAGAGAGAGAGAGAGACACTTTTTGACCCCCTACCCTGCCAAATAATTCCCTTTCATCAGCTTGACTAAAGCTCCTCCACCATTAGACTGACCTTCCACTGAACTGCACTGCCTTGTCATACCAAGGTCAAGAAGTATGTCTGATTGTTTCAGTCTATCAAGGGATGTTTCCTGTGTGGTCTCATCCATACCTGTCCAATGACCAAAGCACTTTATTCCTCTCAAATTAAGGATTTGTTCAAATCTAGTTTATACTTCTGATTGGTTGGTTGGTTCAGCTGAGCTGAATCATATTAAAGGGCAAGTTTTGGGGTTTTTTTTGGTGGTGTTTTTTTCTTGGTGCCAAAAAACAGAATTAGGAACGCAGGGTTCATTGTAGACATCACTAAGAAGTAAATTTGACTTAGGAAAGATTTCCTAAAACCTTGAGCTATCCAAAAGTGAAATAGGCTGCCTCATAAAGTAGTGACTGCCCCTTACCTCTCAGCCAATATGTTCTAAAGGAAAGCTGGATGACAATTTGCCAGAAACCATTGTCGTAATGCAGATTCTTCTTCTGGTGCAGGTGGGACTGAAACCTCTTCATATGGAGTGAGTTGATAAATATCCATTCAAAAGGAAGAAAAGCTGTCCCTCTTAACCTCTCCAGGTCCTACCATTAAATAATAAAACTCTACACATGGTACTTTTTCAGACAAAACAGAACCCTACACCTAATATTTTCCCTTTTACTTAATATTGATATAATTTAAGATGTGATGAAAAAGGGGATGAAATGTTTTGTTTCATATTTATTGAATGTCCTCAACATGCTAGTGCTGTGGTGATTTCCCAATAGAACTCCGCTGACTTCTAGGAATCAGCATTCCAGGAAGCATGACAACATATTCCACATACAGTTATTTAAACACATAAATAATACCCCCAAAATTATGTTTGTGCCCATGTAGATGCTGATCACTTTTCAAGATTAATTGTACTTTTGTAAAAAATTGTTTTCTTTATGACTATTAAAATCCTTCTTTATGGTGTGTCTCCATAACTTCTGTCAGGGAACCATATGAAGTACAGAAGTAAGATCATTACTGAATTAGCTCTAGTTGATCCTCTCCATAGCTTGCAGGCTCAGTTGTCTGGGTATTTTAAGCAAGAATGAAAATCTGAATTATGCTGGTAGTTGCTTCAGACCCCTATATTCTATATGCAAGTATACTCTATCTACGAGGAATTTAATAGGAGGAATCAACTTTACTTCTCAGAAAATTATTCTAATGGGCATATGTCAGAATAATTCACATTCATGTAGCACTTTGAGGGCAGCTAGGTGGCAGAGTGGATAGAGGGCCAGGCCTGGAGTCAAGAAGACTCATCTTCCTGAGTTCAAATCTGGCCTCAGATACTTACTTACCAACTGTGTGACCCTGGGCAAGTCACTTAACCTTGTTTGCCTTAGTTCCTCATCTGTAAAGTAAGCTGGAGAAGGAAATGGCAAACCACTCCAGTATCTTTGCCAAGAAAACCTTCCAATGGGGCCATGACTGAAACCAAATGAACAACAATAATAAATGTTAGAATAATAGTTCACATGAATATAGTACTTTTATAGCTTACAAAGCAATGTCTACCTGTGGTTGGAAACATGAATGATAAATTATAAGGAAAAGGGTGTTGGGGGGGGTGTAGCAGCAAGCACCCCAGCATCCCCAGAGTGGTTGCCAACCCAGGTTCTTAGATCTGCTTTTCAAAAGGAAAGCAACTCAAAATGGGTTAACAAGCTCACTTTAATCAAACAAACATATATTACCTAGTTCAGAGGGAAAAGGTCAGCACCCCAAACTTCAGAGTATACAGACAGATCAAATAGACAGGCTTCCAAACTGTCCAACCATTATATCAATACCAAATCACAGTTACCAGAGAGGGAAGCATCAACATCCGGGTTTTCAAAGCCGGGGGGGCTCTCAACAACGGCTTCCCAGAGTCTCATCTGGTCAAATCACACAACACTTATCAAAGTGAGCCCCAAAGCAAAGCCTCAAATCAGGGATTATATAGTCTTCTCCTTGCTCAGACAATGTAACCACCCTCTTGACCCACTGCCCAATCACACAGCATCAAGGTGTGGTCATCCTGAAAACCAAGCCTCCTACCACAGGCTCCATGTGACCACATTCAGCCTATTAGGGAGCAGAGTATATTTTCAAATCAAGGAAGGTTCTCAGAGTCACTTAAGTCAATCAAAGTCTCTTAAGCCAATCAAAGGGCCTATGGGCAGGGAAGATCTTCAAATCTGCATTTCCATTACAGGGGGCAGCAAATTCAGGAGCAGGGCATCATCAAATGAGGTCTCATTAGTGCTGATGAAACATCCAAATGAACAAACTCTAAATAGGATTGGCTATAATCAACAAAATGCTGCTGATGCCAAAACTTGCAAATGACACTAAATTAACTATCATTTCTAACACCAGTGAAGATGGTAAATTACTTCTGCTAACAAAATATAAATTGTATTGAGAAATTGCAGACCAGCAATGGCAGCGGTGTCTTGAAAAAGAGAGATTTTGTGAATGAAAAACCTGGAAAGCAGTACACACACACACACACACACACACACACACACACACACACACACACACACCACCCTAGAGCAATAGTATATGAGAGATAGCAAATTAGATAATGGGTGGTGTTATCTCTCAAGAAATAAAGTCAAAGCTATTTTTAGCCATTGATGAAGGAGTTCTGTGTCTGGAACAGGGAGGTGACAGTTCATCTGTCACTTGCTCATTCTGTGAGCTAGCCTGTCATGGTGTGCATCTGGTTTTAGGTCACTAAGAATAAGACAGGAGCAACAGAGTCGGAGGGAATCCAGAAGTCAACAGCAAAAGCAGCAAAGGTAAATGGAGGAGCCAAATAGATTTTGTTTGCCTAAAATATGGTGATGAGTAGAGGAAGGTAGGGAAAGTCTATCAGCCAGTGCTAAGCAGAGAGCAGTGATCATGGGGTACAGTGGAAAGTATATTAGATTTGGGGTCAAAGAACCTGAGTTCAAATCTAGTCTTAGACACTGGCACATGATTCTGGCCAAGTCACTTATCTTCCATTTGCCTCAGTTTCCTCATTTGTAAAATGGGGATAACAAAAGCACCTGCCCCCAGGAATGTGTGTGATCAAATGAGATAACTGCAAAATGCTTTGCAAAGCTTAAAGTTCTCCATAAAATTCTAGTGGTGGTGATGCTGATGATGCAATAAATGGCCATCTACTCTCAAATAAATAGCTTATTTAAGTGCTAATTACCATCTAAGAGAAATTATATATGAAAATCAAAGCTGCCTGAGTGTGAGTGGCAAAACAGAGAAATCATCAAAATTGACAGAAACACAACATGATGGCAAAGTATTTTAAAGTTTGTTGATGGTTTTGATTTGTCCTCACTTTACTGACTGTGCAACTATACAGGATTATTGTAAACTCAGCCCTGGCCTTATAAATGAAGGAAAGTAGGTATGGCAAGGTGGATAAATTAACACTACTAAGAAAACTTGGGTTTTCCTTGTTCTATTCACTCAAAACCAACACGTAGAGAAGTAATTTACTCAGGGAATACTAGCAAAGGAGTTGTGTTGATGTAAAAGCAAAGAAACCAAGAATATCTCTTCATGGCTTGAAACCCACAATGTTGTCTTGAGATAATGGAAAACTAAGTCCCATCCCATTCTACACTCACTCTGCCTCTCTATTATGTTCAATAATTATCTTAGGGAGGCAGCTAGGTGGTGCAGTGAATAGAGCACCCACCCTGGAGTCAGGAGGACCTGAGTTCATATCTAACCTCAGGCAATTAACACTTACTATCCGTGTGACCTTGGGCAAATCACTTAACCTCAATTGCCCTGCCCTCTCCCCTCCAAAAAGAGGAATGAAAAAGGATTACTTTGGGTTCTTCTATGAGGAACTCATTTAAAAGCAGACCCACTTATCAGTGCATCAAAAATAGAGCCAAACATTAACTAAAAAATGGCTGCTTAGTTTATTTCTGGCAATTCACTGAACTTGTTGAGCCTCAAATTCTTAATCTATAAAATGTAACTATCTCAATAGTACCTACCTCTTAGAATTTTGTGAAGATCATGAGATAATGTATGTAAAGAATTTAAAAACTTTAAAACATGATGTAAATGTCAGTTATTTCATAATAATAAATTAAAATAGTAATAATGTCTGCCTCCATTTCCATATCTGTCAAAAAGAAATAATAATAGCAGTTACTTCCCCTGGTTGTTGTAAGGATCCAATGAGATAATATTTGTAAAGCACTTTATGCACCTTAAGGAGCTATATAAATGATGATGATGATGATGATGATGATTTACGTCATGAATTTACAACTAGAAGGAGCCTTATAGGTCCTCTATTTTAATTTGCTTATCTTATAGATAAGGAAATTGAGACTCAAAGAAATTAAAGGATTTAACCAAGGTGACATAGAAAGTAAATGTCAGAGTGAGGATTTAAGTTAGATCCTCTGACTCCAAAACCAGCAATCTTTCTGCTACTACATACTGACACAATGACATCATAAATTCTAGTCCAGAAAAGAAATTAAAAAAATAATAGAAGCCACATGATTATGCAGAAAAATCCCTTAACTAAATACAACAACCCTAAGAAGCCCAAAACATGGGAAAAGAATCATTTTGTTCCATAATAACACCTGGGAAAATTAAGGACTACTCTAATGGAAAAATGGATTTAGATCTTTTACTTATACCATATAAAACAATAAATTCTAAATGGATAAAGGATATAGGATAAAAAGTCACACCATAAAAAGATTAGAGGTGAATGAAAAGTTATATTTTTCGCATGAAATGGGAGAAGAATTGGTAATTTCCTGTGGCATAGAGGATATTATAAATGACAAAGTACATAATTTCAACATAAAATTAAAATTTTCTGCACAAATATAATCATTGCTGTTATAATAAGAAGAAAATGTATGGGTGGGGGGAGAACTTTCTTAGTTCTCAGATAATAGTCTAAAATCCAAAATCTATAGGGAATAAAAATAAATTTCTTAGATTAAGAGCTATTCACCAATGGATGAGTCATTAAAGGATATGAACAAAAAGTTTTCAAAGGAAAAATGTAAAGTATTAACAACTATCTGAAAAGCTCTTCAAAAGCAATCAATCAACAAGCATTTATTAAGTGCCACTATGTGCCAAGACATGTGCCAGATGATAAAAATGAAATAGTTCCTGCCTTATTGGAATCATTAATAATCAGAGAATGCAAACTAAAACATCATTGTGTTATTACCTACATCCATCAAAACAGGAAAAGGTAGAAAAATTCAAATTAAATGTAATATGAAAAGGAAGGCTAATTGTTTGGGATTATGAAAAAAAAAAACAACTAAACTGTACCTTTTGACCCAGAGAGCTTGCTACTTGGTTTATGCTACCAAGGAAATTATTGGTAGAAAGAAAAAACTCATATGTACAAAAATATTTATTGAAGCATTATTTGTAAAAGCAAATGGACAAAAAACAAATTGATTGGGGAATACTTGGATCTATGATCTCATCAATTTGGTTATTTCTTCTAATTATGCAAATCAAAAGCCATCCATACCAATCTTTGCCTGTGTCCTGTCAAAAGATCAGCTGGAGGGCCCAGCCAGGGTATTGGAGGCTTTCTTTAATCCTTCCACATGTTGAGTAAATAATGGGGAAGCATCAGGGTTGGTCTATTGCCCTCATTCTTACCATATCTTCCTCCATTTCTTATTCAATAGCCCCTTATTCATTAGTTGTTGAAGCTGGCAGGCACCCACCATGTTCCTCTCCATTGCATTTGAGTTATACTTATTTCTTACTTGTTTAGAGACTAATGTTCCATGACACACCATCATATAGTAACACCAGTAAACTACTGATATTTTCTTAAAAGATGGTCCCTTTATTAATAGGAGAAGTTTGGGGACTATTAAATGAACTTTGTGATTTTCTGGAAGTAAATCAGCCTACTCTCCTTCTCCAGTTTAATTCCAATCTCAATCCATGGTCCATTTACATTGTCCATCTAAGAGAGACATGTATAAGATCTATATGTTTTTTAACTCTATGTCATAAATGAGATATTAAGAATTCTTCATCAACTTGGCTTTTCCTTTGTGAAGGGCTCCAATGATGGGGAAGCTGCGACCTTGGGGCCACATGTGGCCCTCTAGACCCTCAAGAGTAGCCCTTTGACTGAATAAGGGCCACACTTGAGAACCTAAAGGGACACATATAGCCTTGAGACTGCAGGTTCCCCACCCCTGGCTAGGCCAAACTCTACTGAGTGGTATCTCTTATCTATACATCAAAATAATTCAACATTTCTGAAAGATAGAATAACAAAGATAACCTTGTTTGATATCTCTCTGATCATTAACATTAGGTAAGTTATAAAACCAGGATAAAGGTACTAGCCAAAGGTGTCTGTCTTTGTGTTGGAGGAGATCCAGTAGAGTCTAAATTAAACATAGGAGTTAATATTTGATCCTAGAGGCAATGGGAAGTCATTGGACTTTATTGAGTAGGGGAATTATATGGCCAGATCTGTGTTTAAGGAAGTTCACTTTAGTAACAGCATGAAGGATGGGCTAAAATGGTGAAAGACTTGAGGCAGGAAGACCAATTAAAAGGATGTTGCAATAATCTAAATGAGGGGTGATAAGGGCTTGTACTAAGAGGAAGTTGCATGAATAGAAAGAAAGATTGAGATGTAAAAGACTCTGCAGAACTAAAAATAGCGAGATTTAGCAACTGAGTCAAAAATGACCCTGTGGTTATAAGTTTAGGTGAGTAGGAGGACACTCCTACTGGTACCCTCAACAGTAATAGGCAAGTGGGAGAAAAGGGAGGACTTGTGGAAAATTTAATGAGTTCATTTTGGACATGTGAATTTGAGAAGTCTATGGGATATTCAGTTTGAAACAACCAATAGGCAATTGATGATGTATGACTGAAGTTCATGGGAGGGACTGGAAGAAACATAATATCTAGATGGGTGAGTCACTTATATAGAGATGATAGTTAAATCTATAGGAGCTGATGAAGTTACCCAGAGAAAGCACTGAAAGAAGAGGAGGCCTAGGACAGAACCCATAGTCAGAATTGAGAGAGTTTCTAGTAAATTGCAAGGGAAAGGTGGGGCACGGGGCGAGAAACGGAGGGGAAGGGAAGGAAGGGGAATAGGAATCACATATTGCACATTTTTGTACATGGAACAAACCTACACATGTAGGCACTTAATAAATGTTTGGCGCAGCTAGATGGTTCAATAGATAGAGCACTGGGCCTGAAGTAAGCAAGACCTGAGTCAAATCTGACTTACTAGCTTGTGACCCTGGGCAAGTCACTTAACCTCTGTTTGTTTAAATGGCAAACCACTCCAGTATCCTTGCCAAGAAAACCCCGATAGACAGAATGCTCCAAAGGGTCATAGAGTTGAACATGAATGAATGAATAAACAAGAATAAATGCTTGGTAAATGAATGAATTTCTGATAGGAGAGGACATGAGGTTTTGTAGAGATGACATTAGAACTATGTACTGAAGAATAATTAGGTTTCAACTGGCAAAGTTCAATAAAAGAACATTCCAGATATAAGGAATGATACAAATAAAAGAATGAATATATCTGGGCAAGAGAGAATAGTCTAATCTCGTTATAGCATGGATAATTAAACAGAATTAGTGTGAGAGAAAACTACAAAGCTAGTTTCAAGTCAGATTAAGGAAGAATTTGGTACAGTGTAGTAAAAAGACCATTGCATTTGGAGTCAGAAAATCTGGATTTGGCTTCTAACCCAGACAATGAATTAACTAGTATTGAAGTATGTAATAGTAATGGGATTTGAAGATCTTCCATGCCCCTTGTATTGGCAAGCAAACAGGTACTTAGCATTTAGTTTCAAGTTCATAATTGTGTCAAGTATTAAGACCCAGAACTTGTGAATCCCACAGAGGGATGAACTTGCTGACACAGCAGGAAGGGATAGGACAAGGAGGAGTTAATATCATATATAAGGAGAGACCCAGGCTGGAGAGAAGAGAGATTTGGAGAACAGAATTTGTGGTGGCAGAACTTCTTCTAAGAGGCAGCCAGAACTTCTGCTGAGAACTTCTGCTGAGAACTGCCAGGAACAAAAATTGCTTGGAGCAAGCAGTGTGGAGGCTGAGCAGCTACTGTGAGTGAGGAGAGGAGGATCTTTGCTTAAGGGAGTGAGTGAGGAGAGGAAGATCTTTGCCTGAGGTAGCCAGTTTTGTTTTGAAGGCTTGAGAATGTGGGTGTTTATTGCACTGACTATGTGTACCAACTTCGTGGTTACTGTAATGACTTTGATCTTCTGGTTTGGGGACTCAATTTTCTGGTATTTGAATAAAGGCTTTGGTTCTGTCCTCCATGTGGAGAGCCTATTACATTTTGTGATTCACAACTATACCAGCATATACATAGCCACCGTGGGCATTGTGAATATTGCATTGTTGTTACAAAGTATTTATTTACTGTGCTATTTAAATATTTACTATGTACCCAGAGCTATTCTAGCTCTGGAGATACAAAAGCAAAAATGAAATAGTCTTCACCTTCAGGGAGTTTACATTCTATTATAGAAACAATATGACCCACAGCATTCTTAGGTTCTCATTTCTTCATCTATGAAATAATGAGATAAAATGAATTGGTTTTTAAACTGTCTTTTAACTCTTAAGCCCAACATGTAGACAATAGAGATCCACTGCTGAGGAATAGGCAGAGAAATTTCCAAATCTGATCTGCACATAATTATGATTAATCTGGTAGTAGTATGACAGGTAGTTTGGTAGGTAAGCAACAGAAGTTATGGATGTAATTGTTTAAGGAATTATACCAGTGATCCCCAAATGGAGTGGCAGCGAGGGCAAAAATTAGAGCAATGACCATAACAATGGAAAGGACACAGGTAAAAGAAAGATAGTGGAGAGAGAATCAATATGATTTCATAAGGGACAGAAAAATTTAATTGTTCACCACCAAAATCAGTAACTCAAATACTAATTATCTGACATTTAGATAGACTTGTAAGGTTTGCCGAGGCATTTCTATACATTATCTCTTTTTGAGTTCTTTTTTTTTTACCCTATTCTATCTCTCCATATCTCCTCTTATTATATTCTTCTCTCACCTCTTAATGTTATTTTTAGATATCATCCCTTTATATTCAACTGATCCTATGCCCTCTATGTATACCTGTACACATATATACACACACTCACGTATGTATTCATATGCACATATGCCCTCCTATAGAAACATATATATGCATATATATGTATATTCCCTTCAACTCTTCCTCATACTGAGAAAAGTCTCATGAGTTACAATGATTGTTTTTCCATGTAGGAATGTAAATAGTTCAATTTTAATAAGTTCCTTTTGATTTCTTTTCCCTGATTACCTTCTCAGGCATCTCTTGCTTCTTGTATCTGAATGTCAAATTTTCTATTCAACTCTGGTTTTTTTCATCAAGAATTCTTGAAAGTTGAGTTCGGAGCCGGCCTCTGACACTTAATCCATACAAACAAAAAAACCTAGCCGTGTAACCTTGGGCAAGTTACTTAACCCCAATTGCCCTAAAGGGGCGGCTAGGTGGCGCAGTGAGTAAGAGCACCGGCCTCGGAGTTTGGATGACCCGAGATCAGATCCGGCCTCAGAAAATGAGCACCCACGCATAAATAATGACTAGCCGTGTAACCTTGAACAAGTTACTTAACCCCAATTGCTTTAAAAAAAAAAAAAAAGAATTCTTGAAAGTCCTCTATTCCACTGAATGACCATATTTTCCCCTGAAACATTATATTCAGTTTTGCTGGGTAGGTGATTCTTGGTTTTAATCCCAGCTCCTTTGACTTCTAGAATATCATATTCCAAGCCCTTCAATCCCTCAGTGTAGAAGCTGCTAGATCTTGTGTTATCCTGATTGTGTTTCCACAATATTCAAATTGTTTCTTCCTGGATCCTTGTAATATTTTCTCCTTGACCTGGGAACTCTGGAATTTGGCTATAATATTCCTAGGAGTTTTCTTTTTGGGATATTTTTCAAGAGGTGAATGGTTAATCCTTTCAATTTCTATTTTGCTCTCCAGTTCTAGAATATCAGGGAAATTTTTCTTGAAAATTTCTTGAAGGATGATTTCCAGGCTCTTTTTTTGATCATGGCTTTCAGGTAGCCCAGTACTTTTTAAATTATCTCTTCTGGATCTATTTTCCTGGTCAGTGGTTTTTCCAATGAGATATTTCATATTGCCTTCTATTTTTTTCATTTGTTTGGATCTGTTTTATAGTATCTTGATTTCTCATAAAGTCATTAGCTTCCATTTTCTCCAGTCTAACTTTGAAGGAATTATTGTCTTCAGTGAGTTTCTGAAATTCCTTTTCCATCTGGCAAATTTGGCTTTTTAAGGCACTCTCCTCATTGGCTTTTTGGGCCTCTTTTTGCCATTTGAGTTAGTCTATTTTTTAAGATGTTATTTTCTTCAGTAAAGTTGTTGACTCTCTTTTCATGATTTTCTTGCATCATTCTCATTTCTCTTCCCAATTTTTCTTCCACTTCTCTTACTTGATTTTCTTCTTTTTTATGTTTTATTTGTTTAACCAATGCTTTATTAACTTCTGGTTTACATCATTCATTTCCACCAGATTTTGAGTTACAATTTTCCCCATTTTTTCCCTACCCACCACCTCAGAATAGCAGTCCCACTAGATATCCCCTCATCCAATCTGCTCTTTCCCATATCTTCTCCCATACCCCCTTTGGCTTTGCCATTAGGCCAAGGTGAATCTTTGAGCCCCAATGCCTGAACATCTTATCTCCCAATTACATGCATAATAGTATTAATAATAGTATTTATATACATTTGAAACATTTAATTTTAAGACTTCAAATTTCAGATCCATTCCCTTCCTCCTTTGTCACCCACTCCCTCTGGGAAGATAAGCAATTCAGTATGTGTTGTACATGTATAGCTATGCAAAACATTACCATAGTAGATATATTGTAAAAGACTGCTTATATTTCCCTCCCACCCATCCCACCCCCCACCTGGTTCATTCCCTACTTTGATCCTGTTGTCCCTCTTCAAAAGTGGGTACTTCCAACTTCCCCTCCCCCTAGAATGACCTCCCCTCCATCATCCCCCCTCTCACCCCCCTTCCCCCTACTCTCCTACAGGGTGAGATATCCCATTTAGTATGTATGTGATTCTCTCCCTTAGCCAAATTCAATGACAATAGGGTTTTGCCTTTTTGCCTTCCTGTTCTTCGCCTCCCCTGCAACTACTTCCCCTTGCCTCTTCTACATGAGATAGTTTACCCTACCCTGTCTCTCCCCATCTCCTCTTGTCACTTTCCTCTCTCACCTTTTAACTTCACCCCTTAAGTATCATCCTTTCCCACCAAATTTGACCTGTGCCCTCTATCCATGTATACCTGTAAACATATATACACACATTCACATATGTCCATATGTCCATATACCCTTCTTCGATTATTTTCATAACGAGGAAGGTTTCATCAGACACAATTATTGTTTTTCCATGTAGGAATGTTAATAGCTCAACTTTGATAAGTTCCTTTTGATTTCTTTTCCCTGATTACCTTCTCAAGCATCTCTTGCTTCTTGTGTCTGAATGTCAAATTTTCTATTCAACTCTGGTTTTTTCCTCAAAAATGCTTGAAAGTCCTCTATTCCACTGAATGACCATATTTTCCCTTGAAACAACATACTCAGTTTTGCTGGGTAGGTGACCCTTGGGTTCATTCCCAGCTCTTTTGCCCTCTGGAATATCATATTCCACGCTCTTCGATCCCTCAGTGTAGAAGCTGCCAGGTCCTGTGCTATTCTGATTGTGTTTCCACAATATTGGAATTGTTTCTTCCTGCCTGCTTGTAGTATTTTCTCCTTGATCTGGGAGTTCTGGAACCTGGCTATAATATTCCTAGGAGTTTTCTTTTTGGGATCCTTTTCAGGAGGTGATTGGTGGATTCTTTCAACCTCTATTTCCCCCATGGGGTCTAAAACATCAGGGCAATTTTCCTTGAGAATTTCTTGAAGGATGATTTCTAGGTTGTCTTTGATCATGACTTTCAGGTAGTCCAATAATTTTAAAATTATCTCTCCTGGATCTATTTTCCAGGTCAGTGGTTTTTCCCATGAGATATTTCACATTGCCTTCTATTCTTTCATTTGTTTGGATCTGTTTAACAGCATCTTGATTTCTTATAAAGTCACTAGCTTCCATTTGGTCCAGTCTAATTCTGAAGGAGTGATTCTCCTCAGTGAGCTTTTGAGATTCTTTTTCCATCTGGCAAATTAGGCTTTTTAAGGCATTCTTCTCCTCATTGCCTTTCTGGGCCTCTTTTGCCATTTGAGTTAGTCTATTTTTAAAGGTGTTGTTTTCCTCAGTCAGGCTGTTGACTGTCATTTCATACTTTTCTTGCATCTTTCTCATTTCTCTTCCCAATTTTTCTCCCACTTCTTTTATCTGCTTCTTAAGGTCCTCTATGGCCTGTCTTGTCTTACTTGATTTTCAAAATCTTTCTTGAGCTCCTCCATGGCTTATAACTAATTCATATTTTTCTTGGAAGCTTTTAATGCAGGAGTTCTGATTTAGTTGTCTTCCTCCTGTTCCATGCTTTGATCCTTTTTTCCCTAAAAAAGGATTCTATGGTCTGTTAGTGTTTCCTCTGCTTATTAATATTGCCAGTCCATTACTTGACTTTTGAGTTCTTTGCCACAGTATAACTCTGCTTCCAGAAAGGACAGCTTTGTCCCAGATCTCTGGGGTTTTCACAAATGTTGTCAGAGGTCTGAGGAGGATGCCCTCTCTACAGACACCACACTGGCAAACAGGTGTTTCTCACCCCAGGACCACCACCCAAGAAAGCAACCCAGATCCAAGCAGGTCAAAGCAAGAGTGATTACCCTCTGAATGGTCACTTGATCCCCCTACAATCTGTAGCCCAGGAGCTTCTGAGGTAGCCACACGACAGACACTACAGCCTCAGCTGTCATGCCTCCACCACCTCTCACCCCAGGGGCAGGGGCTGTACAGTGCCCTTCTTTTCCAACACAGTTCCCATAATGACCTTTTTTTTGACATTTATGGCTTGAAAAGTCTGGAAACTGCCACAGCTGCTGGTGATTCACTCTCCTGAAGTCTGCTCTGGCCACCACTGCCTTCCTGGGGACAAAACCGAGCAGCTCACATGGAACTGCCCTTGGCCACCAGTGTGCTGCAATGAACCCTTCCTGTTGGCCTGTCGGACTGTCTTCAGTGGAAAATTTGTGTCTCTCTGTCACTTTGTGGATTCTGTAGCTCTAAAATTTGTTTAGAGTCATATTTTATAGGTTTTTAAGGTAGTTGTGGGGGGAGGTCATTGAATTTTCTGCTTCTACTCTGCCATCTTGTGCCAACTCTATAGCTACTGTGATGACTTTGACTTTCTGGTTTGGGGACTCAGTTTTCTGGTTTTTGAATAAATGTTCTAGCTATGCTCCCCATGTAGAAAACCTGTTACACTTTGTGATTAATAACCATATCAGCATAGTTATAATTACCACAAGCATTGTGAATACTGCATTGTTGATACAGAGTCTGAGGCCAGATTTGAACTCAAAAGATATCTTTCTGATGCCAGGCCCAGCAACCCATGCACTGTACTACCTCACTTTCCTAGTAATAATAGCATCACTATAAACTATGACAGGGCAGTGAGGTGGTAGAGTGGATAGAAATCCATCCCTGGAGTCAGGAAGATTCAACTTCATGAGTTAGAATCTGACTTCAGAAATTTGCTAGCTATGTGACCCCAGGCAAGTCACTTAAACTTGTTTGCCTCAGTTTCCTCCTCTATCACATGAGCTAGAAAATGAAATGGAAAACCATTCCAGTATCTTTGCTAAGACCACCCCTAATATGGTCACAAAGAGTCAGATATGATTGAAACAACTGAACAACAACAAATAAACTATGATCACTTGTTCTTGATTATAGTTACAAAATTTAGGACAAGAAACTGCATTGCTATTAAAAAATAGTTCCCTCCTTAAAAACCAAAGTGCCTATGAAAACAACTTTGCTAATGGAGAAAATCTCTCCAAAGTTATAGGATCGTAGACAGAACTAGAAGAACCCATCTGATGCTGTCTTAATCTAACTACCTTGTTTTGCAGAAGAGAAAACGGAGGTCAAGGGAGATTAATGTGACATGTTCGGAGGCAGCAGAGGTGGTAATTAAACACAGGTCTTGTAGCTCAAGGGGCAGATTGTTCACCCACTGTTCCCATGATGCTTCCCAAATCATATATTTCTTTCTTAATCTTTAAAGCAGACACATGAACCCTCTTTTTGCAATAGGCAGCTATTACATTATGTGTGTTGAATATCAGATGAATTTTCAATGTTTCCTTCACCAAGAAGCTGTTAATTAATTGGGATGGGGGGAGGGGAAAGCAGGAAACATTGAAGTCAGTCATTTAATTTCCTTCCATATTCAGAGCTGCCTGAAGCAATTTCCTGCTAGGAATTCCACATCTTCCCATAGAACTTCTTTAGCAGCTGGTAACTAAGTTATCAACTCCTATGAGGGAGATACTGTAGCCTCTAAGGACAATTTAGGTGTTTTCTGTATTCATGATGGAGTCACCTCAACTTTAGAAAATAGAGTGAAATAATTTCGAAGTTGCTGCTTTAATTTAAGAAAACAGTGTGGTTGAATGAAAGGAGCATTGAGTTTGAAATTGAAAATATCTGATTTCTCAGTCTGGCTCTGCCTCTAATTATCTGTGCAACCCTGGATAAATTACCTCACTTTTCTATGCCTCTATTTTATCATCTATAAAAATCATAGAATTTTAGAACTGAAAGAAAGAGACCTTGACAATCATTTGGTCCAACCTCTATGCTCTCCCAATGAGAAAACTGGAGACCAGAAAGACTGTAACTTGTTCATAGCTACTTAGTGGCAGCATGGGGACTTTAATGGGTCTCACTATTCAGATGATTGTCAGTATCTTCTTCATTGTGATCTTCTTTTTATCATCATCATTATAATCTTAATTATCATAATCACCACCTCCATCAATTAGCATCACCAATAATGTATTACTTTATTAAAAACTATAGGAATTTTAAAAAATTGTTTAGTCATGTCCTACTCTTTTTGGAGTTTTCTTGACAAAGATGCTAGAGGATTTACCATTTCCTTCTCCAGCTCATTTTACAGATGAGAAACTGAGGCAAACAGGGTTAAGTGACTTGCCCAGGGTCACATGGCTAGTAAGAGTCTGAGGCCATATTTGAACTCCTGAAGATGAGTCTTCCTGACTCCAGGCCTGGCACTTGATCCACTGCACCACCTGGCTGCCCCATAGGAAAAATGGCATTGTTCAGTTTTCAGTGTGTCATTTCTGATAGTGATAGTAATAATAGTTAATGTTTATATAGTGCTTTAGGTTTATGAAGGCCTTTATAGACAGACATTAGGTCACGTGATCCTTACCATTACCCTGGGAAATAGGTACTATGATTATTTTCCTTTTACATGAGGAAAGAAGCTGAGAGAGGTTATGGGATTTGCCCCAGTCACGTGGCTAGTAAGTGTCCCAGGAAGCATTTGAAGCTGGGTCTACCTCACTCCTCTAAGCCAAAGCTCCATCACATAGCCAACAAAGTTTTAATTTCCAAAGTATACGATTTTAGATTTGTTGGATATAAAAAATATATGGGTTTCCTGGCAGCCTACTTACCTATTAGTTTCTGGGGAGAGGAAATTGATAAGCAAATCATCCTATTGTTTTACCCTATAGTTATAGAAAAGCATTTAGGATTTGCCCAGATATATCCTAAAGTTATATCTTCCAAATTTATGTATTGACTGCCCTTACCACTCCATTTCTATTTTTTAGCAAAAGAGAATTGTCACACAGGCACACACGCGCACACACACACACACACACACACACACACACACACACTTCATAAAACAACCTAAACAAATAACTTACTTAGCTACATTTTAATCAAATAAAAGATGAGAATTTCTGTCAACTTTAATACAAAAATCTTTAACATAAAATAAAAACAACATGAATATACATAAGTATTTTAAATACTTTCAAAATTCTTTTAAATGTTTATGTTTTACTTAGTTGCCAAATGAAAATATTACTATGATGAGTGTGCTTGGTTTTTGACACAAAAGTTTCTCAAATTAAATCAAATTAATGACATCGATACTTAGTCTTTTTCAACCACTAATGAAGATTGACACTATATCTCTATAATAGCTATAGCAGAAAGCTCTGTCTCACACAGATAAGATTTTGTTGCAGATGTAAAATTTAAATTGCTTTGTTTAATAAGCCAGAGATTTCTTTAGGTACTATACCTAAAACCTAAAATTTTTCGGATTCAAGAGCTCATTTCATACACTCTATTGCAAGATAAATCTATTAACTTGTTCTTTAGTAGTAAGTTTGGATGTATTTTGTTTGTCCACAGGAAATAAGTTCCTTATCCATTGATATCTGAAATAGCTAGGTCTTTAAGATAAAAAAAAAATTGCTTCTACAGTCTAGTCAGGCAATTAAATTTCAAGGAAAATGTTTTCAACATCCAGAAAAATAAAATGAAATTTTACTATATACATTTTGCAATCATTAACTGTGTATCAGTCACTTTATTTTTCTGGGTCACAGGATAAATTTGAGGACCTTTCATACATATTGATTCCTTATCTTTTAATGAAACTATGCATGATATATAACTTCATCATAACATACAATATAAATAAAAAAGTTAATGGAGTTTTTGCTATAGTTCTCCTGTATTTAGAGTCAATTCAGGTTAGTAAGCATTTATTAGGCACCAACTTTGTGCCATGCTCTCTACTAATCACAGAGGCAGAAAAAAGAGCAAAAACAGGCACTTCCCTCAAGAAGTTCACAATATGATGGAAAAGACAACATGTGGAATGACTATGTATAAACAAGATTTAGGCAAGATAATTTAGAGATAATTGAACTAGTATGTGAACTAGTATTAAGGAAAGACCAGAAAATTTGAGCTGAGACTTGAAAGGAGCCAGGAGTAAGAGACAAGAGCAAGACCATTACAATCCTGGTAAATAGCCAGTGAAAACACTCTCAGCTCAGAGATAGAGATAAAGCACAGAGGCTAGTCTTTCTGAATGGCAAAGTACATGGAAAGGAGGAAAGTGCTAAAAGACTGGAAAGGAAAGAAGAGACCAGGGTATGAAGGACTTTAAAAGTCAAAAAAAGATGATTTTATATTTGACTCTGCAGGCAATAGAGAGCCATTAAAGTTTATTGTCTAGGGGAGTGACATTATTAGATGCCAGCTTTAGGAAGATCACATTAGTAGCTGAGTGGAGAATGGACTGGAGTATGGAAAACTTGAGGCAAGGAGACCAACCATTAAGCTATTGAGATATTTTAGGCATGAGATGATGAGGAACTGTACCAGGGTGGTGGGGATGTCAAAGGAGAAAAGGAGGCTTATGGGAGAAATGTCAGGAAGGTAAAGTTGACAGAACTTGGCAGCAGATTGGGAGGAGGGGAAGTGGGATGAGGCAGAGAAAGTAAAGAGGCAATGATAACACCTAAGCTGCCAGCCTAGGTAACTGAAAGGATGGTGGTAAACAGTAAAAGGAAGTTAGGAAGAAGGGACAATTTTTTTTTTTTTAAACAACTGGGGTTAAGTAACTTGCTCAAGGTTACACGGCTAGTCATTATTTATGTGTGGGTGCTCATTTTCTGAGGCCGGATCTGATCTCGGGTCATCCCAACTCCGAGGCCGGTGCTCTTACTCACTGTGCCACCTAGCCGCCCCTTTAGGGCAGTTGGGGTTAAGTAACTTGCCCAAGGTTACACGGCTAGGTTTTTGTTTGTATGGATTAAGTGTCGGAGGCCGGCTCCGAACTCAGGTCCTTCTGATTCCAGGGCCGGTGCTCTATTCACTGCGCCACCTAGCCGCCCCAAGAAGGGACAATTTGAGGCAAAAAAAAAAATAAGTTCAGACTTGGAGATGTTGAGTTTAAGACATCTAAGGAGAATCTAGTTTGAGATGTCCAAAAAGCAGAGTGCTCAATTTTTCAAAAAATATCCATCAAACATAATAGAAGGAAGTTTTTGTGTAAAATTAAATTTTCTAATCTTTATTATTATCACTAAGAAAAAATGGAAATTTCATCTTTAAGTTCACTCTTTAAAGTGCTTTGTCATGAAAAAATCCATGTGTTTTGCCGTAATGTAGAAACTGCCCTATACTCTGCCTCCCGTATGATTACACAATTTTGTGATCTTAATTCATAGTTTTAAAAACAAAGTTGACTACTGTTTTAAAGATTTGAAAAACTATATGTAGCTCCTAACTCATAATTTTCAATCCAAGTGATTGTGTTAGAAGCCTACAGTAGCTCCAAATTGCAGAAATAGCCACATTTTTCATTAGAGCTTGTATATCTGGCATTTTGTCTTGACATTGACTAAGCTCTATCAGTGCAGAATCCAATATAATTCTCCCACATTTTATTGTCTTCCCACATAATTTCATTTTCATTTTAAAATGTCAATTATATTAAAAGTTTCTCTTGATGTGGTGTTACTATCAATGGGCCTTCAGAATAACAAATCTTCCCTAACATCAGTTTCAATAATATATCATAAATGTGTAATCAAATGAGCATCTCTCAGTTGCATTAACTGCCACCTGGTGTCAATTTTCCATGTCAGTCTCTTTTCTGTTGACTCTCATTTGACCTATGTTTTCATTGAAAAAAGGGAACCTATTGATGTGGGAATTATACAATAGTTTGTGTCATTGTTTTGCAATCCCCCAAGAATTTCTCTCAAAACCCCACACCCCACAGTTTGGAAAACCTTGTCCTAGGCAATCAAGTTCTTCTGAAACTTGAAATAGATCCTGATTGTTACTCAAGAGATCTCTTGATTGGATGAAACAGTCAAAAGAACGAGGAGGAAACTTGGGGAAGAAATGGTTTCATTTTACAGTGAGTTCAGTTTTTTGATAGGAGTATAAAGGAATTAGATTGCCATTTGTCTCCCCTGTGGTGTGAAAAAGTCTTAACTTAGGAAATAAATATCTTTCAAATGAACAAGAAGATCATGCTGTTGTTGCTAAATAGCTTAGCTTCAAGGCAAAACTGTAATGATTAGCAGAGTATTGGCATTTGGGGCAGAGGGGATGTTCAAAGCTCAGGCTGCAGAAATTGATCTTTGTGCAGTATGATGGCATACCTCTATAATTCCTGCTAGTGGGGGGTTGTAATGGTAAGGGAATTTGAAGATCTTCCCTACCCCTTAATAGGCCTAGGGAATTTGAAGATCTTCCCTACCCCAATGGGCTTTATTTAGAGCCCAACAAGAGAAGCTTGCTTAGGGAAGGCTTGTTTTTTCAGGAAGTCCCACACCTTTTGTTACTTTGTAATTAAAAAGTGAGTCAGAAGGTTGTGATGTCCTCTAACCCTAGAGAAGGCTATATATACTCCCTAAGGTGAGGTTTTGCTTTGGGGCTCACTTGTAGGAAAAATTATGCGATTTGGCCAGATGAGACTCTGGGTAGCTGTTGAGCGCCCTGGCTTTGAAAACCCAGATGTTGGTGCTTCTCTCTCTGGTAACTAAGTATGTATGTATGTAATGGTCAGACAGCTAGAAGTCCTGTCTGTTGGCTATTGAATTGTGTTATTTTCTCTGTATTTTTTGTCTGCTTGTAATTTCTGTTTGTATTTTTTGATCCTCAGGGTGCTGACTTTTTTCCCTGAACTAAGTGAATGATATATATGTCTGATTAAAGTGAGATTGTTTAACCCCTCTTGAGTTGCTTTCCTTTAGAAAAGCAGATCAAAGAACCTATGCTAACAGCCATCCTGAGTATGCTAGAGTGCTTGCTGTTATAGGGGTGGGGTGGGGACTGCTGGCTCAGTTGAGCTCAGGAGTTCTGAGCTGCAGTTTGCTGAGCCAATCAAGTGTTTGCACTTAGTCTAGCACCTATATGGTTATCTTCTATGAACTTTGTGGCCAACAGGCTCCCTAAAGAAAGGAAAACCAGACCAACTTCATATCAGAGCTGGCTAAATCTTCTTGGCAGATCAACAATGGGATGAGTCCTCTGAGAGACCATTGTATTCCTATTCTTAGTAAGATATGGGGAAGGAAGGGAGGAAGGAAGGAAGGAAGGAAGGAAGGAAGGAAAAGAGGGAGGAAGGGAAGGAGGAAGGAAGAAGATTATTTTAAAGAAGGCAGGAAACAAACATTTATTAAGCCTATATGCTAGGCTAGCCACTGTATTAAGTGCTGTAAAAATATCATTTCATTTGATCCTTAGAATGACCTTGGCCTCCTTTACATTATTTATCAATCTGAATAAATATGAGAAAACTTATTTAGATAGTATCAGAGACAACAAACAAACAAACAAAAAAACAACTCAGTTGAAAAGTCCCATCAATTTATTAATCTCGGGGCAGCTAGGTTCCACGGTGAATAGAACACTGGTCCTGGAGTCAGGAGGACCTGATTTCAAATCCGACCTCAAACACTTAACACAAAAACTAGCCATGTGACCTTGGGCAAGTCACTTAATCCCAACTGCCCTCCAAAAAGCAAAAAAAAAACCCAAAAAACAAAAAATTAATCTCTTTGAACGACATCACAGTTTCAGGGACCATAGCAGAAGGAACCTTAGTAATTATCTAATCCATCCATCTCATTTCTATAGTTGAGGAAATGGAAGCCCATAGAGGTGGGCATTGTCCAAGGTTCCATAGTTAGCTTCTGGTAAAGCTGGGATTGAAACCCAAATTGGTTCAGATTTAGCACTATTTTCCTTACACTGTACTACTTCTTGAGTGGTTTTAATGTCATATCTCAGAATCTTTTTTTGCCTAGGGAAAGAACCACAAACCAAAGTCAAGCAAATAGGACAAAGTATGCCCTCCAGAGGGAGTAAAGGGTTGGTACTGGGACACTGCCCTGTGGGATAAGAGTGCTGAGGAGGGCCCAACATCGGAAGGCAAAGAGAATAGTTCATCACAGTGTGTCATCTTGTATTGTCTCATTTTAACTAATGGTTCTTGCTATAAATAACTGCTCATTTCTGTTGATTCTGCACCACCAAAAGACCCTAAACTTGGTTACCTGGAGCAAAGCCCCATTCACCACATCTTAGTTATATGTTCATGTGTTTCTCAGATTTCTCTGAAATTTAGTTTATTATACTTATAAAAATTGTACTCTGAAAAGTAATTTATTATTATTTATCAAATACTATTATAGTTTTACATTTTTATAATGAAGAGTGTCATCCATTGGTTAAAAACAGGGATCTGTTTTTCAATTGCTCTAACAAAATCTGTTTTTAACGTAATAAAATTGGTCAACTAACCATTATCAAAGATGCATAGATAGTGTCAAAACAAGGATGTTATTGCTACAAGACAATGCAAACAGCAAACTGGTGGCGTATAACACAATAACTTAATGAGAAATATGTTATAAACATGCTATAAAAAGTAAAAACAATATACTATAAATCACTACTACAGACATGGCACTATGTTTGGTGCTAGGGATACAAGAAATTATAATACATGGTCCCTGATCTCAAAAGGTTTGCCATCTAGTTGGACACAGTGTCTATATCATAATGTAAGTAATATTGCATTATAGTGTGTTCTAAGCGTCAAATGTATAGATAAACAGAGGAAGCTTCAATCAAAAAAGCATAAGCTATGATGATTTAAGAAGGTTTCATGGTGGAGATAAGATTTAATCTACATTGTAATGGAAAGGTAGCATTGCCATAGATGGAGAGAAATTTCTTACCTTTCAAATGGAGAAAATATTGTGTGCAAAGACACAATAGGGGAAATGTTTATGTATATAGATAAGTGATAAGTTAGGGAAATATAAAGAAGGTGTGAGGTTAGGTTCCCCCCTACAATCTTCTGGACAAGGTATGAATTTTCTGGACATGGTGTAAATTTTCCTTATCATAGATATCATTGTCTCACTAGTCTTTCTTCTGTTTTAAACTTAAATTCACATATTCATCTTTGCATTAGAGTTCACACAGCTGCATAAGGTATCTCAGGCTGGGCCAGAGAAAAGAGTCAGGAATACAGACAGGAGACTGAAAGGTAGAAATACATACTCTAGGCTACTACTAGAAAGAAGATAGTATTTTCAACAAGGATCTAGCACCAGTTGAGGATTTGGTGATATGAAACAAAAGTTTCATGAAAAAAAGATCTAGATATCAAGGCTTACTTGGATCTAAAGAAAACCTACAGGTTACCCCATCCACATGATCTAAAGAGAAAGAAGGATGGGCACAGCAGGGAATCATATTCACCAAGGAGTAGCCTAGATCTGTCCTCTCACCGATAGTGTGAATTATGTGTAGATAGCAAAGGAAAATAGGACTCATTAGAGTGGAGGTTTGCTTGATGCCTTCCAGAAGAGAAAGGAGTAATTCAAGTTGATACCACTCACTCTGAGAAGCAGTATCACATATGATGATTGGTAAGATCATGAAAAATTATTTGGATTAGCCCAGAAGATAATAATTCATTTGCATAGGCAGAATCTCACTCTTTGTACTTGTAAAGGGTGGGATATTCATTCTTCATTCATTCTGTTTCTCCAATGTGGATGGCTAGATCAATCTTTTTAAAAATACTATGGATTTCACTGAAGAGGGTTAATATTCTGGAGCCCAATGCAATTAGCCAATCTCAGTGAGAATGATCAGCATTTAGACAACTTTGTCATCAGTTGGGAAACTTTCTTTTATTTGTACTCTTCTGAGAATATCTTCTATTGCCCTTTAATTCATAATCCTGTGAAAGAAATTGTGTCTCCCTGTATTATACCTTGTTTGATATTGATGTTTGGAATTAATTAAGTAAATTTGCCTTTACAGTCACATCTTATCTATTACAAATATTTCAGGGATATTTTTGTCTCAGAAGAACCTTCAAGGTAAAATTTTCTTCCACTGAGCTAATTTTTAAAAGATCACTAAAGAATAGACATAGTAGGATTCTACATATTCTCTATAATTCAACAAAGACTAATTGTTTCTGTCCAGAGACCAGTCTAGTTAAGAAAATAGAAATTTATCAACAGAAGGTTGTCTTTCAAGTGATTAATAATTTTGTTATAGTGACCCATGGAAACATATAAAAGTACTAAACAGTCCCCTATCATATGCCAGGCACTGTTCTGAGAGGTGAAGATATAATGAAAAGTAAAGGAACTGTCAAGAAACTCACAGTCTAATGGAGGACACTACATATAAACAAGATATAGATAGACACATACATATTCACATATATATATATACATATATGCATATATGTGTACATATATACTTATATATAAAATCAATATAATATATGTAAAATCAATATTATTTACACACACATTTTACATATATATAATGTGTGTGTGTTTGTGTATAATGTCCCATGGATACTGGGCATTAAAAGATAACTAAGCTGTGCTCTTACCATCAGATTGGAGAATATAAACAAAGAATCTAGACTTGTGAGCATCTGGCCTACTTGACTACATCATATGCTATACTCATGGAACCAAATGTGCAGAAAGAATGAACACGGATCAGTTGCAGTCCCAAAGCTGATTGCCTCTTTTCTTAGGTTCCTAAATTTGAGTTGGCACAGACCGATTTTCAGAAGGAGGATCTAATAATTCATTAACAAACATTACTTCTATTAGCAGGATTTCCATTTTGAAAAGGCACTCACAGAAAGAAAATTCTAAGGGAATTTCTTTCTTTCTTTCTTTCTTTCTTTCTTTCTTTCTTTCTTTCTTTCTTTCTTTCTTTCTTTCTTTTTTTGCATTTTGGAGGGCAATTGGGGTTAAGTAACTTGCCCAAGGTCACACAGCTAGGTTTTTGTTTGTGTGTGTTAAGTGTCTGAGGCCGGATCCAAACTCAGGTCCTTCTGACTCCAGGGCCGACTCACTGCGCCACCTAGCCGCCCCATGGAATTAATTTCTAATGGCTGTGTTTTTAGAAATTCTGACACCTAGTTTTTTGGGGTTTTTTTAGGAAGTGAGACCTTTGGTTCACTTAAAAAATACTGCTGAGACAATCACTTACTCTTCCACTTTTATAAGGTTAACCCTCTCTCTCAAGGATAATCTTGGATTGATAACTTCCTGGGGTTAAGATAGTATCCTTTTCTGAAACCTGTCATGGGCTTGGCTAATGATGTGTGAGATTCACTTCTGTCTTGATGACATTACAGGGAAGGATCAGTTGAGAGGTTTTGTTTTTGTTTTTTTACTCTTTTCCCAGTGGGTTTTGGTAAAATAGTACCCTGATGCATAAGGAAAAATGAATTTACTTGATTGAATTTACTAACACTAGCAGCATTACTCTTTGCCCTAAGGAATTATCTTAGTGATTCTTATAGCATATCTCCTCTGGGAAAAATTTGGAAGATTCTATAAGGATAAAGCTGCCATATCTCTTGCTCTCCCAATAAAAAGTTAAATCGTTATTAAACTGTCCCTGGAGCTACTGTGATTTACATTCATTTTTTAACAATTCCCTTTCTAGGGCATTCCCTTCAACTATGGCATAGCTTAGGCTACTCCTTGGCTGCACTTAAGATAAAAACGTATTCCCAACTTCCTGATTCTCCTTTGCTACTACAACCAAACACAAAGTACACAGAGGCATTTTCCCACTTCCTATCCTTTCCCTTTGCCTTAATTAGCAGCAACAACATCAACAACAGGCATTTGTAGAACCTCCTACTACCTGTAGTGATCCAGGGGAAAAGAATTAAAGATGCAGCCCCGGGAAGGAGACAATGTGCTAGACTCAGGGACCAGAAGACCTGGCTTCACATCTTGCTCTGGTGCTTCATGATCACTTAACTGAACAAGTCAATTAAATTTACTGAATCTTGGTTTCCTAATCTGTATAATGGGCACAATAATATTTGCAGTACCTATTTCATAGAGTTGTTAGGAGATTTTAGAGAGAGAATACATTTTACACATATGTATATTGATATATATATATATAGTATAATTTTAAAGCTACCAAATAAACATAGGTGTATATACATAATGGCTTTAAAATGTACAAAGCTGTATACTATATCCAACAATGGTTTTTAACCACAGACCCTTTCCCTAAGGGGATAATAAGAGAGATTTTAAGGTGGGTCCATTAACTTGGATAAGAAAAAAAATGCATGTTCATGTTCACTAAATACTAACTAATATTTAGCATTTCTTTCCATATAAATGGACCACAAACATTATTCTGAGATGGGGTCTGTAGGCTTTACCATGTTGCCAATGGGGTACATGAGTACAAAAAGGTAAAGAAACCCTGATATGGAAACAATACCTCTACACAGCATCCCAAAAGCTAATTTAGTGCACTTTCAAGCTATTGAACTTTCAAGTTATTCAACAGTTCACTAAGATTTTAGAGATACCTGTTTGTTATAATGTGTATCAATGTATATATTTATATACATACATACATATATGAATTGTGTATCTATATATAGATGGATATAGAGAGAGCTATAAATATAAACATACATATATGTGATCATAAGATCATAGATTTAACATGTATGAGTTATAAGTTAGCATCACTGGGAAGTGGGAGGGGAACAGTGATTGGCTTTGGACATTTAGTCTTTTCTTCCCTTTAGAACTTTAGCAGACATTTGTTATGTAAGAAGCAAGTTTTAATGAAAAAATAAAAAGCAGTATTTATCATTATATTTGCTAGAGAGTGAATAAAGGACTAGACCTGGAGTCAGGAAGACCTGAGTTTAAATCTAGCCCCAGACACTTATTAGCTGTGTGATCCTAGGCAAGACACTTAACTTCTGTTGGCCTGTTTCTTCAAGACTAAAATGGAAGTGATAAGAGCATCTATCATCTATCCATCTAACCAACTTCCTAGGATTATTGGAAAGATCAACCAGTCAATAAACATTTATTAAACATTTACTATGTTCCAGGCACTGTGCTAAGCATTAGAGACACAAATACAAAAAAAAAAAAAATCCCTGCCCTCAAGGAGTTTACAGTCTATTGGAGGAAAAAAACACACCAAAGTTATAAAGTGGAGGGTGGGGAAAGTAGCTGACACTGAGATATGGTGGAAAAGACAGAAAAAGTCTCAACTAGTGCATCCAGATAGAAATGTAAACTCGAGGCCACAGTTCCCCATCCCTGGTATGCAAAGACCAAGTTTTGGAATTCAAGGCTACAACTTCCAATCAGAGTGGCAGAGGGTAATAATTTGATGTGAGTACCAAGGTTTATTGGATCTTGAATGATGAGGTTTTCCCAGGGAAGAGCTTCCAGGGGCATGGTGGAAAAATCATAGAAGTACCAAATGAGGAGATATCTGTGTTGATCCTTCTCCAGCGAAATAATATCTGTAAAGTACTTAGCACAGTACTTGACATATAGTAGTTACTTAATAAAAGCATGTTCCCTTCCTTCAAGGATCTACTTTCACTTAACTTTACCAGGAGGATCCAGATTTATTTTTTAGCATCTAATCCTTCCCACTTTCTTGAGGTCTTAAAGTTTTTCACCAGATGAATAGAGATGAGAAAATTGTAGGTCTCTTTTTCTTCTTAAAATTAAAATGATATGGGTAAAAGAGCTAAAAGCCTGACATAAGTTAATCAATATGATAACGTTCATTGAAAACAATAACAAAAAACAAACAAACAGAAAGACAAGGGAAACTACACTGGTTAAAAGTGACATGGGGTACAAAGCAATCCAATCAACTTGGCATCAGTCAAACCTTTATTAAAGTTATATTAGCTGTGTGACCCCGGGCAAGTCACTAACTTCAATTGCCTTAAAAAAAAGTTACATTGAGTTCTGGTCTCCACAACTAAAAATGATTACAGAAAAAAATGGAAAAGTTTCCAGTGAAAGGCAAAGAAATAATCAAAGTCTTGACAAAATAGAATCTGCGAATGTTCTAGAGTCAGTATTGTGAGGAAGTTATGGTTTGGATTCTGTCCTGTCCTGGAGATTCCCAACAAAACAATTAGCTGAGTCCTAAAGTTTCACTATTGCTGGAGTAAACACAAGGAGCCCAGTGCCATGAAACTCTAAGATTCAAAGGTGAATTTGTGCTGGTGGTCTTTAAGCTGTCTTGGAGTCACTTTTAAGCTGAGGAAATTTGCTATAGAAATAATCAAGAGAAAGACAAACCATATGGAGACAAACCATGGAATTTTTATAGTCAAGTCTCAGAATGTAGATATACTCTAAAAAACTATGTATCCAAGCTTTCTATTTGCTGAAAAAGAAATCAGTGAGGGGCTTCATATATTCTGTATTTCTTCAGCAGAATGCAGTTGCAACACAGTCCCATTACCGGTCTATCCAGCTAACCATGTGGGAAAGTTCAAGTGTGATGCCTTGGTTTATTTTCTTTATTACTATAAGGTGCTCTGATACTTTTTATGAGGAAAGCTGACAAAGATGTTTTAAAATAAACACAAGTGAGATCAACTTCAAAGGAATAATTCACTATTCCTGGTCACGTTACTAATGGGCATCAGCTTCATCTGCTTTCTTATCTCTGCCATAGTTTGCTGGGTTCAAAATCAAAATAATTAAGTTCCTGTTTCCTTCCTCTTTAAGAAAAACAATATTAGTACACTGACCTAGATAAAATAATTCCAAACTATCAACCTCCACCTGAACATGTGACCTTTAAGCACAGCTTGAAAATACTTTTCTTTTGTAACCCTAGCTATTCTGACTGGCTATTCTGGTTTTAGTTCAAGATGAAGAAATAAAAAAAGCCTTGGAGATGAGAGACAAGAAGCAAGAGATGGTTTGCAAGTACATAATGATCATCAAGAGTTAGCATGGGTTCATCAAAGAACTTATGCTAGACTATTCTAATTCATTTTATAGACAGTTACCAGACTAGGAGATCAAGGGAATGCCATTGCCACAGTATAAGTGAATTTTGAAAGCACATTTGACAATTTCTCAAGATATCCTTGTGGATGAAATGGAAATATGAAGAATGGATGATTATAACATTAGCTAAACTCAGGACTGGTTGACTGACCAGACTCAAAGAATTGATAATGAATCATCATCCATCTGGGGAGGATTCTATAGGGGAGTGATATAGAGATGTCTCCTTAGCCCTGTTTGACTCAAGATTTTTGTCAGTGACCTGCATGAAGGTATAGATACCCGGTCATCAAATTGTATCTGCATGGAGCTGGAAGAGATAGTTTAGATGCCATTTTGGTGACAGAATTGGGATCCAAAAAGACTGACAGATAGGATTTGACAGGTTGAAAGTAAAGGAGATAAAATTGAAGACAGATAAATAGAAAGTCTTTTACTTGGGCTCAAAAACACCCAGAATTGTTCAAATACAAGATGGGGAATATGATTAGAAAGCTATTCTTCTGCAAAGGCATTGTAATGGAATTCAAGCTTAATATGAATCACCAGCATGATGGGGCAGTCAAAAGAACAAATTAATACAAGTGTAGAGCAGAGAATAAGGGAAGAGATATTTCTGCCCTGCTCAAATTATGTTGGAGTTATTGTGTCTGGTTCTAAGAATCACTTTTAGAAAGGGATTTTTAAAATGGTCCTAGAGAATGCAAAAAAAGTGTATAAGTACATAGAGTTCTGGACTTGAGGTCAGGAAGAATGGAGTCAATATTGTCTCAAACATTTATTAACTAGTTGTATGAACCTAGTCAAGTCATTTAACTTTTCTCAGTCTCAGATCCTTATCTGTAAAATGGGGATAATAATAGAACCCACCTCATAGGCTTACTATAAGGAGATTATAGGACAGGAACCATCTTTTGCCTCCTTGTATCCTCAGCACTTAGCACAGTGTTTAATAAATGTTTATTAATTATTGATTGATATGAAAAATGTTTTACAAATCTTAAAGCACTATATAAACATTAGCTATTATTGTTAATCAGAAGAAGGTGATAAAGATGGTCTGTTTAACTCAAAACCATGTTATATGAAGATCAAAGGGATTAAAAATATATAGACTGAAAAAGAGAATAATATTTAGGGGAATATAATTGAAATCTTGGATTATGTGGGGAGGAGGGGAGGATATTCAATAAATGTTATAGGATTTCGTAGGATTTGGGGGCTCAGATATAAGAAATTATTTGTGTAAGGTCATGCAGTTAGTACATGACAATGTCAAAAGTTTTAATCTGTCTTTCAAATCCCCAGAACTAGGACCAGTCTTTATTTTACCCCAAAAAATATATCTTCTTGATGTAAATGCTCAAAGAACCTGTGCTTTTTCTCAGTGGTAAGAACTCTAAGTGACTTTCCTTTACCAATACAGATTACAACCTACCTAGTTCTTATCATACAAATTTTACACAAAACATCCCCAAAATCTTGGTTCATTTTCTGTACCAAGACTTTGGGGACACTGTTTTTTAAACTGTACTAAGACTTTGGGGACACAATTAAGCTATTAAAGCTTAAAACTGCACTAACGCCTTTAGGAGCCTTGAATAAATCTTAAGAAATTATCTGAAAACTGTCTGAGATTAAATGAATTGCCTAAGGTTAAACAGCTAGTAAGTGTTAGTGTCTGGATTTGAATCCACATTGTCCTGACTCCAAGTCCGGCATTCTGTTTTTTACAACACACTGCCTCTTTCATTTTTTTCTCTACATAGTAATAATAGCACCTCTATAACTATGCTGGCCTCTACATCTTAACTATAGATTGATACCAATGATTTGGGCATAAATGAGAGCACAAATCAAATTGTGAGATACTTCCAGTCCCTATTCATATATACATATATTCATACATACGTTCATATATTCATGCTGGTGAAATCATTCAGTGAGTCAAAAGAAGCACTTTAGAAGTGGGAGAAGGTGCCTTAATCTGTGTTTTGTTTCTCAGAGCTTTATCCCCAATGAATGGGATCTAGATTCAGAGAAACCAGAAATTCTCTGAAGGTGAAACCTAAGCCCAAATTAAATGTGTGTACCATTGCTAAAGGCTTCCCTCTTCCAGCAAACTAATATTTGTTCATGTTTCCTCATCAAAATTTCCAAAGAAATATAAACTGTCCCAAATGAAAAAAGAATTCTCTATCCTGATCATAGAATCATAAGACCTCAGAGAAATAAGGTACTACAGAGGCATCTAGTGCAGTGTATATCTAAAGAGGAAACCTTCTATGATATGCCAGCAATCGGTCATGTAGCTACTATGTAGAAATCCTCAATGATCCTTCACAGGCACACCTCACTTTAGGGAGCATTGACTTAAAAGCTACTCATCAATTCTCCATCTTAGAATTCAAAGTACAACTCTTGGTTCTCAGGTGGTTCACCTCCTTTTGTGCCGGATAATTGTAGGGCAGTGGTTCTCTATGTAAGGTCTATGGACCCTTGGGAGTCCCTAAGACCTTTTCAGGGGGTCCTTAAGGTCAAAACCATTTTCATAACAACACTAAGACATTATTTGCCCATTAAAATACTCCTCCCTTTTCCAACTACATAACTGTATACGCCTGGATTTTTTTTGTGAACGTTAACCAGTTACGTTAAACAATATGTCACGCCATATCATAATATACTGAATATAGGAGCACAAATGAACAACGTTTCTCTTCTACCAAGCGAGGCATCAGAGAATCGTGACAATGTGTAAAATGGCGCCACTTTGCTCATTTGTTTGTGAAAATAGAATTATTTTCATGAAAATGTGCTGTTTGTGTTAACGTGCATTAGGTTTATTTGTTGTATTAAAATAATTAACAAATAGCTTGATAATTTGTCCGTTTTCATTTCTAATGCAGTAAATATAAATAGATATAACCCACACAACAAAAGCTTTTGGAGTTTTCAGTAATTTTTAAGAGTGTAAGAAGATTCTTAAAGTTTAAGATAGGCTTTTTTAGGGTATTTCCTCTGAAGGCACCTCCTCTCTAACTGGCAGCCTTCCCAGGTCTCTGCCCCCAGGGACATAGTCTTCTTTACACTGTAACAGGGCTTTTTGTTCTGAAAAATCAAGTACTAACCTCTACTTACATCACAACATTTAGAGTTGGAAGGGGCCTCAGCAGGCTTCTAGTCCAATTCACACCTGGAAAGGGATTCTTACCATAAGTGGTCATCTAACCTCTATAGAGAGACCTCTCATAAGTGGGAAGATCATTTGCTGATAAGACATCCCATTGATTGATAATATTTGCAAAGCACAATGCCTGGCCCAAAGTGGATACTTAAACACATGTTCCTTTTTTCCTTCAACTCTGCCCTGAGTTTACTTCCTTGATATAAATTTCAAATGGTCTATCTTGGCCATAATGGGACTCCCTCCCTGAAGGTCTTTAGGCAAAGGCTAGGTGTGTTTTTGGCACTATATTTGGTCAAGTATGTGTTAGACTAGATGAGGTCTCTTCCCAATAAGAATTCTGTGATTTTGTGATTCCTATATGGAAATAACTATATTAGCAAAGTAGATGTATTCCCAGAACTTGTCTTTATCAGAAACTTAATATCAGAGGTACAGATGATATGGGAGGTCTAAGGAATGCATTCCAGGACATTAGATAAGGAGGGTTACAGTACAATACAAAAAAAATGTCATTAAATATTAACTAAAATAACATCAAATGTGCCAGGAAATATACACTATATATCTGGGATTCTGGCACATAGGGGAAGGAGAGGACAGGGGTGATATTGAGGTTAGGGAAAGTTGGGGAGTGTATCAATCTTTTTAGGGAGGAGATTGGGCTTTGAGGTAAGGAAAGATGGAGACTTCTAGCAGATTTGTCATAAAACAGACCAGGTTTCAGGTCCTAGATGAAGTTGGTTAAGAAGTGACACAGGATACTTAACCCATAAAAATTCCAAGGACTAGGCCTCCTGAAAATTTTACCAAGCCATCTCTTTACTCCATTTTCCCAGATGACTATTGAGGGGGCAGAAACCATGGCTTATTCCTCCTGATTTTTGTCTACAAATCATCCCCTAAGTCACCCAAAAATAAGTCAATAAGGCTTACCTTCAGAGTGGGTGGAATAGGATTAATTTCATTTCAGAGCCTTTGAATCCAAAAATATATCTCCTCAGCTACCTCCCCCAGCATGACAGGATCTTAGAGTTAAAACATCAGGTCCAATTTATGCTATATAAGAATCGCCTTTTAAACATATCTGACAGTTGGTCATCAGACATTTACTTAAAAGCTTTAAATGAGGGGGAACCTATTAAACTTTCTCTTTGGGACAGTTCTAATTTTTCAATCTACTGAGATCTTTTTAGATCCTGATTCTACCATATAACATGTCAACTGTCCTTAATGTCATTGTAAATTTGGTAAGCATACCATCTATGCCTATATACAAGTTATTGATTACATATAGCCCCACATCTTCCTATCTCCTCCACGAGAAGAGTGTAAATGACTTCATCAGATGCTGTGCCAAAATGTAGATAAATGAGAATTGACTCAGGAAGAGTCAGAAGACTCTTGCATTATCTTGGGTAATCACTTAACCTCACTGAGCCTCAGGTTCCTCATTTATAAAAGGGAAATTGACCAGATGACCTGTGATGTCCCTTCTACTGTATCCATGATACTATGAACCCTTTTCAACAAGGAAATGAGATTCATCTAGTAGTACCCGTTCTTGATGAAGCCATATTTGCTTCTCCTTGTTACCTTTTCTAAATGTTCTCTAACACTTCCTTCAATAACTGGAATGTGGCCAGAAATCAAAGTCAAGATTACTGGCCTCTAGGTTGTAGACTCCATTCCCTTAAAATGTTTTATTACCTTTTTTTTTGAACCTCTATTACTTCCCAGTGCCTGCCAAGGAGCCCTTCCATGTGGCTCAAACAAACAAACAAATGTTCAACAAAATAAATATTCCAGAAGTTCACCACCTCTCCACCAAAAGGAAGTGCATTTTGTTTCAGATCTTCTGGAATCAAGATTCGACATTGCTTTTAATCAGTGTTGTTGTTTTCATTTATATTTTTGTGGTCCTTGTTTGTTTTTCATCTGACATTGTTTTCTTTGCTGTATTTTTTTCTGAATTATTTATATTCTTCATCTATATACTTTGCCTTCATCTATATACTTCATCTATATACTATGTCACTATAACTTTCCTTTATATTCATACTGCACTTTTTTCAGCCATAATGAGTACCCACTTTCCCCCCAGCTTGTTGGTTTGTAAAAACTAAAACAAAGAGCGCTATTATTTGCTGTACATGGGACATTCATTTATTAGCCTTCTTAGAGTATGTATCTAATACAGTGATCACTGGGTCAAACGGTTGAACAGCTTAGTAACTTCTCTTGCAAAATATGAAATTGACTTCAACAGTAGGAGTAATTTACAGCTCCACCAGAAGTATATAAGTGCATAGGATTTTCCAGGGATCCTCCAGCATTGATTTTTACTATCTTTTATCATCTTGGATAAGGATTGCTTTCATTTAAATTTCTCTTATTAGCAGTAATTTAAGGCCTTTTTCTTAGTTAACAATTTACATTTTTCTTTTGAAAATTATTTATTAATATTCTTTCATCTTTTATCTATTGTGGAATAGTGGTTTGATATCTAAATTTATATTAATTACTACATATTTTCATCAAGGTGCTACACACATAGTAGGCATTTAAAGTGACTATTCATCATTATATTTTCTCAAAGTTTTTGTCATAAATGTTTTGCCTACTCAGTTGCCTTTCTTCTGATTTTGGCTGTATTGAATCTGTTTGAGCAAAAGCTTTAAAATTTTATGTAATTGAAACTGTCTGTTTTATCTGTTGTGATCATCTCTACCTCTTGTTTAGTTACAAATTTTCCCCCTAGTCATAGTTATAAAAGGTAATTGTTCCCATTCTGTTCTAATTTTTTATGATGTTGCCTTTTATATTTAGATTATGTATTAATTTGGAGCTTATTATGGTCTATGGTGTAAGATACTAGTCTAAACTTTCTCCCTTCTTTTGGTCAAATTGCTTTCAATTTTCCTCAATATACTCTTTTTTTTTGCCTTTTTTTTTTGGAGGGCAATTGGGGTTAAGTGACTTGCCCAAGGTCACACAGCTAGTAAGTGTGCCAATGTCTGAGGCTGGATTTGAACTCAGGTCCTCCTGACTCCAGGGCCAGTGTTCTATTCCCTGTGTCACCTAGACACCCCCCTCAATATACTCTTGTCAATTGAAAGTCCTTTCCCCAGAAGGCTTTCTTCTTAGATTTCTCAATGAATCACAGTGTTTGTATTTTAAAGCCTCTTCATTACCTAGTCCCTTCCTACCTTTCCTGTCTTCTGGGACACATCCCTCATGTATCCTTCTAGTCAATGACACTGACCTCCTTGCCATTCTTCCCAGAAGACACTCCATCTCTGAACTTAGGCATTTCCACTGGCTGTCCCTGTCTCCTGTGTGTTTTGTTTTTTTTTTTTTTGCACGTTCTCTTTTCATATTCATTTGCAAGTTTCTTGAGGGCAGGAACTATTTTTGCCTTCCTCTCTGCCAAGAGTTAAGCATAGTCCTTATTCATTTAATAAATATCAACTTGACTTCTGCTCAGTCTCAAAGAATTGCCTTTTCCAAATATCAAACTGTCCTCCAAAATGTTGATATTTTAGCATTTCACCTATCAGTAAAGGGGAGAGAAGATCCCTGCATGGAGTAGAATTGTCAGAATCTGGGAACTCATCTGAACCCCTTTCAAACTTAGTATCCTCATCCAAATATTAGCTGCCTCCAGAAAGCAGAATGAGCAAATTCCCAGGATGTCAAATCACTTGACAGAGACTCCAGGGTCATGATAGTCTCACTTCAATTTTTCCCCATAGAGATAAATGCAAAGATTATGCCAATGATAAAATGACCTGCTGTCATAGCTCCATATTGTCCAGTTTTGTGCTGCCTCTTACACTGCTTGGTCACAGAGCTGATCACTGAGTACTACTTACCACTGACCACCATTCCTCTGTGGGGTTAAACAGAAGTCTGGCTAGCTTACTCAAAACCCAAATCAACTGTGTTACATCTCTTGCTGCCTCAGTTCTACAGCTGATGAATGGCAGATGGGGAGGGGAAAAAAGACAGAAAGCACTTTGCAAATACAGCCAAGTGTGCCCGGTTTCCTTGTGGCTTCATGAAACAGTAAGGAAGAAATAGTAAAAAGCCAGCAAGCCCATTTTTCTTATTACCTCCAGACTCAAAACAGGAACCCCAATAAAACTGACCCTCTGAGAGCTGTGACTCAGTGTCAGAAAGGAATTCAGGATCCCAAGCACTAAGCAATGCATTTTGCCAAAGCCACAAACATGTGGCTCTCTTAGACCCAGGACAGTTGGCTTGGAAATGTTTGTTCACTCCATGTCACTTAGAGAACCACTCATAAGCTTTAAGAAATAAATACTGTTGTCAACACCTCTGGGGTTTCTTGTACACTTGATGGGAATAATTTTTTACAGATTGTGAAGAATTACTAATGTTTGAGACAAATCTCTGACTAAACTTTAAATTTGCACTACTTATAGTGGTTGGGATTATTATCACTTCTAAAACTTCTATGAATTTCAATGAAGAGGCCATATTACTGAATCGTTTTCAGTTGTGTCTGGCTCTTTGTGACCCCATTTGGGGCTTTATTGGCAAAGATACTGGAGTGGTTTGCCATTTCCTTCTCCAGCTCATTTTATAGATGAGAAAACTGAGGCAAACAAGGTTAAAGGACTTGCCCAGGGTCACACAGCTAGTAAGTGTCTGAGGCCAGATTTGAACTCTGGAAGATCAGTCTTCCTGCCTTCAGACCCAGCATTCTATCCACTGGGCCACCCAGCTGTCAAAATTATTATTACTAATAACTATTGCTAGCAATATAATCTTCCCAAGGCATAAGTACGACCATGTTACTTCCCTGCTCAAAAATCCTCATTGACTCACTATTGTCTAGAGAATAAAATAGCAAACTACTCCTCTTGTTATTTAACATTTCCAGGCTTATTACACATTACTCCTCTTTCCACTCTCTGCCGTCTGGCCATACTAAATTATTTGCTATTCCCTGACCTCCACGTTCTGTCTCTCATCTCCATTCATGTCCCCATGCTTTCCATGAACTACCCACTTGTAGTGGCAAGCACCCCAACATCCCCAGGGTGGCTGTCAACACAGGTTCTTAGATCTGCTTTTCTAAAGGAAAGCAACTCAAAATGGGTTAACAAGCTTACTTTAATCAAACAAACATATATTACCTAGTTCAGGGGAAAAAGGTTAGCACCCCGAACTTCAGAGTATACAGACAGATCAAATAGATAGGCTTCCAAACTGTCCAATCATTATATCAATACCAAATCACAGTTACCAGAGAGGGAAGCATCAACATCTGGGTTTTCAAAGCCGGGGGGCTCTCAATGGCTGCCCAGAGTCTCATCTGGTCAAATCACACAACACTTCTCAAAGTGAGCCCCAAAGCAAAGCCTCTCATCAGGGTTTATATAGCCTTCTCCTGGCTCAGAGAATTTAACCACCCTCTTGACCCACTGCCCAATCACACAGCATCAAGGTGTGGTCATTCCTGAAAACCCAAGCCTCCTACCACAGGCTCCATGTGACCACATTCAGACTATTAGGGGGCAGAGTATATTTTCAAATTAAAGAAGGTTCTCAGAGTCTCTTAAGCCAATCAAAGGGCCTAGGGGCAGGGAAGATCTTCAGATCTGCATTTCCATTACACCACTTTACCTCTGACTCTTAGGATCATTAGCTTCCATCAAGGTTCTAGCAAAGATGGCATCTCCTAAACCCATTCTTCATCCCCTCACAATTGGTTTTCTCTCCTCCTCCCCATGCAAATCATCTTTTATTTGCTTAGTTGTGTAAATGTTGTGTCAGGTCCTCTCCCCCCATGAATGGTGACCTGCTGTCATCACTTCATACTGTCCAGTTGTGTGCTGCCTGCTTGGCCATAGAGCTGAGCAATGAGTACCACTTACCATCTCTACTTATCACCACTCATCTTTGGGGTCAAACAGAAGCCTGATTCACTCATGCAAAGCCAAACCTACCTTGTCACTTCAATGGGTTTGCTCTGGGGTCTCAGATACTGGTGGTTTGCTTACTACACTGGGGTGGCCTGGCCTAGGCATGCCTATTGTCGTCTAGGTTCTGGGGCTGGCAATTTGCCTTCTGGGCTGGGGCTGGAGGCCTCACAACCTGCCTGCTGTGCCACTGGCCTCCTGAGACAGTGCCTTGGCTGCTGATCTGTGCTGTGTCTGAGAGCCTCCCTCTGGCTTGTCCAGTTCCATCTGGGCTGGGCTTCCCTTTTTACTCAAGTGAGACAGACCTTTCCTGAAGGCCTAAGTTATCTTAAGCCGGAAAATTGTTTCATTCTATCTTTTTGTGGGTTCTGTCACTCCAGAATCAGGTTAGAGGCTTGACTTCACATTGTTTCCAAGGGAAAATGAGGAGAGCTCAGGCAAATTCCTCACATCTCTCCACCATCTTGGCTCTACCAGAAAGCACTTTCTAAACCTTAATGGGCTACAGAAATATGAATTGTTATTATGTGAGTATTCTCCTTAAAAGGGGAGCCATTTGTCTTCGTCTTTCTTCACATAGTATTTAATAAATGCTTCTTTATTGGAACTGAATATTTAACTCTGATTCACAACTGTTTTGAAGTTGGGAGATCCTAATTTGTTTTGCTTGTTTTAATGACACTTTTTCACTTTGGCTAAATAATATTTTTAGAAACAGTAAAGTTAATTTTTAAAAATTTTAAACTAAAAACATAAAATACTGTGAAATCTTCTAAGATAATTGACAACACATTAAGATTCTGTAAAACTCGAGCTTAGGAATCACTAAAGAAGCTATTAACACTCCTATGCTTTTTATATGTATTAAAAAGTGTGTTGTGTGTTCATGTTTTTTTTTCTAGAAAGATGGTCATTAAGCATTGTGTTAGTTCCATCAAATTACAGAGGATATTTTTATTGCATATACACACATATATGCATGGTATATACATATATGTGTATAGTATATAAGATAATCTTAGCAAATAAGAAATTCTGCTGTTAGAGTATGTGTGTGTACATATATACATACACACATAAGTGTGTGTGTATACATACTCTCTTTCTATGTGTGTGCGTGTGTGCATGCATACACACATAGTCTCTTTCTTTCTCTCTCTCTCTCACAGAAGAATTTCCTATGTGCTAGGATTGTCTGAAACAGCTCCTCCATATATTTCCTCATGTGTCCCTTCTCTATCACACACCAGTTGAACATCCCCAAACTTCTATGCAGTACTTATCACTTGTCCCTGAGTAACGGCATAAATCAAGAGCCTCGGTTTGAATTGGTGGTAGGGCACAGTAATGTCCCGTGAAAAGGCACTTCAGGAAAATCAGAAAGAAGTATAGGGAGTTTACGGGGTTTTTTTTAAACTGTAATAAATTCATCAATAGTACCTCATGGATTTCCTGGAATAAAAATTTTAAAAACCTTTGGAAAATGCGAAGTTCAGTCCTCCAAACATGCTTTATGAGTTAACAGCTGGTTAGTGTTTGACTGAAAAGAATTCTGACTGTATTTTGATACTCGTTAATCACAACTCGCATAACAATTCATATTTCTACAGCCCTTTAGTTTTAGAAAGTGCTTTCCTTTCTATGAGCCTGTGATATAAGCAGTGCAATTATTGCCATCTCCACTTTACAGATAAGGACTATAGAGCTCAGAGGAGCTAAGGGTCTTGCCCAGGGTTACAAAGAGTGAGGTCTGCTGTGTTCTCAAAGACTAAAAATGCTCCAATAATGGAAGTATGTAAAAAAAATAATGGAAGTATGTAGCTGCTGTCTGAGGAGTAACCTAGCTGGCAATAATCCTCTCTCTCTATTTACCTAGTCTGTTGCTGGGATAACAGACATATCACCAAATGATGTCCAACAAACAGCTCTCACTTTGACACACAACTGCAGTTACTTAACCGCCTTCAATGAAAATTTCACTTATAAATCAAACCATAAGACAAAAACAATGTTACAGCTATCTCTAAGGATGGTTCCAAGTTTCTCCTCAGAGAGGGGAATAAAAGAGTGGTGGAATCACTTTCATCATTTACCTAATGCAACAAATAAACCTATTTCATGAAATGTTTAATCATCTTACCTTGTGATATACATGTTGAATAGGGTCAAACAAAAGATTAATAAAGCTTATATACCAGCATCCAATTATAGAGGGTGAAAGAGTAGAAAAATTCTATGAAGAATATGAGAAGATCCTTCAAATTAAATAAAATGCCTTGATACTTGGTGACTTTGGTGTGAGTGAGCACAAGGAAAATAATGAAAACTATGTTTAAAAAGATGGCTCTATGTTTAAAAAAGAAATTAAATACTCAGAAGCTTTATCAGTATCTATTACAAACATTTGCCTTAAGAAGAAATTTGGGCTCTCTTTGACCTATTTGCTACCAGAATGAAGACGATTCTTTTTTTTTTTTTCTTGGATGGCAACTGAGGTTAAGTGACTTGCCCAAGGTCACATGGCTAGCTTTTGAATTAAGTGTCTGAGGCTGGATTTGAACTCAGGTCCTCCTGACTCCAGGGCTGGTGCTCTACTCACTGCACCACCCAGTCTCCCCAAGAATGAAGACCATTCTAAGCAACCAGACCATCCACATCCTAGAAAATGTTGACATCTTTTTTAGTGGTCGGTCAGTTACTGTGAAGGGGCCCAAAGGAATCTTCCATAGAGATTTCAACCATATCAATGTTGAGCTCAGTCTCCTTGGAAAGAAGAAAAAAAGGCTCCAGGTGGACAAGTGGTGGGGAAATCTAAAAGAACTTGCAACTGGGAGCACAATTTGTAGTCATGTACAAAACATGATCAAAGGCATTACCCTGGGTTTTCATTACAAAATAAGGTCTATATGCTCACTTTCCCATCAATGTTTTTATTCAAGAGAATGGCTCACTTGTTAAAGTCAGAAATTTCTTGGGTGAAAAATATATCTCAAGAGTGCACATGAAACCAGGTATTGCTCATGCTGTTTCTCAAGCACAAAAAGATGAGTTAATTCTTGAAGGAAATAATATTGAACTTGTTTCAAACTCAGCTACCCTGATCCAACAGTATATCATGGTCAAAAACAAGGATATCAGAAAAATTTTTATGACATCTATGTTTCTGAGAAAGGCACAATGCAACAAACTGATGAATAAGTTGGAAAAGATGGCCAAAGGCCATGTCCTAAAGAGTCAACACTTAATTAATAAAATTAAATTAAATTAAAATTAAATAAAAATTCCATCAAAAAAGAAGAAATTTGGAAGATGATGATGTGAGGGACTATATAGCATCCTTTTTTTAAGTGAAATTGACTATATTTTATCAAGCAGGAAATAATTGGACATTAATCAATCAAGGAACATTTAATAAACTCATACCGTATAAATGGATATAACCATCATTTCAAAATCAGCTATTTGTGTGCCTTCAAATCATTGATGGGTTAGAGCAAAGGTCAAACAACAATTTAGAAGAAAGGATATAAATCAGATAACATCACATGCAATCGTAGCAACTTCAACTTAGCCCATTTAAATGAACTGTCATTTCAAAATGGAAAATAGACAAAATTTGAAATGTTAATTCTTACTGATCCCCTTGTTGTCAATATTTTATTGCTTCCCAAATTATATTTATTTATCTTTGTACATGTTATAAACCTGATTGGAATCTGTCTTTATATTCCAGGGCCAATCACAATGTATTGCACATATAGGTACTCAATAAATGTTGATCAGATTGGATTGAACTGTGTCCATATCTCAAAGAATTCCAGTACATATAAAATGACTGTCACAGGGCGGGAGCCAAAAAAGACCCCAAATGCTCTAACTCAGCAAACACTTAATATTCCTAACATTTAATTGATTTTAGTACATGGTCATTTTATGGAGGAAGTTGATGAAAGAATACAATCATCTCACATAACAATAGAAAAAAAACTGAAAAGGAAAGAAGCCTAAAGGGAACTTAGTGTGAGATCTAAGCTAAGATAGATCTTGTGAAGGGTATTTGTATATGAAAGTTGGAGAACAATAAATGCAAATCAAAATAGAGCTGTCATTTTCATGAAAACAGTATTCCTACTGGCAACAGTAGCAGAAACACCACATTTGGGCTGTACCATCCCAGTAACCAACGTGTTAATGAGAATGTAGTAATGATATTCAAAACATGAAACCAGAGAGAATGGCTAGAACTGACCAAATACATGGCTTAAAATTAAATGTCCCAATTTTACCACTTACCATCATTGTAACGTTGGGTAAATAATTTAATTTCTTTGGGTCTCAGTTTTTTTATCTGTAAAAATAGTACTACATGTTCTTCCAGTTATAAATCTATGATCTTTAATCTTCTGATCTTAAATTTGCACACAGAAGAAAACTTTATTGGAGGTAACATGGTTTTAAAGGCATTTAGGGACTAATTCTCAAGATACGTGGAAGAGAGAAAAGAGACCCACAAAATATGGGGGCAGAGATGGGGTGGGAATCAAAGATGCCAGGATGGCATCAACAACAACCAATCTATAAGTCTGCCTATTAAACTATAAAAACTTTATGAGAATAATCTATATGTTCAACAGGGGTGTTTCTGATGAAAATATGAATAGGCAATAGATTGGTTTTCATAGATGATTTTCTACAGAGCAGGCACCAAATTGAAAGGTGCAGAAAACATAAAATGCCAATGAGTTTATTTCACATTGATTTTTTAAAAACATATTGCTCAATAGAACAAGATATATCTTTGAAGCCTTCTTAAGATGAAGCATCTTCCACATATGCATTTAAATTTTATAATAATCTGTGTTTTTATTATATGCCCAGAAATTACAAGAAATGGTATTCCATGGGCCATTGAGTCATCATATAATGCAGTACTAACAATGAGTATTTGCAAAAAGACAACCATGAAAATAACTGTAGCTTTTGGACCAACATAGGTGGATGTTAGATGTGAAGTGATAAAGAAATGCTACAAAGAACTTGATCAGACCCTACGAATAAAAAGGAACATACACACTCATCTTTAGAGACTTTAGTGCAAAAGTCAGAAAAGATAAGAATGGGGAAAAATACAAGGTTCATAAGAAAGAAATGGCAACAACTAAAGATGTGCAGATTATATAGAAACCTCATGCCTCTATATCATAAGCACTTTATTCAAAAGAAGTGATAGGAGATGGAAATAGTGGAGCACCAAATAGCACCCCCAAAACGAAACTCCCTACACCTAAACAGACAGGAAAAGACTTTGTTATTGGTGTGAGAGTTAGGCTTGTCAACTGTCAGATTAGAGGGGGAAAAATATTATGGGAGGCAGAGCCAAGATGACAGAGTAGAAACAAGACTTCCACATGGCTCCAGCTTCCATCTACTCCAATAATAATTTGCTCTAGACAAACTTTGGAGCTACAGAATCCACAAAATGACAGAGAGAAGCTAACCTCCTCCTGAAGACAGCCCAGTAGACTGGCAGGAAGGGGCCAGTGCAAGCTCAACCCTGCATGAGCCAGAGGTTTTAGCCTCAAGGTGGCTTGACAAGCCACTGGCTGGAGGGACTTCAGATCACTAGCAGCTGTGGTGGTTTCCAGACTTATCAACCCATAGATGCCAAAGGCAAAGTGGGAGGTTGGTGTAGACTTTGTGGGAACAGGGAGTTTGGGAGTGTGATCTGGCCTTTGCCCCCAGATTGAGAAGCAGATGAGGCTTGGCAGCCATGCAGCCACCACCATGTGGCTGCTTCAGAGTTCCTGGCCTGCAGATTGTAGGGGGACCAAGCCACCAATCTGAGGGGTAATCGATCTTGCTCTAACCTGCTTGGATCTGGTTTGATGTCTAGGGTGGAGGTGCTGAGGTGTGTGACCAGTTCTCCGGAGCATGTTGAGGCTTCAGAGAGGGCACCCAACTAACAGCTCCAGCAGCTGTGAAAACCCCAGTGACTGGGATAAAGCTCCCCTTTCTGGTAGCAGAGTTCTACTGTGGCAAAAGGCTCAAAAGTCAAGTAATTGAGTGGCAACATGAGCAAGCAAAGGAAGCAAAGCAAACAGAGCAATCCAACATTAGACTCCTATTTTGGGGATAAAAAGGATCAAAGCATGAAACAGGAGGAAGACAGCAAAGTCAGAACTCCTGCACCAAAAGCTTCCAACAAAAGAATAAGCTGCTTACAGGCCATTGAGGAGCATAAGAAGGATTTTGAAAACCAAATAAGGGAAGTGGAGGAAAAATTGTAAAGAGAAATAAGAATGATGCAAGAAAATCATGAAAAAAGAGTCAACAACCTGACTGAAGAAAATAACACCTTAAAAAGTAGACTAACTCAAATGGCAAAAGACGCTCAAAAAGGCAATGAGGAGAAGAATGCCTTAAAAAGCTGAATTTCCAGATCAAAAAGAATCTCAAAAGCTCACTGAAGAGAATCATTCCTTCAGAATGCGACTGGAGCAAATGGAAGCTAGTGACTTTATGAGAAATCAAGATACTATTAAACAGATCCAAGCAAATAAAAAAAAATAGAAGGCAATGTGAAATATCTCATTGGAAAAACCACCGACCTGGAAAATAGATCCAGGAGAGATAATTTAAAAATGATTGGACTACCTGAAAGCCACGATCAAAAAAAAACAAAACAACCTAGAAATCATCCTCCAAGAAATTCTTAAGAAAAATTGCCCTGATGTTTTAGAACCAGAGGGCAAAATAGAGTTTGAAAGAATCCATCAATCACCTCCTGAAAAAGATCCCAAAAAGAAAACTCTTAGGAATATTGTAGCCAGGTTCCCAAATTCCCAAATCAAGGAGAAAATATTACAAGCAGCCAGGAAGAAACAATTTGAATATTGTAGAAATATAATCAGGATAACACAGCATCTGGCAGCTTCTACCCTGAAGAATCCAAGGGCTTGGAATATGATATTCTGGAGGTCAAAGGAGCTGGGATTAAAACCAAGAATCATCTACCCAGCAAAACTGAGTGTCATGTTTCAGGGGAAAATATGGTCATTCAGTGGAATAGAGGACTTTCAAGCATTCTCGATGAAAAAACCAGAGTTGAATAGAAAATTTGACATTCAGATACAAGAAGCAAGAGAAGCATGAGAAGGTAAACAGGGAAAAGAAATCATAAGGAACTGATCAAAGTTAAACTATTCATATTCCTACATGGAAAAATGATAATTGTAACTTATGAAACTTTTCTCAGTATGAGAACAGCTGAAGGGAATAGAAATGTATATATATATATATATATATATATATATATATACATATATATATATACACACATATATGTATACATATACATATGTGTCTATATAGGAGGGTATATGTGCATATGAATACATATGTGAGTGTGTGTGTGTGTATATATATATATATATATATATATATATATATGTACGGGTATACTTAGACAGAGGGTACAGGACCAATTGAATAGGAAGGGATGATACTTTAAAGGTGAAATTAAAAGGTGAGAGAGGAATATAATGAGAGATGGGGAGAGACAGAATGGGGTAAAATACCTCATACAGAAGAGGCAAGGAAAAACTGTTACAATGGAGGGGAAGAGCAGGAGGGCAAAAGGGAATGAGTAAACCTTATTCTCATTGAATATGGCTTAGGGAGGGAATGACATACACACTAAATATGGTATCTCACCCTAAAGGAGAGTAGGGGGGAAGGGGATGAGAGAGGGAATAATGGAAGTGAGAGCAGGCTGGGGAGGGAGGGAAGTTGGAAGCACCCACTTTTGAAAAGGGACACTATCAAAGCAGAGAATAGAACAAGTGGGGGTAAGATAGGATGGAAGGAAATATAGACAGTCTTTCACAATATAACCATTATGGAAATGTTTTGGTTAGCTACACATGTACAACCTATACTGAATTGTTTATCTTCCTAGTACGGGTAGGTGACAAGGGAGGAAGGAAAAGAATCTGGAATTCAAAGTTTAAAATCAAATGTTTAATATATATTGTATATATACATATACATAAATATACATACATACTATTATTACTATTACTTTACATGCAACTGGAAAATAAGATATACAGGCACTGGGGCATAGAGATCCTTGGTGCCCTACTGGAAAGTCAGAGGGGGAATGGGGAAAGATATGGGAGAGAGCAGATTGGGAGAGGGGATATTCAGTGGGGTCGCTATTTTGGGGTGGTGGGTAGGGGAAAAATGGGGAGAAAATTTGTAACACAAAATCTTGTGGAAATGAATGATGTAAAATAAAAAATAAAAAAGAGCAAAAAAATAGAAAAAATAAGACAAACAAAAATAATATTGTGGGAAAGGCATACAATTAATATGATTTATAAATTTATATATGATCTATATAATTATATACAAATTTATATATGGTATATATTATATATCACATATAAATATGCTGTCATATCATATATCATATATAAATTTATATATGATTTATAAGTTAAATAAATTAAATAAATAATATTTAATAAATTAAACAAATAATTTGAATAAGTCACTGAAAGTCCAGAGCAGGAAATGGACAGCAGAAATGACATTAATGTGGACTAAAACAATTTCACCTAGGAATTTAGCCAATTTAAATTAATTGCCACAACAAGGGGACCAAAAGAGCATAGAAAGTACCTTAGTCATCAAACGTGACTTACCTAACCAAAAGAAAAGGCCACCAACGGGAACACCAAGCTAGAACATAAACTTGTCTGTAAAATCTTCCATAAAAAGATGATAGGAAGTTATGAACAGTGTTGTCCGATAAACCAGAGAGAAGTAATGAAGGATAAGATCAATTTAAAGAAAGCTTAGCTAGAGTTCCATCTAAGGAAAGTCATCCCAAGGACAAAAATGTAAGAATGAACAAATAGAAGAAAAATGAAAATAATTTTGTGGGGATAAAAAATGTCAACAAACTGTTTTTCCCATCAAGGATATTGGAATTACCACATTCACCTAACTGTATGTTTATGGAAGAGATAGAAATGTCACTAGAGAACAAAGGCGGGAAAAACACAGATGGATTGGACCAAGCATCTATAGAGAAAATCTATACCAGAGAGGGTAAAGATTGTACGTGAGGGTTTTGACAGACCAATATACCAAGTATCTGTCATTTGGGAGAGGCATTAGGCTAATTTTACATGAATCAATGAAGAGAAGTTTTAAAGCTGAAAGCTCAGTATAAATGAATTTATAATTAAAACTTTCTGAAAATAGCATGCACCACCTCAGTAAGTAGTTCAATAGATATAAGACAGTAGCCTTAGAGCTAGAATGAACTTTAGAGGCCATCTAGTCTAACCCCCAATAGGACAACTAGGTGGCTGAGCTGGGAACCAGGAAGACTCATCTTCCTGAGTTCAAATTCAGCCTCAGACACTTGCTAACTGTGTGACCCTGGGCAAGTCACTTAACTTTGTTTGCCTTAGCTCCTCATCTGTAAAATGAGCTGGAGAAGGAGATGACTAAACTACTCTAATATCCTTTTGCTGAGAAAACCCCAAATAGGGTCACAGAGAATTAGACAAAACTGAAATGATTAAACAAATATCTAACTGCCTAATTTTACAAATGAAGAAACTGAGGCCCAAAATCAGATAATTAAATAGTAAAATAATTATTTGAACCCATGATTTCTTATTCTAAATCCAGTGACTTCAAATCCAGAGATTCTTAATCCAGCAACTTTAAGTACATGGTACAGTGAAAATGATGCTGGATTTGAAGTCAGAATATTTTGAATCTCAGTTCTCACACTTACCATCTGAATGACCTTAGTCATTCAATTACTTACTTGAGGGAGTCAGAGTAGATTGCTGAGGAGCATGTACATAAATTTATGATCCTATGTTCCAGTTCTCTGTAACTGGTGGTGTTAAAACAGTTGGATGATATATATGGGATGTTGTAGAAGGGATTTCTGAGTATTTTTGAAGGGAAATAAGATGTTGTACTAGATAATCTCTAAGGTACCTTGAAATTCTAAGATTCTGATTCTATAAATGGGTTTAAAAGAATCCATTTTAGCCTGAACTCAAAAGCAGCCAGGTCCAAACCTGTGACTGGAAATTTCTGCCAAAAATCTGCATGTATCCAAATATCCAGATGTTTGTAATCGTGTAGATACAGTCCTCAATGATGCACATTTGAACCTGAGCTAAGATTGTGCATCAATATGTTCAGTGTATTTCAGGAAAATGAGTGCAAAGCTGGATTTAATATAATATAAATGAAAACAAAACACACATACGAAAAAAAAAAAAGCCCAGACAATAATTTCATCCGGAAAAAGAAAAGAAAACACTCTTGTGCCATTTGGCTGACACTTCTTTTAGGTCATGAGAGTTGAGTCATATTAATTGTTACCAAGTGGATTTCTCATTTATCAATAAAACCGCAAAGTGACACTTCCGGTCTTGGCTTTTGGTTTGGGTACCAGGATCTCCACTAAACTCTGCCAAAATCCTACTGGAATTCTACAGCCTTTGGATTTCACTTGGGTTCTCCTAGAATTCTACTTGGACATGTCCAGAGGATAGCCAAGCTCCCCCTTCTACTTTATGTTGCCTCCTAGGAAGTGTTGATAGAAACTCTGTTCATTTCAATAGTTACCAAGCTGTGCACACTCAATGAGTGACACAATCAGTATTTTCACACTAGGGTGGGTCTCTGTCTTGAGAAATTTTTCTAGTTTTTCAGAAATATTTATCACTGAAACAATGGATAAGATAAATACACACCAGTTTGGGAGGGAGATCCAGAATTTACTGACAAAATGGAATTTATAAAAATCTGATGCTCTTGGAAGCCATCTAATTTTCAGACAGGGAGCTGGTGTTATAGAGCTATATGAGAAAAGAAACATAAGAAAAAAGCCCCAACATTAATTTGCCAAATAAATCACTGAGATGCTATCTTTGTTAAGGAATGCTGAAATGAAACCCTCCCCATCCAAGGAACCCTCTACCAGAGTTATATCTGGAGACCCAGGAAAGAGACTTTTTGATGGGGGTGGCATCTGAGGAATAATAGTAGCTAGCACCTATATAAAACTTTACATGTTAACTTCATTTAGTCCTCATAACATGTGAGGTACTATTCTTATTCCCGTATCACAGATGAGGAAACTGAGACAGGTTAGGAACTTTGTCCAAGATAACATAGCTAGTGAGTGTCAGAAGTAGGATTTGAATTCAGGTCTTCCTAGTTTCAAATCCATCACTCTGTCCACAGCACCACCTCAATGTCTATCATACGTGAGCACTGGAGGAAGAGAAGCCTTTTGAGAGAAAGAGATGATTCCAGGTATAGGAAATGGTCTACACAAATTCAGAAAAGATTGTGTAATAGAGGCTTAAACAAAGTTGGCTCTACTATTCAGTAGTACAATAATAAAATAATACTAGAAAAATAGGTTGGACTCAGACAGAAGTAGGCTGGGTTTGTGTGTGTGTGTGTTTTTTAATATTTGACGACCAGCTCTCCTGGGGGGGGGGGGGGATGTATTAACAAAATACTTTTTAAAGTTGAATCTGCTTTATTAACATTTTCTTCATCATTCTCTTAGGTCTAGATAATCAACAAAACCATAAATCAAGACCAGATTTGTAGTTTGTTGATTACAAGGCTAATGCTCACACTGACAATTTAACAATTGGTTCTCCAAGAACATACTTAGACTCAGATGATAGAGAAAGGTCTTAAATACTAGGTAAAGGAACTTGAATTTTATCCCATAGGAAGTAGAACCACTAAAAATTTCTGAGCAGCAAAATGATATAGTGATCATTTGGTTTTTTACCTTTCTTTATATCCTCAGAGTTGATCACAGCACCAGGCACATAATAGGTTCTTAATAAATGCTTGCTAGCTGACAGTGTGGAGTCAGTGATGGTGATTAAAAAGCTGTTACAATGAGAATCTGAACCAGGGGAAAGTGGTGATGGTGATAAAGTGAGTCAAAAGGATAGGCAGCCAGAGGACCTGACAACTGTCCAATTCACTGTGAGAAACTGAATAAACCAAACAATGCTACAGAGGGACATACATATCTTTTTCAGACCCATGGGATCATAAGAGCACAGCCTCTGAGCTGAAAGGGACTATGGAGGTGATCTAGTTCAGCCATGTTCCCCTTTTTCCATTGAGGAAACTGAGGCCCAGAGAAGTAACTTGCCCAAGATCATATGGGTAGTAACCTGGGACATGAATGTATGTCTTCTATCTATCTCAATTCAACACTCTTTTGACAATACCTTGCTGAAAATCAGTAATAATGGTGCCAACAGAACAAAGGACTAGGTCAGCATGCATTGCCTCAGACTTTTATTTATTTTATTTTATTATTTTATTTTTTATTTTATTGATTTTATTATGTATTATGTATTTTCTTTTGTTATATTTATTTTATTTTTTTATGTTTATTATTATATTTATTTTATTATTTTATTTATTTAGAGAATATTTTCCCGAACCTTCACATGTGTCAATCAGCTCTTAAACTGTATTCATAGAATTCCAGCATTGACCTTTAACATTTCTCAATATCCCAGAACAATGATGAGGACAGTGACCCACAGCTTCCCAAAGGAGGCATCTTCCTCTCTGTTCCCCGTAGTCCAAATAGAGAAAAGAACTTAAAAAAAAACTTTTTTAAACAGACAAAGTCACCTTCCCTTCCCCACCTCATTTTCTTGCACTGTCTCAGAAGCAACTCTAATTTTCTCCAGTAAGTTAACAGGATTGTATTGTCCAAAATAAGAAATTCTCTTCCTAGAGTATGCTGACTTCATACAGAATAGATTGTCAGGCAAGAACACCATCAGAAAAATACTTTTCTTCAATGGATGAGTGAGATCTCTTCCTCTCACCTGTTTCTACTCCACTGATGCTTTTAGCATGGAGAAGGAAATGACAAATTACTCTAGCATCTTTGCCAAGAAAACCCTAAATGGGGTCACAAAGAGTCAAACACAACTAAAATGACTGAACAAGAACAAATTGAATCTATAACAAGATGGGGGTTATACCTAATTAGGTCATTTGCTCTGAATTATGTAAAATGGAGGAGAGTGAACCAGACGATTTTTTTTTTTGAGGCAATCAGGGTTAAGTGACTTGCCCAGGGTCACACAGTTAATAAGTATCTGAGGCTGGATATGAACTCATATCCTCCTAATTCTAAGGCCTGTGTTCTATCCACTGCACCACCTGCCCTGAACTAGGTGATTTTTTAGGTCTTTTTTATCATTCAATCTAATTTTTTTAAATAGCTAGCAATTCTGAACTTGTCACTCCCTTACTCAGTAAACTCCAGTGGTTACTTCTTGCTTGTAGGATCATGGGGAAGAGAACTAAGCATTTTTAAAAGTGCCTACTATGTGTCAGACACCATGATAAGTCCTTTGATAATAACCTTGGGAGGCCGGTGCTATTATTCCTATTCTATAGCAGAAGAAATTTAGGCAGGCAGAAGTTGTGATTTGCCCAGTAACATATGGCTAGTAGTAGCTGAACGTAGATTTGAACCAAGATCTTCCTGATTCCAAACCCGATGCTCTATCCCTGTGTTGGGGAACCTGTGGTTTTCTAAATCCTTCAGTGTGGTCTTTTGACTGAATCCAACAATTTTTTTTAAATTTTGGATTCAGTCAAAAGGCTACACTTAAGGATTTAGAAGGCCACATATGGCCTTGAGGTCATGGGTTCCCCCTCCCTGCTCTATCCATTGCCCTGCCTGTCTGCCTCTAACAAAGTATAGATTCTGCCATTTGGCTTTTAAAGGCTTTCACAACCTGGCTCCAACCTACCTTTGCAGCATTATCATGAATTCCTCTCTTTCACACACTGTACAGTCCTTCCAAACCTGCCCTTCTTGCTATTGCTCATGCATGAGGTTCTACTTTCCTTCTCCAGGCTTTTGTGTTGGTTCCATACCATGCCCAGAATATAATCCTAGAATCTCTGACTCTTGAAATTCCTAGTTTCCCTTAAAGCTCAGGTCAGGCATCCTGTGAAGCCTTTCCAGATCACCCCAACAGACTATGCCTCTCAACACTCACCTGCCCCTCCAAAATTTTCCATGTATTTTCTTATATAACCTCCAATAAAATGTAAGCTCCTTGAGAGCAAATATTGATTTCTTTTTGTCTTAAATTCCCAGGGTCTGATAAAATCCCTGATACATAGCAGTTAACTGGGAGTTGAAACTCAAGGTAAACGAAATGTTAAGATGCTTTCACAGTGTTCCAGTAACCAGGCCCAAACAAATTATTTCCTAGGTACTGAAAAAGTGGATGTAATTGCTGAGCCACTGTCAAAATCCTTGAAAAATTGTGGAGAGCAAGGGAGGTGGCTTCTTCACACTAGGCTAAGTGAACTTGATTTTACTTCCTGGAAAGACTCTAGATTATATCATAAAGGGGATCATTTGTAAACATTGAGAAAGGAGATTGGTCATCAATGAGAAACAGAGAGAAAGAGAGAGGGCAATGCAGAGGACAGAGGACTAGTGTGGAAGTCAGGAAGACCCAGATTCAATTCCTAATGACTATGTGACCATGAACAAGTCACTGAAATTCTCAGCTCAAGAGGTAATTCTCCAAAACACTAAATTACAAATGACTGATCTGCCTCGGTTGAAGGAATTTCCGCCCTCATGGTTCCCTAGACCAATGAGATCTTTCATGCCATCCTTGTGAACAAGATGGAAAAAAGGAGACTAGACTGGAGAAAAAGTAAGTGAATACATAGAAAACTGAATGACCAGACTCAAGAGATAAGGGATTGATGTCAGCCTATGTGGAGGCCTTTCATGGAAAGTTTTGTGGGTGAGAGGGAGTAAGCATTTGCTTATATAAATTACATAAATATTTAAATGCTTACATAGACTCTGTGTCAGGCACTGTGTTAAGCACATTTTACAAAGATTATCTCATTTGGTCCTCATAACAACCCTGTGGTGTGGGGGGTGGGTGTAGGAGCTATTATTATTTCCATCTTAAACTTGAAGAAACTAAGGCAAACAGAGCTTAAATAACTTGCCCAAGGTCACACAATTAGTGTCAGAGACTGGATTTGAAGTCAAGTCTTTCTGACTTCAGGCCCAAGGTTCTATCTGTGCCACCAGCTGCCTTGGGCAGTGGGAGAGAGATAGAAGGAAGCCATTCTTAACCTGTGACTTTCTTGAAGCAAATCTTTGGACATATTCTATTCAACACTTGGATGAAGACACAGATATACTTATCAAATTTATGACTGATACAAAACTGAGGGCAATACCTAACTTATTGAATGATAGAATTAGGGTTTTTTAAAAATCTCAACAGACTAGAATAATAGAACCAAACTAAGAAGATATAAATAGTGAGTCTTATACTTGGGTTCAAAATTCCTCCAGAATGGAGGAAATATACTAAATAAAACTTCATGTAAAAACAACAAGATGATTTAAGTTTAATGTGAATGGCAGCCAAAAAAAGCTAATGCAATTTTGGGCTGTGTTAATGGAAGCATAATGCTTGGAATGAAGGATGTGCTGGTTGCTTTGGTTCTGGGTGCCACTTTTTTACCCCAAAAAAGACATTGAGAAATTGGAGTGTGGAGTGAGGAGAGAGGAGGGAGCTACACCAGGATTATGAAGAGACTAGAAACCATATCATATCAGTCAAAGGTATTAAGAATGTTTAGCATGAAAAAGAAAAGATTTAAGGGGATATGACTGTCATCAGATGTTGGAAAGACTGTCATGTGGACGAATGACTAGACTTTTTCAGCTAGCTACAAGAAGCAAATCTAAGACTAATGGGTAGAAGTTTCAGAGGCATGTTTTGCTTTTAAATAAGGAAAAAACTTTCTGACAATTACAACAGCCCCCAAATGGAAAGGTAATAATCGACTTGTTTAGTTATGTCCAACTCTTTACTTATTTGGGTTTTCTTGACAGTGGTTTGCCATTTTCTTTTCTAGTTCATTTTACAGATAAGGAAACTGAGGCAAACAGAATTAAGTGACTTGCCCAGAGTCACTTGGCTACTAAGTAGTCTGAGGCTGTATTTGAACCCACGAACCTTAATGTTCTCCCTGATTCTAAGCCCAATGTGCCGTGGAGATCCTTTATCAAAGCTGTTGTAAAAGGGATTTTTGTTCAGGCATAGATTGAACTTGATAGGTTAGATCAAACACTTATTAAACCCTTTCTATGTTCCAGGCATTGAACTAAGTGTTGAATATGCAAATCCAAACAAGCCCTAGCAGAGCTCACATTCTAATAAGGAAGGTCAACAGATAAAAGGGAGCAAAGAAGATGAGGGAGGGAGGTGGGAAGGAGAGAAGGTCCTTGCATTAGTCCCTTCAGAGATGATCTCTGAAATCTCCAATTCTGAAATTCTGTGATTATCACGAATTGCTCCTTTACTCTATGGTCCATCCAAACTGGCCCTCGTATGACATTTAATCTCCCATCTTGGCACCTTGGCCATAGGTGTAAAGGATGATGAATGACTCTGGAAATGAGAGCGGGGCTGTTGTCTTTGTGCAACTCTATCTCACTTAAATCCAATTCATGCACAAGTCAAGACATCACAGAGCAATATCAGCCTTTGGTCCTCTTTGAAAACGAAAGACCAACAAAAACCACCACCTTGGCACAAGCTGTTCCCCATGCCTCAAAAGTGCTCCCTTGTCTCCTCCAACTTAGAATCTCTAGTTTCCTTCCTTCAAAATTCAGCTCAAACATAACTTTCTACATGAAGACCTTTTCTGATCCCCCAACTGCTAATGCTTCCCCCAATAATTACTTTTTATTTATCTATTTATTATTTATATTTTTATTTATTTAAACTATATTTATCATTTGTTTATAATAAATAAATATTTGTTTATTTATCACATTTTTATTTATCTTGTGTTGAGATGTTATAGCTACACTATATATACATATTTGTGTGTGTTTCTCCTGAGATCTTGAAAAGCTTTTTTTTTTAAACAAATGCTTTATTAACTTCTGTTTTACATCATTCATTTCCACCAGATTTTGAGTTACAATCATTTTCCCCCCATTATTCCCCTACGCAACCTCCCAGAATAGTAATCCCACAAGATATCGCTTCCTCCAATCTGCTCTCTCCCTTACCTTCTCCCATACCCCCATCAACTTTTCCATTAGAGGAAGGTGAGTCTTTGCATCCCAATGCCTGCACATCTTATCTCCCTATTACAAGCAAAAGAGTATTAATAATAGTATTTATATATATTTGAAACATTTAATGTTACTACCTCGAATTTCAGATCCATTTTCTTCCTCCCTTGTCACCCATAGATAAGTAATTCAGTATATGTTGTACATGTCTAGCTATGCAAAACATTATCATAGTAGATATATTGTACAAGGCTGCTTATAATTCCCTCCCACTCATCCCACCCCCCACCTGGTCCATTCCCTACATAATCCTGTCCCTCTTCTATAGTGGGTACTTCCAACCTCCCCTCCCCCCAAGGATGCCCTCCCATCCATCATCCCTCCTCTCATCCCCCTTCCCCCTATCCTGCTGCAGGTTGAGATATCCCATTTAGTTTGTAAGTCATTTTCTCCCTGAACCAAATTCAATGTGAATGTGGTTTTGCCTTTTTAGCCTTCCTTATTCTCCCCCTCTTTTGCAACCACTTCCCCTTGCTTCTTCTACATGAGATAGTTTACCCTACACTGTCTCTCCCCATCTCCTCTTGCCACTTTCCTCTCTCACCTCATAATTTCATCCCTTGAGTATTCTCCCTTCCCAACAAATTCAACCTATGCCCTCTATCCATATAACTGTAACCATATACACACACATTCACATATGTATTCATATAACCACACACCCTTCTTCCATTATTTTCATAGTGAGAAAGATATCATCAGTCACAGTTATTGTTTTTCCATATAGGAATGTAAATAGTTCCACTTTGATAAGTTCCTTTTGATTTCTTTTCCCTGATTACCTTCTCAGGCATCTCTTCCTTCTTGTGTCTGGATGTCAAATTTTCTATTCAATTCTGGTTTTTCCCTCAAGAATGCTTGAAAGTCCTCTATTCCACTGAATGACCATATTTTCCCTGAAACAAAATACTCAGTTTTGCTGGGTAGGTGACCCTTGGGTTCATTCCCAGTTCTTTTGCCCTCTGGAATATCATATTCCATGCCCTTCGATCCCTCAGTGTAGAAGCCTCCAGGTCCTGGGTTATTCGGATTGTGTTTCCACAATGTTGAAATTGTTTCTTCCTGGCTGCTTGGAGTATTTTCTCCTTGATCTGGGGATTCTGGAACCTGGCTATAATATTCCTGGGAGTTTTCTTTTTGGGATCTTTTCAGGAGGTGATCGGTGGATTCTTTCAACCTCTATTTTGCCCTCTGGATCTAAAACATCAGGGCAGTTTTCCTTGAGAATTTCTTGAAGGGTGATTTCTAGGTTCTTTCCTTGATCATGGCTTTCAGGTAGTCCAATAATTTTTAAATTGTCTCTCCTGGATCTATTCTGCAGGTCAGTGGTTTTTCCCATGAGATATTTCACATTGCCTTCTAATCTTTCGTTTGTTTGGATCTGCTTAACAGCATCTTGATTTCTCATAAAGTCACTAGCTTCCATTTGCCCCAGTCTAACTCTGAAGGAATGAATCTCCTCAGTGAACTTTTGAGATTCTTTTTCCATCTGGCAAATTCGACTTTTTAAGGCATTCTTCTCCTCATTGCCCTTTTGGGCCTCCTTTGCCATTTGAGTTAGTCTATTTTTTAAGGTGTTGTTTTCCTCAGTCAGGCTGTTGACCCTCATTTCATACTTTTCCTGCATCCTTCTCATTTCTTTCCAATTTTTCCTCCACTTCTCTTATTTGATTTTTAAAGTCCTTCTTAAGGTCCTCTATGGCCTGCAACCCGCTCATGTTTTCCCCTGGGGCTTTTGGAGCAGGACTTCTGACCTCACAGTCCTTTTCCCGCTCTATGCCCCCAAAATAGGAGTCTAGGGTTGCATTTTTCTGTTTCCTTTGCCTTGGCATGTTGCTACTTAATTACTTGACTTTTGGGCTTGTTGCCACACTATGGCTTTAAGGCCAGATAGAGGAATTTTCGTCCCGAACGTGTGGGGGGGCAACTTCCGTTTCTGGCAAGCTATAAACCCACCCACGACTTCCACCCTAGATCACAGTCCAGATCCAGGGAGGTTAAAGCAAGAGTGATTACCCCCCAAGACTGATCACTGGATCTCCCTACAAATTTGCAGGCTGGGAGCGGGAGGTGCCTCTGAAAACTACCAAATGGCTTTGTCCTCAGTGGCTTCTAGCCCCCAGGGGAGGGAGCCGACACATTCCCTAATACCAGTCCCAAAGTCCATAGGACACTAACCTCTTACTTTGTCCTAGGCAAGTCTATGTTGATAATTCTGGAGTCGACACAGCTCCTGGTGTTCTGGGGTTCCTCCAGCTGGCTGCTGGCCCTGCCACCCTGGGGCTAAAACCTCGGCTCATGCGGACCTGGGCTCGGCTCGGCTCGGCTCCTGCGCTCTGCGCTCTGCTCGCTGCCAGGTCCCAGACCACTGCGATGGTCCTTCCTGCAGGGTTGCTGGGCTGTCCTCAGCGGGAGGTTAGCTTCTCTGTGTCGTTCTGTGGGTGCTGGGGCTCCAGAAGTTGTTCAGAGTCCCGTTTTACATCGTTTGGGGGGAATCTGGGGGCAGAGTGGCTTGGAAGAGCTGTTTCTACTCCACCATCTTGGCTCCGCCCCCCGAAAAGCTTTTTGAGGGCAAGGATTCTTTTATCTCTGTGCCATTATCACCTACTTTACTTTTTCCTTTGCCCATTCAATGAAGGAAGGAAAGTGTGGAGCAGTGGGATAGGAAACTCCCAGACCCTGAGTTTGAATCCTAGCTCTCCTGCTTACCATATACAAACTTGGCCTCTTTGGAATGAAAGGGTTGGACTATATGACCTCCAAGGTCCCTTACATCTATAATTCAATAAGCCTAAGAATTCTCTATGATTGTAGGTTACAAAATCATTGCAAATCTACTTTGGCAGAAGAAATTTCATGACCAGGGAGTTCCCTACATAAAGGAAATCATAGGTCCAGATCAGGGGGAAAATTTTTCCCACAACTAACACAGTGCATGGTATACAGTAAGTGCTTAATAAACACTTGTGAATTAACTGATTGATTCTATCAGAAGCAATGACACCAAGGTTAGTTGTAGCAGAGAGTTATGCTAGGGTTTAGGATCCCTGAGTGTTATATCCAGCTCCTTCACTAACCATCTTGTGACCTTTGGTAGTTTTGTTAACATTTTTCTGAGTTTCTATTTCTTGATCAGTAGAACTGAGGCCAATCGTTAGAGAAAGTGCAAGTTATTGTTATTTCTTCCAGAGCTGGCAGGAATGCAAGTTTTACTGACTTCCTCATATTGAGGAAATTCCTTTTGTATGAACCTTTGTCCAAAGAATTTTCAAAGACACCCGTCTCCCCATATTTGTGCTGGCTTTGCCAGGACAAAAGGGGCCTATAAATGGCTCTGATCTTTAACCAGTCTTGTGCCTACCAACAGAGTAATGTACATTCCTAAAGGACTGCTTTATGAAGTCACCAGTTCCTGTCCCCAGCTTGACAAATCCAATAACGCTCTGTGTTGGAATACTCAATAGTTATTAAGATAAACAAACTTTCCGTGATAGACATCCTGTTTCTCTTTAGTGCCCTTGACAACCTTAGTCACTAACCAGTGACTATTTCCAAAGAAAGACAGGATAGTATTATCAAAACAACAGTTAACTTGAAGCCAGAGACCTACATTAGAATTCTGTCCCTGCAATTTATTAGCTGTATTCATTCCCTGGATGGAGCAAGTTACTTTTCCCAAGCAGCTAAATGGAATGGTGGATAGAATGCTGGGCATGAAATCAGGAAGACCTGAGTCCAGATCCAACCTCAGACATTGCTGTGCGATTTCAGGCAAGTCACTAAACTTCTGCCTGCCTCAGTTTCTCTAACTGTAAAATTGGAATAATGACAGCATCTACTTCTCAGAATTGTTTCGAGGATCAAACGAGATACTTATAAAGTCCTTAGCACAGCACCTGATGCTTAGTAAATTCTTGTTTCCTTGCTTGGCCTTATTATATTCTTTATTTGTAAAATGCAGATAAAAAAAATATCTGTCCCGCCTGTTTCATAGAGTTTCTATGAGGCTAAAATGGCATAATGAGAAAATATTTGTAAGATATAAAGTGTTATAGATTCTGGTCAACCAGAATCAGGTCTCTTGTAGACCCTTCACTCTCACTCATCCTACCATATCCCACTCACTTGACTAGTTTCCCTGATTCTGCATCAATCACAACTCTTTTGTCCATTCCCTTCTCTCTATATTTGTACCACAATCACCCAAGATAAGAACCTCATCATCTCTCACCTGCACAATTGCAGTAATTTCCTAATGAGTCTCTCTGCCTCCATCTCCAATCTAGGCCCTGTAAAGATTGATACTTTTAAGGGACAAGTCTGACTGTGTGTTCCTCCTCTGCTCAAAATGCTATTAACCTTAGGTTAAAGTATAAATTCTTTGGGGCATTGAAAGCCCTTCACAGTCTGACTATTCCACCTTCACTCTCAATGCTTTATTTAAACTGGTCTCTTGCCACTCCCCATTCACAACATTCCATTTCCCATTCCTGTACCTTTGCTTTAGCAGTCCCCTCCTCCTAGAATGCTCTTCCTCCTCACTGGCCTCTTAGAAACATCAAAGCCCAGCTGAAAATGGTACTTTCTTCAAGAGGCCTTTCCCAAGATCTTCCGCCTACACTTCTACCTACCTAGTTGTTAGTGACCCTCTCAAATCACTGTGTATTTTTTATATATCCTATATCCACTTAACCATAAATTTCTTTATCCTCCTCTAATAGAATATAAACTCTTTGAAGGCAGAGACTGTCTCATTTTTTTTATTTAAATCTAAACTGTGCACATAGTGAGTTGTTAATAAATGTTCACTGATGAATCAAGATAATAAATATATGGTATATAAATGTCAAAGTTCCTTTCTTCAGACCTTCTGTTTCCCCCCCCCCCAAAAAAAATGGAAGCACCTTGAGCTATATAAATGTCGAAGGTTCTTTCTTCAGAACTTATGTTTCCCCTGTAAAAAATGGAAGCACCTTGAGCTATATAAATGTCAAAGGTCCCTTCTCTGGACCTTCTGTTTCCCTAAGAAAATGGAAGCACCTTGAGCTATATAAATGTCGAAGGTCCTTTCTCTGGACCTTCTGTTTCCCCTAAAAAAAAAATGGAAGCACGTGAGGTATATAAATGTTGAAGGTCCTTTCTTTGGACTTTCTATTTCCCTTAAAAAAAAATGAAGCACCTTGAGGTCAAGGTCTGTTCCCCTCGGGCTAAGTATAGTACTATCCACATGTACCTAATTATTATTTGTCAAATTGAATTAACCTTAATATCTTGTTTTCCATTTTCTCCACTTGGATTTGACCCTCACTTAAGAGATAGGTCCTAGAAAGGTTGAGCTCATCAACATCACTGAGAATTCTGACTTGCCAATGTGTTTTTAGAAGAATAAAAGACATTCGGAATTTTCTTGCTTTGTAAATGCTGGTAGCCCGGCACCAGCCCCTGGGCATGTTCCAGGCAGCCACTCAATCTATTAACTTGCCCCTTAGGAGTCAGTATTTCATATGTAACTGCTTCCCATTTCCACTTCCTGTCTGCCACCTCACAATTCAATTCAGCATGTGGAATTCAGCTAGCCACTCTCTCTAGTCCTCAAGGACCTAAACAAGAGTAAGGGGAAATTAATCCATCTTGAGCTTCTGAAAGTCAGTGGGAAGTAGGCAGGAAAACTGATGAGCTGTGAGTGCTGAAAAAGTGGAGAAGTTAGACTGTCTGGTATTTACGTCAAGGCTCATGCAGCCTGTCACATTGCCTAATGTGCCTGCTCACTCGGCTCCCAGCAGTGAATATCATTTTATGATGATCATAGACAAGAGCTGCATTTTTCTTTCTAGTGCTCTCAGGGTAAGTTCATCTAACCTCATCATCATGCTGCTAACTCAAGCCCTGACTGACACCACCTCCCTCAGCCTCCTCTTACCTCTGATTGGAGGGTTGGAGGATGGAATACCAAGCTCGTCCCAATGCCTTCCTTTATAGAGAGCAGAAACTGGACTTTCAGCTCACTCCACTTTGCACCTGCTGCTCCACCAGGATTCAACTCCACTGAACAAGGTGCCCCTAAGCCAGGTACTCCCTGCAATCTCTTTCATCTCTTGCCCCCTTTTGTTTGTTGTCTCTCCCCATTTGATGGTAAGCTCATTGAAGGCAATGACTATCTCTTTTCCTCAATTATATCTCCAGCACTTAGCACAGTGTCTCCAACATAATAGGCACTTAATAAATGTCTATTGGATTTAAGATTGAATTTAATTGCCCCCAAAACCTCTTCATCCTGGAAGATCACTTCTGCCCTAGAACTAACATCTCAAAAATACCCTCTGCCCCTGGAGCACCTCCTTCTGATTGGCAGAGGGCTCTTCCCAAAACCTTCATTTAAGAGGATGCCCAGCTCAGTCATCTTTTCATTACCAACTAGACTTTGTTGCTCTGGCATTCTCCATCATGCCCCCACTGCCAGTTTCCTTTTCTGTACTGTCTTCCCACATTAGGATGTGAGCTCCTTGAGGGTCTGTCTTTCTTTTTGCTTGCATCTGTATTCCCAGCACTTGACATAATGTTTGGCATATAATAAGACCTAAAAGCTAACTAACTGACTCAACTTCTCAGTGCTTCTCAGGGTGTTGGATGTCCTGCTCCCCATCCTAAACTTCCTTTGCTTTCCTTTCTATTTATTCTAATCTTAACGATCCTTCAAAGACCATCTTCAATCCCATCTCATTCACATAGCCTTTTTTTGTTGGTGGTGGTTTGTGGTTTTTGGTTTGCGGTGGGTGGGATGGGTTTTGATCACTGAATAAATTTATTTAAGAACAAATCTCTTCTACAACTTTCAAATCCAAGAACATCTAGAACCTTTCTAATGACTAGACTCCACACTGTTCTCTTTTTCTGAGTTAATGAGCAAAACAAGAAGTCCATTTGGGCCAGGAAGAAAAATTTCTGTCTACTGGCATAACAAGTTTCTAGATTCCCGGCTACTCAATTGTTCAATCCCATGCTTGGGCTTCCCAACTTGTTTCCTTTTTCTATATCATTGAAAGCCAGTACAACCAAATTTAGCACCTCATTGTTCTCTCATTGTTTTGTCTTTTAGCCTCTTCTACCCCTTGAGATTATAAAACACGGTAAGAACAGGGATTACAATTTGTATGTTGTAACTGGAAAAGTGCTGAGACTGATTCTTATAAACCATGCAAGCAAATTACTCCTATTACTGTGGAGCCTCATCATGTGAATTTCTTCAGAACTGACACAAACACACGATGAATACATGATAAAAGGAAATCTCTCCTTTTCTCACATCACATTAACTGTTGCTTTGTGGCTATTTGTATACTCAATTCAGCAAGCCTTTACTAAGTATCTGCTATGTGCCAGGCACCAGGAACACAAAGCTAAAACAAAATAAAACACAGCTTCTCCCTTTAGGAGTTCAAATTCTATTGGGAAGAGGAGGGAACAATATGTACATTAAAATGTAGATAATATATACAAAGGAAGTACAAATAATTGGAGTGGGAAGGGGAGAAGAGCACCAGCAACTAAGGAAATGGGTGAAGTTATAGAAGCCATGAGAACCCTAATGGAAAATATCAGGGTAAAGTATAATTGTCACTTCTCAAAGACCTCATTTCTCATGCGTGTTGGAGAAAACTCATAAGCACAATAGATACCTATGAGATGAGATGCCCAGATCAATAATACAAAAGAGGTAAAGCAACAGATGCTCCAGGACTCTTAAAGCCATTGGTCTGTTTCTCGCCTTGTCTTTCCCCGTAAGAACTCTCAGTCTTGACAAGGACTGGCTATTAGGAATATCCCGCTATTATTGCAAGACTTTGGTCTGCATAGCTCTCTAAAGATGAATGTTTTTGTGACCATTAGTTGTTGTTCAGTTTTGTTTGACTCTTCGTGACCCCATTTAGAGTTTTCTTGGCAAAGATACTAGAGTGGTTTGCCAATTCCTTCTCCAACTCATTTTACTGGTGAGGAAATGGAGGCAAACAGGGTAAGTGACTTGCCCAGGTTCACACAGCTAGTAAGTATCTGGAGGCAGATTTGAATTCAGGTATTCCTAACTCCAGGCCTGGGGCTCTATCTACTGTATCATTCAGCTGCCCCTGCCCATCAGAGAGAAGTAAATGAAGATACTGTGACACTGGTCTAGAGAGCAAGACAGCGCAGAGATTCATTGCTCCCTAGGCTCTATTCTTTCTTCTATAATTCTTTCTTCTCCAAGCCCCAGCAGCACTGTCACCCTGGATGATCACCCTTCCCCTTCCTCTGATTGGTCAGTTCCCCTCCTCCAACCTTCACTTCAAGAAAAGTGCCCTGGTCAACCATGTTTACTCTTTTTATTCCTCTCTGGACTTCTTTCTTCATCATCTCGACATATTTGGGACTTTACATATACTTGTTAACTTAATTAACTTAGCTTGAAATGAACCTCAGGCCCCTTCAAACTTTATTCTTAGGATTCTGCCATCTATATTAGGCAGGATCCATCTGGAAAATGGGATGGTTTACTTACACTTATTGACTAGTTCTGCAGAGACATTGATTTTAGTGATATTTTTGAAAAAATTTATGTTAGAGACTTATTGAAGGAAGGAGCCTTAGAATTCATCAAACTCCCTTACACAGACCATGAAAATGTCTACCACATCTCCAAAGACTTTCAGGGTCAGTAAACGTACTACAACAGTCCATTCCATTCATGGACAGTTCAGATTGGCAGACAATCCTTCCTTACACTGAGCAAAAATCTACTTTAGTAACATATACCTATTGGTGTTGTTTCTACCATTTGATATCAAATATCAGATCTATTGCAGCTGGGTGGTGCAGTGGATAGAGTACCAGGCCTGGAGTCAGGAAGACACATCTTCCTGAGTTCAAATCTGGCCTCAGACTGGCCTCACACACTAGCTGTGTGACCCTGGGCAAGTCACTTAAAACTGTTTGCCTCTGTTCCTTATCGATAAAATGAGCTGGAGAAGGAAATGACAAAGTATTCCAGCATCTTTGCTAAGAAACCCCCAAATGGTTTCACAAAAAGTAGGACATGACTGAAAAACAACTGAACAAAAACAACAAAAAAAAGTCTAATATCTTTTCCAAATGAAAACCATTTAAAAACCTGAAAAAAGAGGACAGCCCAGCAGCCTGGCAGGGAGTGGCCAGCACAGCACTCTAGGAGCTGAGCCCAGGCCCATGAGAGCCAGAGGTTTTGGCCCCAGGGTGGCCCAACCAGCAGCCAGCTGGAAGGACTTTGGAATACCAGCACCTGTGGTGTTTCCAGAATTATCAATACATAGATGCCAAGGACAAAGTGAGAGGTCAGTGCCCTGTGGACTTTGGGACCTACTAGTTGGGAGAGCACATCAGTCTCTTCCCTTCAGGGCAAGAAGCCACTGAGTAGCCACAGTGCAGCTTGCACCACTTTGCAGCTTCAGCTCCTGGCCTGCAGACTGTAGGGGGATAGGTCAACCAGTCTGAGGGGTAATCACTCTTGCTTTAACCTTCTTGGATTTGGATTGCAGTCTGGGGTGGAGGTCTTGGGGTGTGTGACCAATTTGCCAGAGCGTGTGGAAGCTTCAGAGAGGGCACCCAACTAATACCTCCAGCAGCTGAGAAAACCCCAGTGTTTTGGATGGAAGCTCCCCTGGCTGGTGGCAGAGTCCTACTGTGGCAACAAGCCCAAAAGTCAAGTAATTGAGTGGCAACATGCGTAGGCAAAGGAAACAAAATAAAAATTCAACATTAGACTCCTATTTTTGGGGCAAAGAGGATCGAAGCATGGAACAGGAGGACTGTGAGGTCAGAAATCCTGTACCAAAAGCCCCAAATGAAAATATGAGTGGGTTACAGGCCATAGAGGACCTTAAGAAGCAGATAAGAGAAGTGGAGGAAAAATTGGGAAGAGAAATAAGAAAGATGCAAGAAAAGTATGAAATGAGAGTCAACAGCCTGAGGAAAATAACACCTTAAAAATAGGCTAATTCAAATGGCAAAAGAGGCTCAAAAAGGCAATGAGAAGAAAAATGCCTTAAAAAGCCAAATTTGCCAGATGGAAAAAGAATCTCAAAAGCTCACTGAGGAGAATCATTCCTTCAGAATTAGAGTGCAGCAAATGGAAGCTAGTGACTTTATGAGAAATCAAGATGCTGTTAAACAAATCCAAACAAATGAAAGAATAGAAGGCAATGTGAAATATCTCATGGGAAAAACCACTGACCTGGAAAATAGATCCAGGAGAGATAATTTAAAAATTATTGGACTACCTGAAAACCATTATCAGAGAAAGAACCTAGAAATCATCCTCCAAGAAATTCTCAAGGAAAACTTCCCTGATGTTTTAGAACCAGAGGGAAAAATATAGGTTGAAAGAATCCACCAATCACCTCCTGAAAAAGATCCCCAAAAGAAAACTCCTAGAAATATTATAGCCAGGTTCCAGAATTCCCAGATCAAGGAGAAAATATTATAAGCAGCCAGGAAAGAAACAATTTGAATATTGTGGAAACATAATCAGGATAACACAGCATCTGGCAGCTTCTACACTGAGAGATTGAAGGTCTTGGAATATGATATTCTGGAGGTTAAAGGAGCTGGGATTAAAACCAAGAATCACCTACCCAGCAAAACTGAGTATCATGTTTCAGGGGAAAATATGGTCATTCAGTGGAATAGAGGACTTTCAAGCATTCTTGAGGAAAAAAAAAACAGAGTTGAATAGAAAATTTGACATTCAGATACAAGAAGCAAGAGAAACATGAGAAGGTAAACAGGGAAAAGAAATCATAAGGAACTTATCAAAGTTGAACTATTTACATTTTTACATGGAAAAACAATAACTGTAACTGATGAAACTTTTCTTAGTATGAAAATAGTTGAAGAAGGGTATATGGGCTTATGAATACGTATATGAATGTGTGTGTATATATATGTTTACAGGTATACATAGATAGAGGGCATAGGTTGAATTTAATAGGAAGAGATGATACTTAAAAGGTGAAATTAAGAGGTGAGAGGGGAATATAATGAGAGGAGGTGGGGAGAGACAGAATGGGGTAAACTATCTCATATAGAAAAAGCAAGGTGAAATGGTTACAAGGGAGGGGAAGAACAGGAAGCCAAAAAGGCAAAGCCTTATTCTCATTGAATTTGGATCAGGGAGAGAATGACATACATACTAAATAGGATATCTCACCCTACAGAAGAGTAGGGGAGAAGGGGATGAGAGAGGGGATGATGGATGGGAGCACAGGCTGGGGGTGAGGGAAGTTGGAAGTACCCACTTTTGAAAAGGGACAAGATCAAAGTAGGGAATAGACCAAGTGGGAGGTGGGATAAGGGGGAGGGAAATATAGTCAGTCTTTTACAATATATCTACTATGGGAATGTTTTGCATAGCTACACATATACAACATATACTGAATTACTCATCTTCCCAGTAAGAGTGGGTGACAAGGAAGGAATGGAATGAATCTGGAATTCAAAGTTTTAAAATCAAATGTTTAAAAATATATAAATACTATAATATATTTATATAATATATATTATATAAAAATATATAATACTATTTTACATATAATTGGGAAATAAGATATACAGGCATTGGGGCACAGAGATTCACTTGCCCTACTGGAAAAGTTGAAGGGGTTATGGGAGAAGATATGGTAGAGAGCAGATTGAAGGAGGGGATATCCTGTGGGACTGCTATTCTGGGATGGTAGATAGGGGAAAAATGGGGAAAAATTGTAACTCAAAATCTGGCAGAAATAAATGATGTAAACCAGAAGTCAATAAAGCATTTGAAAAAACAATCATTGGAAAAAAACCCTTTTGATTTCTTTTTGCTTAATAAAATGAATTCTTTTTTGTTAAAAAAAAAAACCTGAAAAAATTGGGGTATCCTCTTGTTTGGGCTAAATTTCTTCACTTCCTTAAACTGCATCTTAACTAGAATGATTTCAGGTTCAGATACATTCCAATTCATCAATGTCCTTCTAACATGCCCAAAACTGGGCATGATGTTCCAGATGATTCAGAAATTTATCCAACTACAATATACATAAGTGCCCATTATGTATATTGTACTTTTTTTTTGGCCTAGACTAGACCTGTGATTCCATCTGTGGGATTTCCCAAATCCCAGCAAGGAAACTCACTCCAATAACACAGATGGGCTCTTAGAAAATTGCCTGAAGCACTGAGAAAATGACTTGCCCAGGATAACAGAGCCAATATCTTTGAGGGATAGAACTTGAACCCAGAACTTCCAAAGTCCAGGGTCAAATTTCTAGCCTCTAATCCACAGCAGTCTCTCATAAAATGCATTATCAAGGGCAGCTAGGTGGCACCATGAATAGAGCACTGGCTCTGGACTCAGGAGGAGCTGAGTTCAAATCTAGCCTAACACACGATACTTGACACTTGACACCAGGCCTGGAGTTAGGAATACCTGAATTCAAATTTTCCTTCAGACAATAGCTGTGTGACCTTGAGTAAGACACTTAATCCCAATTGCCTTGCCTTTCCCCTCCAAAAATAGAAAAAAACAAAAAATAAAATAAAACGCATTATGTCAGCTATTATATATAATTTTTATATATTTATACATTTGTTATTTTATGTATAATATGTAATTTATATGCTATATTGCATATAATAAAACACAAAATACATTATATATCATAAAATGCATCATTAGCTATTGCCATATTGGTTATATTAGATAATATAATTTCATTTTATTATTGCATAGTATATTATTTTACCTTATATATATTACAATACATTATTAATATACCATATAATATGTTCTAGTACCTAATGTACTATATTGTTGTTCATCCTTCATTTTCAAAGAAACCAATGACATCACAGGTAATGTCTTGACTTGCCCATGAAGTAGATTTAGATGAGAAAGAGTTGCACAAATTCATCATCCTTACTCTCTCTTCCTGAGTGTAGCACCAATGCAATATTTACAGCACCAATGGTCACTATAAATACACCTGCCTAGTGTTCAACAGCACAGCATAATAGACTCTCCATATAGAGGACAAAAGCAAAACATTTATTCAGACACCAGAAAACCAAATACCAGCACAGGAAACCAAATCCATCATATTAACATAGAAGTTAATACACCATAATATAGCAGAGAGCCACAGCATCCTTTAACCTTCCCACAAACCAACACAAGACCAATATTTACTCACGAGCCTGTCTCCCTCAAAAGTGTCCTCTCCTCCCTACCATGTGCTCTGCTCCACCCTTCAGGAAACTCCTCCTACCACAAGCTCCATGTGACTACATTCAGACTATTAGGGGGCAGAGTATATTTTCAAAGCAGGGAAGGTCTTCAAATTCCTTTAGGCTTATTAAGAGGCAGGGGAGATCTTCAAACTCCCATTACCATTATACTGAGTCATCAAAGTCCAGTGGCAAGACAACTGGTGATGGCCCAGGATGCAGTAGATGACCTTGGCACCTTGGATCTGACCAAGCTCTACATGCTCCACGAGGTCTGTTTACACCCCCTTCATGGCTGTTGGAACAAATTATTCTCATCCACCCATTCTGCAGGGGAAAGCCTTCACATGCTTGGGATAGACATTCCCCTAGCTCACCAACAGATGTAAGAACTCTTGGTTACCTTCACCCTGGTTTAGCCCATCTGTCGAGACAGTTTTGCTGGGGTGTGGCCTCTGTGCATGCTATAGCTTCTTAGAGTCACAGGTAAGCATTGGATAACAGTGCACGTGCACTGTGGATGGGCAGCTTGAAAAGGGCTCATAAGCCCTCACACCAGAGCTGCTAGTCCTCCCTGGACACCCCCATCATACATTACCATTCATAATAAAGATTCACCCAATTTGTCTGAGATCTCTTCCTCCCCAAATTTCTCATGGCACTTCGTCTAAACTTCTCCATTTGTACTCACCACATTCTTTCTTGTATCACAGCCATTCATGTACATGTCCCCCTCCTACTAGATTATGAGTACCTCGGGTTAGGGTTTGTGGTATATATCTCTTTACCTCCAAGGATAGAACTTGGCAGGCAATAGGCATTTAGTACATGTTTGTTGAATGAAATTAAATTGAATCAGAGAAGTATATGGTCTCTCTCTCTGAAGAACTCAAAATCTACGTCTTGGAAAGTATGAAATGGACAATGTCTCATAATGTATGTATAATGATATTATAGTAGCCTTTTAACTTCTCCATCAAAGCAAAGCTAATACAGTGTTCAAAGCAGCATCACTTGTGCCCTGTCAAAAAACAGGGTATGTGATAATAAATCTGAGGCAATTTGACCATCACATTTGAAGAAAAGTAACTGTTAAACATAAAGATGAAAGCACTGTTATGATTATTTTATCACAGAGATCTACTTAGCATTTCGCCATGGAGCAATCCTTACTGCTGACTGTATTCAGATACCAGAATGGCCTTAAGTTTTCTTGTTTGTCCATAACAAACTTGGCTCCTTTTCCACTGGGGCTCCATGAGTCCTAATGCACAGTAGAGTCTGTTCTTAGAAAGAACACCAAGGGTCAATAACTAGCTGCCCCACTAAGGGTTGAAAAGAACATCCCAGTGTGCCATCGGTCAGCCCAATGTTTTTGTTTGCAAATGCCCAACAAGTCACTCTGTCTATCTCTGGTTTATGTGTAGGGGGAATGGATGAACAAAACATTCTGACACCAGCTTGTGTTAAAGTTTCTACAAGGGAACCAACTAGTGAGATTCAGCAGGAGGAACAGTGGGCGTGTTACTGCAGTCATGCAACAAGAACTTGGAAAACAGGGAGTCTAAAAACAAGGAGCAAGGTTACTGCAAAAATAACTTGGCAGTAACTGAACTAACATAATTTTTCATGCATAAAGGGGATGGGGGAGAACACAAACAGTGGGACTAAACATAGGCAGTCTGACAATTCTGTGACTGGAAATCTAGAAAACTGCTCTGATCCTAGTCCACTCAGTGGTAAGCCTTCCTTGGGCTGGGTGAATTGCTTGTTCATTAACACACCATACATTTAAAATCCTAATAGCCTTGAGAGCTGAAGTTTTAATTCTTGTATCTTTTGTGGATCTATTACACGTAAACCAACTAAATCCTAAAATCACCATTAGTCTCTTTAGCATAGAACTTTCAGAACTCATAGGGAATGAAATAATATGACAAAAAGGGAATTGGAGTGTTGTAAGAGTTATGAGACAAGCGTTCATTACAGGCGCTTAATGCTAGGCACAGGGGATTAAAAACTCCCTGTGCCAATGCAGGTGGACATCTCCTCTACAATTTATTGACAATCAGTTAGTCCACAAACATTTAACTGCTTGCAATGTGCTGCGTACGATGCTAACTGCTGGGGTAGAAAAAAAAAAAAAAGACAGAACCAAAGTGTGTGACCTCAGGCTCTGAAGGAGGCGATTTGCTGTAGTTCACTCAGCCAGTAGGTATCATAGAAGAGACTTGAACCCAGGTCCTCCTGGCCTCAAGGCCAGCTCTCCATCCAATATGGCATAATGCCCCATCGGTAGTAGTAATGATAATAAAAAATAATTATAATATCATTTACAATTTACACAGTGCTTTAAGGTTTAGAAAGCATTATACATATGTTATTTCACCCCTGCAACAACATACCTTTGAGGTAGGTACTATTTTTATCCCCATTTTATAGATAAGGAAATTGAAAATGAGAAGGGTCAAATGGTTGCAAAAGTGCTAAGTGTCTGAAGCAGGATTTAGATTCAGATTTTCTTAACTCTGAGACCAATGATCTTCCATGCTGTGCCACTGGCTTTATACTGGTAAGTCTAAAAATGTATACAGAATCAATACAAAGTAACTGGGGAGGTGGACGTGGGGCAAGGACAAGATAGAGGGCTAATAATTACAAGGATCAAGACAGGTTTCCTGGAGGAGGAGACATCTGGACTTGGAAGGAAGCTAGGGATTCTATCAGGAAGAGGGAGAACATTCCAGGCATGGGGGCTGAGCAAATGAATGATGGTATAAGATGGAATGTCATGTATGGAGAACATTAACTTGAAGGAGAATTTGAAGGGAGATTGAGAATAACTTTGCTTTTCTAATGAATGAGTAAGGTCGGGAAACAGTAAAACAATAAATAACAGATGTTCCTAGAAAATGTGACCTAGAGACAATTATGAAAAAAATAAGGAACTTCCTAAAAAGGTTCCTCCTTATGAAAAGATACAAAGTCAGTCAACTAGCATTTATTAAATACCTACTATTTGCCCTGCACTGTGATAAAAGCTGGGGATACAAATGCAAAAAAAGAAAAAAAGGAGCAGTCCCTGTTCCCAAGGAACTTGTGGTTTAACGACGACGGAGACAACATGCAAACCATTATACACAAACAAGAGATGTATACAAGATAAATTGGAAGTAGTCTCAGAGGAGAGGCAAAGAAGTCTTAGCCAGGTTCTGCAAGTCTAATAGAATCCTGAAGGCACACGCTGACACCAGTGAGTGTCAGGAGAAACAGAACAAAACTTGCAAAGACAAAAGAATGAGAGAAGATTCTGGGGGCCCTCTCATTCCTGTGCTCAGGTAAGAGTGCACATGAGTACACACACACACACACACACACACACATACACACACACATACACACACATACACACACATACACACACACACACACACACATAAACACATACACGCATACACACACATACACACACACACACATACACACACACACACACACACACATACACACACATCTACCATTTAAAAATTAACCTGAAAATGATTCTATTAACCAGCTCTTCCCTTTAAGGGGGAAAAAATCTCTCTCTTCTGGATTAATGGTGAGAGAGAAAGAGTCACAGAGAGAGAGTCATGGAGAGGAGAGGAGAGGAGAGGAGAGGAGAGGAGAGGAGAGGAGAGGAGAGGAGAGGAGAGGAGAGGAGAGGAGAGGAGAGGAGGGGAGAGGAGGGGAGAGTTGGACTCCTTGACTTCTTTTTGCTGTTGTCATTCAGTTTTTCCTGTCATTCAGTTGTGTCTGGCTCTTCATGACCCCATCTGGGATTTTCTAGGCAAAGATACTGGAGTGGTTTGCCATTTCCTTCTCCAGCTCATTTTACAGATGAGGAAACAGAGCTAAGTGACTTGCCCAGAGTCACACAGCTAGTGTCTGAGACAAGATTTGAGTTCAGGGTCTTCCTGACTCCAGGCCCAGCACCCTATGCACTGTGCCATCTAGCTGCCCCCCATGACTTTTAAGGTCCCTTCTAATTCTAAATCTATGATCTGAGCCCATGATTTTACAATATGAGGTGCATCTTGAATCAAAGTACTCACAGCATTCAGCCTATGTGACTAAACTAGCAAACTACTTACAAAAAAAGTAAGGAAAGGGCACTGGAAATACTCTTGTCTTTCTCCTTTATAATATTCTTTAGCAATATCACAGGTGTTGGAGATTGTTGTATCTAGAGTAAGAATGTCTGGATTCCAAACCCATTTCCAGCACTTGATACCTGGTTGATTTGGGGGGAATGTCTAGATCAGAGTTGTTAAATATGTAATACTCCCATATGCATACAGAAACAGATTACAATATAACTGGGAATATTTAATAATAAAAATACAATAGAACAGCGATAATGTTAATATGTGGCTAAGTTAAGATGCAGTATCCCCTGTATAATAAGCCAAGAAATCAGCACGTTAGTTGTTGTACCATTCTAAAACTACAAACTAAGAATGATAAAATTATCAATGTAGTTTAGTATTTGCTCATTTTATTACAGCTTTTTTGTATATGTGTATGTGGGGAGGTCATAAGGATAATAAATTCAATTTAAGTAAAATTTTAAAACCATATATTTTATGATAAACAGCCTTTAACTGAAGATGGACAAAGCCCTGATATATATTTGCTATAAAGAGGATTATAAGAGTTTTACTTTTTTGGTATTAAAAGTTATTTAATAAAGACTTGTTTCAGTTTTTAAAAAAATCATGGTCTTATGTATGGTTTAGTGACCCAGTTTCTTTCTGAGCTTGATAGGGCTGTCTTAGGTGACCCGATGACCTCTAATGTCCCTCCTGGCTCTGATCCTGTGATCCCTGCTCTTTGCCATGTTAGAGATCAAAGACAGCAAGAAAAAAATATCACCATCTTCTCCACAAACATGGTCTGGTCTAATACACAAGGTATAGTTTTTAATTGTGGAAGAGAGGCAATTTGTAAGAAAAAATGAAATTCTACAGTGTGTCAGCTCTTAGAGGCTAATGATGTTTATACAGACATACCACACTGATGGAATAGTCCCAAAATTCCCTTCACTGTACAAAAAATAAAAGTGGGGAGAGGAGTGACCCAGCCCTCCCCTGCCCCCCACCCTTCCTGCTCAGCAACCTGTACTTGACCTTCCCGAGCCTGGCTGTGCTCAGCCTCCATCCCGCCCCGCTGGAGCCGGCTCACTGATACCAGGCAGCTGAGGCTTACCCTCATCCAAAACACACTTCTTGAAAACACCCACCCATCACATACTTGGGAGATGGGGGCGGTGCTGGGCTGGCGGGTCGGCCAGTGGGGGAGGGATGGGGAAGAGAAAACGACCCACCTTTTGGATCGCAACCTCGGTGGATTTTCCCTCTGCTCCGTGGTGTAAACTGGGCTGGACAGGACGTACGGGATGCCTCTGCTGCTGAGGCTACCACTGCTTCTGTTTGCCAAGTACTACAAGTGTAAAGAGAAGCGGGTCTACTTCAAGGATGGAAATATTTCAGATGCCTGGGCTTTTTGGTTGATTTCTAGGAGGAGGAGGGAGATTTTGTTTTGGACTCATGTTGTAGAAAGAGTACAAGGCAGCTCCTCAGAAAAGGAGGGGGATGAAGAAATGAGATAGGATGAGAGAAATGCTTGTTCTCGCTATTTGGTGGGATGGGTGGATGGATAGATGAATGAATGAATGAATGAATGAATGAATGAATGAATGAATGAATGAATGAATGATGAGCCCCACCAAGGAAGCAAGGATAAGTCTGAGGGAAAGGTTTCCTAAAACGCTAAGGAGGACATTATTTTTTCTTTAGTTCTGAGGGGAAAGAACCTGTGAATCACCTCCCCCCAAATATGAAAACCTTCTGAACCAGAACTGTTTTGATACAAGAGGACCGTTGCTAGACGAACAGTATTGGAACTCATATTTTAATATCCTCTGGTCTTTTGTGTGCAAAAGAAATGCTATGCCCTTCTGTCTCATCAAAAATAAGGATTCCTAGGGTTCTAAAACTAATCTTAGAAATAATCTTTCATCCTCACTGCTTCCTTCAACCCCATGAAATCAGTGGAGTCAACCAACACAGAGGGAACCTGTTTTGTGCCTTGAATGAGAGAAGGGGGGGAGGAGTGGGGAGAGAGAGAGAGAGAGAGAGAGAGAGAGAGAGAGAGAGAGAGAGAGAGAGAGAGATGGAAGAGAGGGAGGGAGACACACAGAGAGAGGCAGAAACAGAGACAAAGATAGACAAAAAACAGAGAAGCAGAGAGTGAGAAAAAGAGAAAATGAGACAGACCTACACAAAGACTGACTAAAAATCTTATCAAGAGGCTTCTCAAATATCAAGTTTTTTTTTTTTTAAGTGGCGGTATTTGAACAATTTAATTGCTAATTAATCTCCATTTCTCCTGCCCTTAAAATGGGTTAAATTTCACTTAAGATGCTCAGTTTTAAAAATGAAGTGGGGGGAGGGGTTGGGGAAGGGATTGACTTGGACACTTAGATAAAGTCATTTGAAAACCATTTCAAAATTTTCAAAGTCCTTAAGTCTTTAAGTTGCAAAACCCCAAACTGAAATAGCATACCTGTGATGTCATTCCTTCCCAAACAACTCTTCAGTTTCATTCCCTACTCTTGCCATCTCCTTCCCCTCCCTGTAGCTCCTGCCCCAGTCTTTCATCACCAGAAGTTCCCTCTTCAGTCAGTGGGAGCTCCAAATTGGCCAGGGGCCTGGAGAATGTCAAGAGAGAATGAAGAAGGTCCACCCAGAGTTTCCTCAGTGTGCCTTCTCACAGTTGGGTGCATTTGTGATGACCCCAGGAATGCTCCCCAGAGGAGGACACTGTGTGCGGTCACTGGATTTTCCTGCCCTCATTTATCAGTATGAAGTCTGAGTGAGGTGGCTCCAGGAAGGAGAGAGAGGAAGTGGTGGAGGGTGATGAGAAAGGAGGGCCAGCAGGAGAAGGAACTTCAGCTGCTTCTGTCACAAAGAATCACTAGGATGGGGTTCCCCTTAAGAAATGTTTTCAAAACACTTGAATTTTGTCTAGCACTCAAAGCCAGTCAATTGTTCCCCACTGCTCAGTTTCTGCCTCCTAACACATATTTTTCCAGTCTTCTCTCTGAATACTGCTTCCCAAAATAAACCTTACTCTCCAGCAAAGCAAATCAGTTTACTCTTTTGGCATAAAACTTACTCATGCCTGTCCCTAAGCGTTTATTAAAGTTGCATCTTTCATTTGGAAAACCCTTCCCTCTGTCAATCCATACCCATAACCTTTAAAACAACTCAAAATTCACCTTCCCCAAACTTCCCCAGATTAACTCACCTCATTCTGATCTGTGCTTTGCCTCACCTTTCTTTAGGATGTTTGTGCATATTCAATTTACACTATAATCTTTTGGATTTACTAATATGATGCTCTGTAATTTCTTTCTTGTAGTTTCATGTATTTGTTTGTTCTTCCCAAGTAAACTTTAAATTTCTCAAGGGCAGGGAAGAACAGGTCTTTTCCTCTGTGTGCATCCTGCTGCTCAAAACTTAGTGTTCTAGAGATAATCATTGAGTGAAAATGGAGCAAATGTTATATAATAAGGTCATGGCAATCATTACCCATAATGACCGATTACAATTTGACCTAGTTGCCCATAATGACTGAGGCAAGGAAGCTCCTCTTTCACTGAGAGAATCCTCAGGATGTCAGGAAACCATGAGCCTGATGGCCCTATGCTGGAGTCCTATCAGGCACCAGGGCCTGAGCAAACATTAGGAAGAGGGGCTGTGTCCTTGAATCAGCAATAGCATTCTCACACCCAAGAGACCCAGATGAATTCTGATGACATTGGAGCACAGTAGACTAACGAAATAAAGCAAGTAACCAGCTGGCACAGTAGATAGAACATTGGGTATGGAATCAAGAAGACCTGAGTTCAAATCTAGCTGTGCGACCATAGGCATATCACTTTACCTCCATCTATCTCCATTTCCTCACCTGCAAAATGGAAATAATAACAGTATCTACCTCTATCATCATAAGGATAAAATATGTGGAAAGCACATTGCTATAGAAATGCTGGCTAATACAAATGTCTGCCTGTGAGAGGCATGTGTCACTCATGCTTCCTACTGCAGCAAACTGAGAGCAAGCACAGAGCAATTCTTCTCACATCATTTTCTTATTCCAGGATGAATTTCCCAGGACTATTGCTTTCCCCACTACTGCCTAGAGGGCCAGAGGCTACAACTTTTGTGTATGTTGAGGGGAACTAAGAATGATTCTACTGCCCATTATTTTCTTGTTTGAATTCTATTAAATACTTGCTATTTGATTTGCGGTTCCTTCATGATGTATAAATAAATAATGGATATTCTGGTGGAAGCTCTAATTATAATTTCATGATAACTAATATAATAAATGAATAAATTAATAAAATAACAAAAAACAAAATCATTAGATAACATAAGTAACTAGTAACATAATAAAATAACTAAGAGAAATAAACATAACTATTAAATAAATAATTTCATGATAAATAATAAAAACCTAATATTTGTATAGTAGTTTAAGGTTTGGAAAGCATTTATGTATACTAATGATAATACTACTAATAATAGCTAACATTCTATAGCGCCTCCTATGTTCCAAGCACTATGCTAGGTGCTTTGCAAATATTATCTCATTTGCATCATCACAACAACCCAGAAGATATATACATATTTATATATGCATATATAAACTATAACATACATATCTATAAACACACATATAATATGCATATTTATATATGCATATGTAAACTGTATACACATACATACATATAATATACATATTAATATGTGTATATAAACTATATACACATACATACATATAATATACATTGGATGTGTATATATAACTGGATCCCCACAATTTTGTGAAGTATTATGATTATCCCTATTCTACAGATGAGGAAACTGAGGTTGTGACTCCTCTAAGGTCACAAGTTTTAATTGTCTGAGGTAGGATTCAAACTCAGGTCTTCCTGATTCCAAGTCCAACACTCAATCTGCTACACTTCCTAGTTGCCTCACCTGAACATAGCCCCTCTCCAGAACCCAAGATAATCATGGGAACCATAGTAAAGGAGGGAGAAGAGTCTGGGCTACAATATTATAAACCTCCCTTGTTGATAAAAGGTATGCTTCTATTGAATTATAGAGAAAGTAGTGGCATATGGCCTGTGTATTCATTAGTAAAGAAGACTCCCAAAGGGAGGAAATCCCTCTGCCTATGTAGGTTGATATCTTTTTGTCTTAAAGTGTTGCCTAGAGTACTGAGTGGTTAAATAATTTGTTCAGGGTCAGAGAGTCATTATGTGTCAGAGATAGGACTTGAACTCAGGTCTTCCTGATTCCAGAGCCAGCTCTCTATCTACCACAGCAAGCTGCCTTCCTAGACAGAGTCATACTTATGTAAAATATGATATTGAAGTAATTTGTCCCTATGAACCTGCCTGTCGATAGCAGAAAATGAATATTTTTCACCTCCAAGGATCCTTATATAATTAATAAAATTGGCAGGGATTACCTTTTCTGACCATTTGCAAAGTTTTCTCCAAATGTTTTAGGAAAAAGTATTCATCAGCAAATTTCCATTGAGCCATAGCTGAAGAGAGCCTGCCCTCTTGGTATCTGTCCCTGTCAAACACATCCCAGCAAGCCCAGAGAGAATCCTTTGAGCAGCCTGAGAGAGAAGAAACTCTGGGAATGGCACCATCCAGGGGAGGCAGGGAGCATCACACAGAGAGCTCAAGAGAAGACAGAAATCCAGAGGCAGCCCCACTGACCTTCCTGCTGGACACTGATTCTATTGTTCCTCACCTTTTTCTCTGGGCTCTTCTTTTCTCCAAAGTGTTCTCTTGATTTCATATTTTTGCTTTTGTCAGTTGAAAATAAAAGAATTCTTTTTTTCCTCTTCACCAGAAGGACTTTTGAGTTATTCAAAGCTCAGGATATAAATTTGCTTCGAGCAAGTTTAATTTTTAAAATCTGCAGAATTATAGTGAAAGATGAAAAATGAGCAAATACTTTGTTAGCAAGGCAAATAATGCAGGGTAAATGAATTCCCTTTGAAATTATGAATGCAATGTGATATTAGTATCATTTCCTGTCATTCTAATTATTATTTTGTTTTAAACTTAAGAAGTCCACTCATTACTCATGCACTAACAGCCTGTTATAAACACTGGGATCAGCAGATGAGGTTAGCACCCAATATAGATTTGCTCCATTCTTAGGCTTTCATTTATTTTTTCCTTTACTTCCCACCTATTTCTAAAAATGATTCTAGGTGGCAACTTTATCTTTTCCTGTGAGAGTTTTGCAAGATAACACCATGTGCAGGGAGGATATGAATTGACCCAAAGGGCAAGACAATCTACATAACACATCATAAGAGGCTTCCTAGCAGGGCTGGGCTATATATTTTTTATTATGAAACAGGTAACAGCATGAGAGGTCCTCAGGAAAGGTCTGTCATTTGTCAGGGATGCTACATAGAGGATTCTTCTTCCGGTACAAGTCAGACTCTATGCTTCTGTGAGCTCCAATTTTGATAACATACCCATAAGAGAGCAATGAAAATCAATACGAATCCACAAGTCACAAGGACATCCTGAAGGAAAATTAATCTGATGGATTACAGATAGTTCTTACTTTACTATTATGCAAATTTAACTTTAGGTAAAGAATTCTGAAAGAAATTTGCATTCCAAAAAAATACCTATATTAACTTTACTGAACAGCACCATGCTTTCCTCTCTGTCTCTCTCCCTCTCTGTCTCTCTCTCTGTGTCTCTGTGTGTGTGTGTGTGTCTCTCTCTGTTTCTCTCCCTCTCTCTCTTTCACACATGCACACACACACACACACACACACACACACACACACACACATGCACGCACGCACACACAGGGTCTCTGTTTCTGTCTCTCTGTGTGTCTCTCTGTCTCTCATTCTCTTATTCTTTCATGCCCTCTGCTCTGTCTCTTTTGCTCTCTGTCTGTCTCTATCTCTCTCTGGACTTAGACCATCCAAAGCCAAGAACTCTCTGGATAGGCAGGCCCATCTCTTTCCTCAGTTAGCACTAGGATATAGTGCCTGTCCCTGAATCCCGCCCTCCCCTGTCTGTGTTGTATCCTGAACTCCACTTGTCTACCCCTGCCTCCTTACCCCAGCTTCTCTGTCCCTGAACCCAATGTGTCCTTGAACCATGTAATAACCCTTCCCTTCACAAGCCTTCAAACTCCTTCATACTTCCCTATCTCTCTTCCCCAGGTCAGTGGCCAAATTCACCTTATGTAAAAATCACTTCCCGTCGAGCTCTGTAGAATGGCCCACTTACATAAAGTGAGGGTGTTATGAATTTCCTCTGCTCCTTGAGATTGAAGGAAGAGACATTAATTTTTAAAGTTCCTTTTTTTAAACAATGTGTAATGTCATAGAATATTATTGTTTAATGAAAAGTGATTTTTGTTTCAATGAAGAAATGCTATAAAAAGAAGTAGAGAAGTAATTTTTAAGAGTGCTTATGTTCAACAATTTGGACAGAAAGGAGGAGTGAAGGATTGGTCCTGACCTTGTGGGGTTTTTTTTTTAGAATTTTTCATTGTTATTTTTTTATAAGAATGTATTTTCTCTCCCTTCCATTCCTCTAACCCCACTGAAAAAGAAGAAAACTTTCATAACAAAAACATAATTCACTAAAACAAATTCTCATATGGGTCACCCTCAAAACTGTGTCTGATTCTGCCCTGGAAGTCCATCAACTCTCGGGCAGGACATGGGCAGCAGACTCCATCTTCAGTCTCTGGAATTATGGCTGGTTGTTAGTTACATTGATCAGAGTTCTGAAGACTTTCAAGGTTATTTTTCTGTGTGATTATTCCATAAATTGTTCTCCTAATTCTTCTCACTTTACCCCATATCAGTTCATCTCAATTTTCCATGTTTTCTTTTGAAACATTTCATTTCTTGACCCTATAGTTTCATCCATTTAGGGAATTTCCACTGTGGAAGCTCCCTCCATTTATGAAGCTCTGTAATTTGCCTGCAATTTAAGTGCCTGGGCCATAGATGGGGGAGTAACTTACCCAGGGTCACATAACCAGTATCAGAAGCAGGATTTGAACTCGGGTTTTCCTGACTCCAAGGCTTCTCCCCACTACATTATAATTTTCATGCTCAATTCTAATTATTGCTATTAGTAGCAATAACAAAAACAATAAAAATATTTTAGAGGAACTCAAAAGCGTTTAAGTTCAGGAACAAAAAGCAAGTTTGTACATATAACAGGAACTAATCATACCTAGGGTTAGGATGTGGCACAAGAGTAGTCAGAGAGCTGACCTCAGAGTCAGGAAGACCTGAGTTCAAATCCTGCTTCTGCTACATACATGGCTATGTGACTCTGGCAAGTAACTTCACTTATTAACACCCCAAGCAACTCTCAGATCCCTGCTGAGCAGGTTCCAGACTTCACTGATAGAAGGAGCAGTTCCTCCTGCCAATGAAATCAAAGGACAAGTACAAAAGACTAAAATCATTACTTATGAAAAGAAAAAAATCAATGGAGCAAGTAATAGAAGCCATCCCCCCAAAATCAGAAACATTGGTTACCCAACCATATGAGTGATTAAGAGCCCCTTTGAGGTCAGTGTGGAACCTTGGGCAGCGATGGGAGTGGGGAGGAGGAGGAGCCCATGTAAGCTCCAAGGCTTCATGGCCCCACCTAATGCAAACAACTGGCCAGCATACAATACTCAAGGTTCCCATAAGTAACTCACTTCTATTTCCATTACTGTGTGTAATTCAATGTTTAAAAAATCAACTTACCCTTGAAGTAGAAAGCACAGATTTTTTTTCAGGGACATCTTATTATGCCCAACAGCTAAAAGGGTCTCTGTTAAATCAGAAAATAAGTCAAACAGAAGCTCCAGTTATTACAATTAATTCAATTTAATTAAAGCACTAAAAGCAAACCACATTTTCACAGTGAGCACTCACAATTCTGATAGCTTGGAAAATTCAAAGAAGTTACATGGTTAACTGATTGGCAAAGACCCAATCTGCAATCGTTTCTCAGTCTCGTATTGGAGGGCTTCTTTCCCTCTGTTTGGGGGCTCATTAGTCCTCAGTTTGAGAATCCTCCTCCATATGCTTACAGCTTAAAGGTAATTTGTTATTGTGGTTGCTTTTATGGCCTCCGTCAGAGTTTCAGTTTGGCCTTTTCATCAAGAGAAAGTGTCCTTCAGTAAGTGATGGAGAAGACCTTTCTCTCATATTCTCTCTCTTCTCCTCTCTGTCTATCTTCTCTCACCTTTCCCTTGTGTTGTTCAGTCACGTCTGACTCTTCTTGACCCCATTTTGGGGTTTTCTGGGCAAAGACACTGGAGCTATTTTCTATTTCCTTCTCCATCTGATTTTATAGATGAGAAACTAAGGCAAATAGGGTTAAGTGACTTACTCAGGGTCACACAGCTAGTAAATTTATGAGGCTAGCTTTGAACTCAAGTCTTCCTGACTCCAGGTCCAGTGTGCTACACTGAGCCACCTAACTGTCCCCATCTCCTGCTACCCTCAATCAAGAATCACTGACTAATCTGTCTGTTGCTGAAGATATCATGATCTTGGATGCCATCAGCAAGGCCTAGAAATGCCTGTGAGGGCTACTGCCTTGCCTAAACACAGCTAGAAGAGAAATAAGAAAGGTTTTAAGACAGGACATGGATTTGCTCTTTCTTTCCCCAAGACGATAAGTGTAGTGCACCACATATCTAGGTAGTCAAATAGATGTGAGAATTAACTAGATCCTTGTTCTCATTCCCCAGTGCCATTTTTAAAAGTGATTTGGAATCAGAGAAAACAGGCTCAAATCTCCCATCTGCCACTTATTACCTGGGCAAGTAATTTATTCAGATACCAGTTTCCTTATTGTCAAATGAGGAACTCACAATAGATGACCTCCAAAATCTCATCCAGCTCTAAATCTATGATTTTGTGATTTTTATGGGTGACTTCCATTCGGCTAACTTGTTTTGTAGCATATTCAGTATGTCAGCAGATCTTCCCTCTGAAGTATGGAGAGAAGGAATGCTTTCCTTTGAACTGTTACAAGGCTGTATAGAAATCACCCACAGACTCATAACATCAGAGATTATCCAGGATTTCTTCAGTTCACTAGACCATCCACTCAAATACCAATGGTACAAAGATTCTCCTCTAAAGAGAGACAAAACCAGAGAAAAACTTAAGGTGAGACCCTTAGGGTGAGAGCCAGTAGAGGGCTAACAATAAGCAAGAATGTCGACAAGTCTTCATTATATGTGAAGATTCTCTGGACCAAGGGAAGGGAGAGATACAAAGGGAAAAATAGGTGATGTCAAAATGAAAGATAAAAATTTTTGTTAAAAATAAACAGTACATACAAAAAAAAAAAATGGAATGCCTGGAGGAAAAAACAACAATTAAGCACCAATATCATTGCTTGCTAATCTGACCCTGTGGTGCTTCCTTTAAGAGAAATAGGAAAAACAACTAGTCAAAATATCATCTTAAATTTCCCTCAGATCCTAGGAATTTGTTCTGTTCTGCTTTTAATGGAAAGAGACTTTGAAGGACTAGATTTTGTGCTCGCAGTGTCTTCTATTTTTTTATTCAAACTAACTTTTGTTGTTACTTTTAACCCAAGAAATGAATTTGGGAGCTATAGAAAGATGATAGAGTAGCAGAGAGTCACAGTAAATGAATGTCCCCTTGAATTGTATTTAATTTCATGGTCAATGGTAAAAAGCAGTCCTCCTACTATCGATAACACTCTTTCATACTTTCAATCCAGCTACATATACATACAGAGTTTTCCAACAAAACCAGAGTTATGATGAATCATTCTTTGCCTTAATAGGGAAATTGAGGTAGAAGGAGGTGTTAGTACTTTTGGCACCTTTAATGTGTTGTTTTACCATCAGCAGAAAATCCTATCTACATCACATCACCCAACAAAAGGAAATTAATTTGATTTTGAGTGAGCACCACCATCATGTCATGATTGTTCTTGCTCAAGAAAAACATCTTGTGTCTGGACAGAACGTTTCAGGTAGCAATCAGTACTTACTACATGCGATTTGATTCAGACTTAACAAAGAGTATTGCCAAATAGCAAAATATACTTGGAAGCAGGAAAAAAAATGTTTAGAGTGTGTGTGTGTGTGTGTGTGTGTGTGTGTGTGTGTGTGTGTGTGTATGAGGGGGCAAAATATAAAACTGTAAAAGGTCATTAGCAATAAAGTCCGCTTTCAGGTATTTTCAACGATAATTTTTTTTTTTAAGTTTGTGTGTAGAGAAGAAAAGTTTGTAATGCTAACAACATATTAACCAGGTGTGACCTTGGAGCAACCCCTCTTTGTAGGCCTCTGCTTCATCTTCTGCAAATGAGAGGATTGAACTAGAGAACTCCTAAGCTCCTTCACTAATCCAACATTCCATCAATTTATTTCAAATTATTAATTCCATTAATTTATACATAAGCTATTTTCTGTGAGCCTTACTTTAGTTTCAAGTATTTAAAATTGCATTTGTCTAAAATACAAGAAACAATTGTTTGCCTCACTAAAGTTGTATAAGATTAATTTTTAGTCTTTTAATTAAATGTTTTGTTTTTATCTCAGTGACAAAGACATATTTGAATAATAACTTTTCCATAATCTAGCTTTTTGCAAAAAAAAATGTTTTTAAGTGACCATCTGTTTGGAGTGCTTGTATTTTTAAGTAAGAGGGCTGCTAGATGGCCCGGTGGATAAAGTGCCAGGCCTGGAGTCAGGAAGACCAGAATTTAAATGTAGCCCCAGATACTGACTAGCTGTGTGACCCTGGGCAAGTCACTTAACCATGTTTGCCTCAGTTTCTTTATCTGTAAAATGAACTAGAGAAGGAAAAATGGCAAACCACTAGTATCTTTGCCAAGAAAACCCCAAACAGGATCACAAAGAGTGGGACATGACTGAAATGACTGAACGACAACCTAAAACATAAGATCACAGAGCTAAAAAGGACAAGTCCAATTTTCCCTCCCTTCTCCCCTCCCCTCACTTTACTGATAAAACTCACAGGTAGAAAATGACAGGGACAGGATTTGAACTCAGATCCTTGCATTGGTGAGTTCTTCTCTAAGCCTCCACTTAAGGAAACTACAAAGCCAGCCATCATTCTTGATTGAGACCCAGACCACTTCTCCATCTTCTCTCCAGAGATACCTTCCCTCCTCCCCACCTTTTTTATGTGTTATCTTTCCCCACTAGATAATATTGCTTGCCTGGACTATTACAACAGTTTTGTAACTGATCTCACCAGAAGATTAGATTAGGTGATTCCCAAAGGCCCCCTTATTGGAAAACATAAAGAAATGAGTTTTTCCTTAAGTTGTTATATGGTGAATTCTGATATAATACTTGAAGATTCTTATCAAATGAAAAGGTGGACTTCAGAAAAGTTCTTTACCAGGCAGATTGACATATAAAAACCTGAGGAAACTGAGGCCCAGTGTAATCCAGTTGGAGTGGAGCACAGAGTATCTGAAGGGGAATACAAATGATGAGGAGATAATTTCATCATACACTCAAAGGCAACAGGAAAAATCAATGCATGGGATATCTAGTTATCTCTCTCAGTAGTACAAGTTACATGTCAAGTTCTGAGGAGGGTAAGAAGTAGGGAACATTTGCAAAGAACCCAATAAAATCCTGCTTGACTCCAGAGCAAAGATGGACACAGGAAAAAAAAATATATGGAAAGTACAATCTAGGGTTAAGAATGAAAGATTTTTTTTTTTAAAAAGATGAAGATAATGGGGTGGGGGGTGGGCAGCTAGGTGGTGCAGTAAATAGAGTACTGGCCCTGGAGTCAGGAGGACCTGAGTTCAAATCCGGCCTCAAATACTTAACACAAAAACTAGCCATGTGACCTTGGGCGAGTCACTTAACCCCAATTGCTCTCCAAAAAAAATGAAGATAACAACAAACCCTTCACATTTCTATGTCGTGAATGCTATTCTCAGGAAGTGATCTGGAAGGTGCTAGAGAGCAAGGAATAAAATATATCACAAAAGCACAAAATTAACCCTATTTTAACTGAAAAGAGCTGACTGATTGTGGGAATCATTTCAGGGCAATCTGCCCATGAGCAGTCTGGTCACCAAATAGTTAAAGCAAAAGTCAAAGCTTATGCCAAATGAGAAGATGGCATAGGGACAAGATTAGGAGGGATTAGAGGGCTAAAGATGAGAAGACATTTAGTGCAATTACCACAACTCCCTTGGCAGTTGGAGAGACAACACAGCCAAAGTCAATACCAATGTGGAGAACAAACTCATTCTCAGAGCATTATGGAGGAAGAAGACAGAAGATTATACTTCACAAAACTGTGAAAAATAGAAGTGAGGAAAGGAAGCCTGCAGAAGACTTGGCAGGAAGAACAACTCAACCAGACCATACTGAGAGCATTTATAGATGAAACTGGAAAGAGAACAATAGCCTTGCAGTGGAAAGAACTTGCCAAGGTTTCACTGGCAATCAATTCTCATCATTGATGGAAGCAGAGCTCCCATGGTGGAATTTTGACATCTGAGAATTCAGTGTGCTAGGGAAGGAAATTGAATATGGGAACTCAAAAAAATGAGGGCAGAAGAACTGGACCTAATCAATACAAACAGAGAAAGTCCAAACTGGGAGTGACACAATTTTATAAATACTTGGAATTGAATTTTCAAGATATTTTGAAACATAATCCAAAAGAACAGAAAAGAAAATGTATAATTAAATGCTGCTCCAAAGTGAACAAAAATATATCAGCTACTATTGACCCACATGCCTACTTTCTCATCTTCATAAAGTCTATCTAAGAACAATCTAGGGGGGTGGTTAGGTGGCGAAGTGAATAGAACACCGGCCCTGGAATCAGGAAGACCTGAGTTCAAATCTGGCCTCAGACACTTAACACAAAAACTAGCTGTGTGACCTTGGGCAAGTCACTTAAACCCAACTTCCCTCCAAAAAGCAAAAAAAAAAAAAAAAAAGAATGATCTAGGCATATGTAAATTATATATTAGATGCAAATGCTAGAAGAGGAATGGGTAGATTTTTGTAGGTGATTTTCTGAAGCAGAATAAATCTTTCCAAAGGGCTCTAAAAATGTGCATATCCTTTGACCCAGCAGTACTACTTTTGTGGTTGTATCCCAAAGAGATCATACAAATGGGAAAAGGACTCTTATGTACAAAAATATTTATAGTCGTTCTTTTTGTGGTGGCAAAGAAATGGAAATCAAGGGGATGCCCTTCAACTGGGGAATGGCTAAACAAGTTGTGGTATATGAATGCAATGGAATTACTATTGTATTCCATTGCATAATAATATAAGAAATGAGGAGCAGATGGACTTCGTAATAACCTGGAGATGCTTATATAAACTGATGCTGAGTGAGGGGAGCAGAAGCAGAAGAACATTGTACACAATTACAGACACAACCTAACTGTGATGGCTAACTTTGATAGACTGGGCTCTTCTCAGCAATACAATGTTATAAGACAACTCCAAAGGACTCATGATGGAAAGGGCTATCCACATCCACAGAAAGAATTATGGAGTCTGAATGCAGAATGAAGGAAACTACTTGCTCTCTCTCTTTTGTGTTTTGTTTTCTCTCATTCCTTCTTGCTCATTGTTCACCCATTGGTTATATTCTTCTTTATAACTTGACTAATGTTTAATTCGAAGGTATATGTAGAACCTATATTGGAATACATGCCACCATGGTGGGGAGGGGGAAAGAGAAGAGAGGGGAGAAAATTTGTAATTCAAAAATTTGTGGAACTGAATGCTGAAAACTAAAAATAAATATTTTTTAAAAAGAATAAATCTTTATAGTCATGCCATTTACTGAGAAGCATAGAGAATACAAAGTCCTGCTGCACCCAACTGACTTATTGAAAATGTAGATGACTCAAAAGTCCAGGGAAAGAAGCATGGTAGTTGAATCTAGGTTATAGAATTTCACCAATGATTGATTTGCATGAAAGATGGCATCAAGAGAAAGCAAAAGTGGAAAATTAGGTGGACTAGCTATGTAGCAATAACAAGGAATAACAGATGGACAGTCCTTGTCTTGAATTAATCTCTATGAAATGTTAGAAGACATGGAGGAAGTCATTGAGTGGATTAGGTCACTACCTTATAGCAGACATGCTGAAGAGCATTGACAAGAATAGTAACTAATATGTAGCACTGTAAGGTTTGCAGAACACTTTAACGTGTATTTTCTCATTTTATCCTCACAGCAACTCTATGACAAGAGTGCTGCTGTTATCCCTATTTCACAGATGGTGGAACTAAGACTTACTGAATTCAGTTAAGTAACTAGCTCAAGGTTGCCCAGCAAGTAAAGTATCTGAAGGAGGATTTGAATTCGGATCTTCTTTACTACAAGTCCAGTTCTTGGTCCACTTTGCCACCCTGTTGCCTAAGAATCACGAATGATAAAAGGGTTCTGATGACAGAAGTGTTCACATTGGTCTGATCATGAGTGCATTGAAATTAACTTCTAGCAAAACTTTCTTCAAATGATTGCTGCCCAGAACTGGCATGCCCATCCATGGAAATCTTCAAGTTAGAAGGCTACTTTTTGAGGATGTTTTAGAAAGGACTTTGGATGGTTTGAACTATGTAGATGCTGAAGTCCTTTCCAGTTCTGATATCTTATAAATTAATTTAAATTAAATCCTATAAATTAATATAATTTAAATTAAAATCTTATAAATTAGAAAAAATCTAAGTTGATTGGAATCACTGGGGAAGAATTCATGGAAGAAGGGTTTTTTTGAAGATGAGGAGGATTTGAATAGATGGAGAGGAGAAACAAGAACATTCCAGGCTGAAGAAACAAATGAAACTTGAAAACATACAATTCAAATTAATAAGCATTAAGTGCCTACTGTGTGTCAGGCACCATATTAGGGACAAAGGAGAATTACCTTGTTAATAGTAATTATGGAACAGTGGAAGGGAAGGTTAAGATGGATGGCCAGTGGAGGGCTTCTTTCTTTTATGCCAAAGATAAATGGTACTACTACCATTTATTTTATCTTTTATCTTTTATTTTCTTCTTTTACAAGAAGCAGTTTACATAGGTGAAATATACTCTCCTACCTAGAAACCAGGAAGCTTCTAAGTTCTCTGAGGCATCAAGCTCTCATGGGAAGTTGGAAGAATAAAGTTCCTTTCCCAGCTTGGTCATTGTCTTTCTGTCATGATGGGCACGATATTAGACCTGCATCACCAGCTGTCAACTCGGCACAATGTTTTGTGATTGGTGGAAGATTGAGTGGGTAATATATTGAGCTGATGCACCTTAATACTGCTCTAACTAACTTCCTTATATGCCTATATGCACTAGCTCAAAGAGGCAGTATGTTGTAGCAGATAAAGAGCAGCCTTGAAATCAGGAAGGCCCTGGGCTCAGATCTTGCTCCTGATTATATTTGCTGTGACCATTGGCAAGTCATTAACTTCTCAATATTGTAAATAACTCTCTAACATAAGGTTTCAACTTTCACTGGTCCCTTCCTACAGGAGTCCCTTATAATGATGAAATTCCAGGTCTAGTCCCTATTCTTGTACAACAATCTAGAGCAGTCTAAAGCATATAAGGGGCCCTCAAATATTCATAAGGCAAAGTAAAACCCAAACTTTTGGATGCTTCCTATGTAATTCAGATCAGAAATCCCCATGCAGCTCTGGTTGGGACCAGCCTCAAGCCGTCAGCTCCACCTTCATCTGTCTAGTGTTCACGGATCTCCCTTGTGTACCACACAATCCATAGGTCAATGAGATAACATATGTAAATGCTTTCATCTCCTAGGTCCTAAGGTGATCTCATGCAATTACTTGAGTAGTATAATGTGCACACACAGGCCAAGCATGCACCAGCACAGGCACAATTACCTCTAATAATCAGCGTCATTTCCATTTGGATGTCTGGTTTTTGTCTCTTCTTTGTCAGCACTTTGAAACCTTACTTAGCATGACCAGGGCACTGATTCCATTTCAAATCAAGAGTCAGGAGCGGCTTGCCAGGGACCTACTACCAAAGCCCCCTATAGAACCTAGGGCTTTCTTAATTGAGTTTCCTCTTGGAGGGTTAATGATGCTTAGGAAACTCAGCCTCACATCCATGATTATCTGTAAGCCCAGCCTAGGCCAATCTAATTTCCATAGCTCTCTGTGATGAAACAAGTTGCCTTTTCCTCCAACTCTTTTCCTCCCTTACTTCTCCATTCCTTTCTCTTTACTCTGGGCCCAGAGCGACCCCTAAACAGAAGGCTTCTCCTGTCACTACTTGCTTTGAGTAACTTACTACTACCATGTCCTGAAAACCTGAAAGGAGAAATATTCTTTACCAAAGATTTATAACTGTGCAGAGATCCATAACTTTCCCCCATTTTTTCTTCTCCAGTGGCATCTTCCTACCCTGTGCCCACCCCCACTATGGCCACTGCAGAGGCCATTAAAGTACCCAACTAATCTGTAAAACAGTAAGGAAACTCCAGGTATAAACTATAAACAGCTGAGACAAGTCACTAGCACACAGTGACATATTGCCCAATTATTTTGGCATGGGTTAAAAGTTTTAACAAGCCCTTCCGGTACCTCCCTGTTTTTATTCCCCTTCCAGTAAGGAGATCTTTCTTCTAACTCTGTCTCTTGGGGCACGACCCTGACTAATTTTCGTATACACACACACACACACACACATGCACCACCACCACCCCCACCACCACCACACCTCAGCAATTTGCTTAGGTCTCTGGAGATATAGGGTCTCTTCTCATCTAGGCCCAAGTCAATTTCCTTTGACTTCAGGTCAACACTGCTGTCTTCCTAATACCCCATCACTGTCTTGGTGGGTGTGCCCTGAATTTTCTTCATAAGAAATACGATTATTCTTTTGCTATTTATGGACACTTGTTTCCCTGAGTTAAGCTTCCTAACTTCATCAGTCCATCCTTGGTTTCCTTTCCTTTCTCACAACTTATCCCTTTTCTAAGCAGTTCCCCAATTCCTTTAGCTTCTTCATCTAGTTCTATGACGTATCACCTACCCAACTGACCTGGCCCGATAGTCTCATCTACTGAATAGAAGTCACACCCCTTACCAGATGCATTCCCTATGTCTTACCAGACACAAAAATGGCATGTTAAGGAAGCCCCAATCAAACACATCTGGATTTAACCACAGCTCAACTTCTCTGGTTCTAATCAGGATTAATAGCCCCAAATTTATCATTCTTTGGGGGGAGGGGTACTTATCCCTACATAAGCAGCACCTATAAAATTAGATAAGCTTTATTAATTACTAAATATTTACTAAGTGCCTATTAGGTATACCCAGATTCTAGGCATACAAAAGCAAAAATGAAACACTCCTCACTCAGGAAGTTTACATGCTACATCCAAAGAGTCAAATGAGGAGTCCAAATCCTCCTTTTTTCCTCAGGGTCACATTTCCTGGAATTTTTATTACATTCTGGCACATAGTAGGCATTTAATAAATGCTTATTGATTGACCAACTCTATTCCATTTGAATTTGTTTTCACTCAAAATCTTAAAAGAATGAATTTACCAAACACTGAAACTGATCATTTTATTCTCTCCCATTTATTTTCCAAGGTCAGGTACTTAGTGAGTAGGGACAACTAGGTGGTACAGTGGTTAGAAGACCAGGACTAGAGTCAGGAAGACATCTCCCCAAGTTCAAATCTAACTTCTGACATTTACGAGCTATGTGACCCTGGGCAAATCACTTAATCCTGTTTGCCTCAGTTTTCTTATCTGTAAAATGAACTGGAGAAGGAAATGGCAAACCACTCCAGTATCTTCATCAATAAAACTTAAAGTCAGGTCACAAAGAGTCAAACACAGCTGAAATGACTCAACAGTAAACAGGCTGAAGAAAAATTATACATGTTAGCTCTGAACAGCAAGCTCTTCTCCCTGAATTCAAAGACCTATTTATTGATCTCAGTCACCAGCCCTTCCACTCATCACTTCTTATAAGATGAAACACTAGAGCAAGAAGAGACCTTGGCTTCCTGGAATGGCACAATTTTCAATGGCACAGGCCAGACTAAATGTCATTGTCTTAACTAAATTAGAAAGCACACTGATGACCATATGATATAACATGCCTCATTAATCCTGACTTCCATCGTCATCCCCATTGTTTCCGAGGAATACTCAGGATATCCAAATCCTTATAAAATGCCGCCGTCAGCTTCCCATGACAATGACACCTTGAGCCCATGGGTCATACATTTCACTCCTCTCATCCTGCTTGAGGATTCTTATCAATAGATATTATATGAGTTGTAAATGGTCTGATTTTTTTTTCCTTTCTATTTTGGCTTGTTAATGTTCAGGGCATTGGACAGCTGGAGACTTTTTCTGGCTCCCTGACCTTGATTGCTTTGAATTGCTTCCCAGATATAAAGGAACACATTCCCACACAATGTGATTCATCTATGCTTAATAAACCATCTTGCTGGCTACCTTTTTAGTAGGGGCCCTAGTTGCTTTTATCCTTAGTCAGTGCACTCAAAGACTCGTGGCAGAGAAGAAATAGGGTCAAAATAAGCCTCTCCCTTTCAATATATCATTAAATAATTACAAAAAACAATGCATGCCAGTTTTGAGAAGGACTTTATTCTGGAGTCTGGAAGGAGTTCTACCCTGAGTTAGTTACTGTACTTGCCATCACCCATCAATGCATAGCATATCACCTCTGGAGGGAAAGCATAAAACCTCGACGTTACTACGCGTCACATACAGAGGACAGAGTGATATGCCTGAGCATTATTTATGAGCATGCATATTGGTCACTCTGTGTCCATTTGCAAGTCATTTATGCATAGGAAATCACCATGACAAAATTCCTACTATAATGGCTTGGATCAAATGGCAGGATACATCTGCTTGCCCATTCTTACATTTTTGCTTGCTGCAAGAAGGCCAGAATGGTTTCTCTACTCTATGTCCCTGATGGACTATCATTCCCTGACTCCTTTTGTTTCTTCACCTTATCATCAGAATCTTCTCCTTCCAACTCTTTTGCCTCAGGTCCCCTCATAATCTTTTAGTTTAGACTAAGAGAAATTCAGCCGCTGACAGGACAACATATTGTCTTTGAAGTATGCTGGCTCTGGGCTAGTCTTTGGCAGAAGGAATAACTTACTGGAATTGCTTGGAAGTGTGTTTTCCTCTTTCTTTCCTTTTCGTCTTTTAAATGTGGGATCAGGATCACACACACACACACACACACACACACATGCGCACACACAACAACCTGAGAGACTCAGAGTAGGAAGGAGCCACCTACTCCAACCCATACCTGGTAAGAATTCACTCTGTAAAATCCCCAAGTGTTCCTCTAGCCCCTTCTTGATTTCCAGTGGGGGAGAGGAAGCAGCTAGATGTACCATGTCTTGAGGTAGTCATTCCATTTAAGGACAATGCTAATTGTCAGGAAATGTTTCCATTCATCAAGCCTACATTTGCCTTACCAAAATTTCTGCTCCTTGGTTCTAATTCTTCTCCCTGCACCCCCCCCCCAAATAAGTCACTTTTCTTCATTACAAGGCAGGGCATATTGGAAAATGATGATAATGATGAAAAAACTATCAATAAAATGTTTAATCAAGTATAATAAAGTTCAGCATACATACCTGAATATAATATTATAGCACCACAAATTTAGAGCTGGAAGGGACCTTAGAAGCCATTGGCTCTAAGCCCCTCATTTTTATAGATGAGAATATTGGGGCTGAGAAGGGTTATGTGACTTGGCCAGGACAATACAGCTAGTGTCTGAGGCAGGATGTGAAATCAAGTCTTCATGATTTGAATGGGTCCAGCCCTTGATCCACTCTATTACCTATCTGTGATCCCCAGATATGATGTGAGCATGGAAGAATATAGCAAATCCATTACTTTTCATACTCCTGGATGCTTAAAGTAGCCTAAAATAGCATTATCTTTTTTGTTGTTGTTGTTGCTTGGCATTTTGTATTGTTGACTCACACTAAGTTCTCAATCTAATCAAATCAAAAGTATTTATTAAGTGCTTATTATGTGTCAAGCACTCTGCCAAGCATTGGGAATACAAATGTTAAACAAAAATAGAGTCCCTGCCCTCAAGGGGCTTACATTCTAATGTGAAACACTTAAAAGGGAGCTGAAAAGTGAGAGGCAAGGAGTGGGGAAGAGGGGGAAAAGTATCCATGCAGGAGTATGGTAGAAAAGTCCAAAGCAGGGATGGAGAACCTGTGGCCTCAAGGCCACATGTAGCCTTCTAGGTCCTCAAGTGAAGCCCTTTGACTGAATCCAAACTTCACAGAACAAATCCCCTTAATAAAAGGATTTGTTCTGTATACTGGAACTCAGTCAAAAGGCCACATCCAAGGCCCTAGAAGGCAATATGCCACTTCAAGATTTCAGGTTCCCCACCCTTGATCCAGAGAATCAGGAGCAGAACTAGGAGAAGAGTGAAGGAGTAAACATGGCTGCCTTGGCAATGTCCTCAAAATAGAGGCTCTAGAAGGAGGTCACCAATTAGAGGAGGATACTGCAGGGGTGAGAATGGTGAGAAGACTAAGCAGCAATAGTGGAAAAGTCTAGAGAATCAGGAACAGAGAAAGAAGAAGAGTAAGTCCCTTAAAAATCCTCCCCAAAATTTCAAAGAAACTTATCTAGGCATATAACTCCCATCTTGTACTCATGAAATTAAATTTGAAAATGTTTTTTAAATGACTTAACCTTAAGTGTAGCACAGATTTGATTCTTCAGATCATCTTAAATCCAGACTCTTGTTATTCAACATGTTAACTACCCATCTATAACTCTACCTAAGTATTTATTAAAAATGTTGACTGTAACAGGATCAGCAGCTCCCTGGGCAACTCCACTGAAGAAAGATGTCCAGATAAATTTAAGTCAATTCATTAATGACTACTATATGAGTCTGGACATAACCACTTCCAAATCTACCTAGCTACACTTTCCATGATCTAGCTCACATTGTTTCAGCTTATCTAAAAGGGGAGAAGGAGAGATTTTTTCAAATTAATGACTAAAGTTTAGGTGAACAATACATACATTATTCCCTTAATTCACCAGTCTAATAATGCCTTTGAAAGATGAAAGAAAAAGGAAGGGAGGGAAGAAAGGAAAAGAAAGAATGAATGAATGAAAGGAAGGGAGAGAGAAAGAAAAAGAAAGGAAGGAAGGAAGGAAGGAAGGAAGGAAGGAAGGAAGGAAGGAAGGAAGGAAGGAAGGAAGGAAGAAGGAAGGAAGAAGGAAGGAAGAAGGAAGGAAGAAAGGGAGGAAAGGAGGAAGGAAGGGAGGAAGGAAGGAAGGAAGGAAGGAAGGAAGGAAGGAAGGAAGGAAGGAAGAGAAAGGAAGAAAGGAAGTTGATTTTTAATGATCACTGCTTCCCTTTCTAAGGGCTTAGAGACCATCCCTTTAATATATATTCTAAAATGTTTCCAGAAGCAGAAGGCAAGTTCACTGGCATATAGTTTTCAGACTCTATCCTCTTCCTCAATTTTCAAAATGGGGGCAAAATTTTCCTTTCTCCAGTTACATAAAACCTCTCCCATTCTCCAATATCAATTAAAGATCATTCTCAATGACTCAAAAATATATCAGTCAATTCTTTTGATAACCTAGGGTGTAGCTCACCTGGTCCTGGTGACTTAAACTCATTGGGGACCAACAAATGATATCTTGCTGTTTTCTCACTAGTCTGGGGTTTTCACTCTGTTGTAGAGAGTAGAACCATTCCTGTTCTACAATCCCTAGTCCAAAGATCATTTCCCTTGGAAACGAAAACAAAACCAAATTAAAAGTTGGCCAGTTTAGCCTTTGACAATCACCCGTTGTCATAGCTACGATGAGCTTTCCTATCATTTCTTTGATTTTGTTTTTGGTCCTAAGATGCAAGTAGTAAGGAAGAAAGCACTAGATTTTTCTTTCAGCTCATCAGACAAAGACAATTTTCTAGCCTCCTCTACATAAAGTACAATCCTGGAGGCTCCTTTGAAATTTGCCCAATGCTTCCCCCTTTCCTTCCCATCCGTCTTCAATGTCCTCTTATGAGAAAAGTACCAGTCAAACCTTACTCAACTAGCAAAGAAAAGCCACTACTTGGGTCTACAAATTTCCCTTCAGTCATGACCAGTTCTTTTGTTCCTCATAATAGGTCTGGACACTCTGGATAACAAAAGATATTGGTCTAAATGTTGCAGAATCATAGTGTATGCAGGAGACCTTGAAACAGAAGCCAAATTTGTACACATTCTAAGGGTTGTCTTTGTTTGTATTGGTTTCCAAAGGGAAGTTAGATGATTGCACAAACAGGTTTCTTAGATAGTTAAATGATCCTATCATGTGACCTAATGTATGGATTTGGCTAAGGCACATAATCCTTCAAATAGCCTTTCAGGCCCTCATTGATACTCATGGCAAAGATCCTATTATTGCCTTGACTGTTCACATCTTTTGTCCACTAAAATTCCCCTTCACCTTAAGTACCTGGATGAGAGTGTCTGCAACACTGGCAGATGGGATGCTAGGAAGATCAGGTATAATTGTGACAGTCATTTGACCATGAAAAAGCAGCATTATGTTCATCATTGATTTCAAAGCTGGGAGGGAACTTGGAGGTCATCTGGTCCAGCCCCTTTGTTTTAAAGGGAACTGAGGTCAAGAGAACTGGCCTGACCTCATCCTTTGCAGTAAATGACAGAGCTAGGGTTCAGACTCAGCTCTTCTTACACCAAATCCAGTTCTCTTTTCACCTCATCAGCACTTAAATTGCTGCTACAGTCAGGACTCACAAGTGTGCTCATTCAAAAGCGATATGAACAGGTGTTATTTTGCCCATAGTCTTAACCCTATGTGGAGAAAGAACAAACCTCTTAAGAGTAGACAGTTTGGGGAATAGATCAAAAAATTTAAAGTGGGAAAATAGGGACTGTATAGTTCATTTTCCTCTACAGATGAGGAAACTGAGGCCTAAAAGGGTTAACTGACTTGCCCAAGGCCATATACCTTGTTATGTCATGTATGGCTCCCTTTTATCTTTGTATTTTAACCACAAGAGGAACACTTCTATATTCATGCACATCAATTGGTCAAATCTAGAGTCAACCTGTCATCATAGGCTGTTTCCTGGGTGATTTAATTGACTATAATTTCTGATCCAGTGAAAACCCTGGCAGATGTACAGAGATATTGACTTTTGTGGGTCCAGTTCTACAGACAAAACCTGCAGGGAACTAGACAACTTGTGGAAAAGAATAATAAAAAGATCAATCTTATATCTTTCTTTAGCCAGTGCAGGGGTAGAGTCAAGGACAGAGAAGATATAGAGCAAAACTGGTCATTTACAGGTGCTTGCCTAGAATTATGTTCATATCAAATCAGAAGGTGTGTTATGAGGGCCAAAGGAAAGTTAAGACTGTAACAAACAGCAGTAATGGGCTAAGGAACTGCTATGGACAGTGAAACCTGCTAATTTGGTGACTTGAGATGCTCACAGACTTGCTTGTGACCCTAGTTGTCATGCTAGGGCTATGCACTGACCACTCACCCATATAGTTAACGCAGAGAAGTACTTTGATCCTTGTGACTTCATAGGATCATAGATGGAGATGGAAAGAATCTTAGAGGCCATCTTGAACACCTACCCTGCCACTCTCATCATCTTATAGATGAGAAATTGAGATCTATAGAAGCTAAGGAACTTGACCAAGGTCACCCTGGTAGCAAGATACAGAGTCAGGATTGGAACCTAGGTCCTCTGACTCAAAATCCAGCATGCTTTCTACTATATTGGCTATATGAAGCCTACTATTCCTTTAGCCTTTGGTCACAAACACAAACCTTGAACCAGCTACCATCTCACCATTCCCAAACAGCATAGGAGTGATGCACACCACGTATTCTATTGCAGAACTACTTGGCCCGTCAAAACCATCACCAGCACTAGCGGACTCTTGGAGCTACCTTTACTATGTTGCCTGGAACTAACTTCTGGACCTGCCCCCAATCTAAAAGTGTGTTTCCCTGCACCTGTGTATTTCCTTCTTCTCACTGACAGCTCCTACTCAGATGGAGGAGATACAATTTATATTAACCTCCAAAAAGTTCTGTTCATAAGTTTGCAAGTTGGTAGATCCATTCTGGACAGGTTCAAAGTCAGGGCAAAAAACCTCACCACCAGCTATGTGTGTGTGTGTGTATGTGTGTGCATATACATGCATATATACACATGTATACATACACATATATAAATACATATAATGTTATTGCTGGAAGGGACCTGAAAGGTACATACAAACATAGATATATGTTTTTCTACATACACATACACATATGCACATGTGTACATAATTATAGTTCTGTCTAGATATATATAGCAATATGTTGTATAAATATACATACACATGCATTATATATGCATATTTTTGTTATTTGTGATGCTTGTTAGAAACCAGTGTGGGTTCCTACAGCTCATTTATAATCTAACTTCTTTTCTTAAAGTATTATTAGAATGATATTGGGGGAAAGGGGTCCCATAGACATAGTATACTTGGATTTTAGGAAGGCATTTGAGAAAATCGGTAATGACTTTCTCTCTAAGATTTCATACAGCACTATGCTTTTTTTTTTTGTTTTGTTTTTCTTTTTTGGAGGGGGGAAGGAAGAGCAATTGGGGTCAAGTGACTTGCCCAAGGTCACACAGCTAGTAAGTGTGTCAAGTGTCTGAGTTCAGATTTGAACTCAGGTCTTCCTGCCTCCAAGGCCAGTGGTCTATTCGCTGCACCACCTAGCCACCCCCAGCACTATGTTTTGATACTCTGCCCTAAATTTATATGATTTTGTGCTTTTGGTTACCTGAGTGTTTTGTTCCCCTACTAAACTGAAATCAAGGACCATGTCTTATTCAAAATGCATATTCCTCGGTGCTTCCACACAGTATATATTTCATGAATACTTCTTGATGGAAAGATATTGTTATGGACAACAGAAAGAGCTGAGGACTGGACCATAGTACTGATAAATAGATCTGGAATTGCTTGAATGACCAGATCCAAACAACATTAATCAATAGATTAACAATTAATAAATAATAGAAGCTTTGAGGAAAGTCCTTAGTGGAGGGGAGAGGGGAATCATAGGGCTTTGTTCTTGGCCTTGTTCTGCTCAGCATTTTAATCAGGAATTTGCTAATGTCCTGAAGGCATACATAGAGTATGAAAAACTAAGAAAGATAGCTAACACATGAGATGACTTAATCAGAATTTAAAAAGCTCTTAAAAGCCTAGAAGAATGGGATAAATCTAATAAGATGAAATTTGCTAGAGTAATCCTTTTCAAAAAGGAAATGAAATTACTCAGAAATGACCCATTCTTTATGAAGCTATGCTAGCTTCTAACAAACATTGTAGATAAATACATAGGTAATATAATTCACATATGTATGTATGTATGTATATATGTATGTGTATGTATGTATATATAATGTTATATATGTCTGATCCAGTATTTTAAAAAATTGTACCAAAGATATGGGAGGCATGGCTGGAAAACAACTAAAATGCAGAAAGACTTGGAATTTTCAGTGGACTTTAGACTCATCATGTGGTGACCAAAAAAAAAAACCAAAATGCTGATGAGATCTCAAATGGTATTGGTAGACATACTACTTGGAATGAGGAATCTTACAGACTTGCCAAATCTGTTCTGGTTACATCACATCTGGACCACTGTGTTCATTTTTGTGTATCACATTTGGGATATATCAACCTGCTGGGCCATATTCAGGGAGTGACAAAGATAGAGAAGGAACTCAAAACCATGCCACTGAAAATAAATGGAAAATCCCAAGAGACATTTAGCCTGGGGGAAAATACTGGGAAAGGTGAGGCATTGTGACACATTCCAATATTTGAAATACTGTTTATATAGAAGAGAGATTTGACTTTTGTATAAAATAGAGAGAAATGCATGAAAGCTGACCCAAAAAAGTAGATTTTTGTCTCTATATAAAGAAAGCTTTCCTAAAAATCAGAGATGTCCAAAAGTAGAAAAGATGATAAGTTCTTAATCAATCAATCAACAAGAATGTATTAAATGTCTATTGGGTGTCAGGACTGTGTACACTGGAGGTCTTCAAGGGAAGCTTAGATGTCCACTTGTTGGGGATGTTAGAAAGGAAATAACCTTTCACATGTGAGCTGGACAAGATTAGAAACGTCAATTTTCCAGAACTGGATTAAAATATAATTTGAAAATGTTTAAAACAAATCAAAAATACAGCATAAATAATGCTAATTTGTGATTTTTTTAAGTCAACATGGAGCCAAAGGGATGTTTCTATTTGTGTCTGACACCACAGAACAAGGTGATGTCTGAGGTCCTTCCAACTTTAAGATTTTATAATCTCTATTCTCTTTTGCTAATTTCTCTTTAGCCAGTCCTGTAATTTCATTTACCAATGTGGATGAGCAAGTGCTCTGCAATTCTTAGCAAGTATGAATTGCCTAGGTTGAAAGATTAAGGACCTTGCCCAGGGTCACACAGCCATTACATGTCCATGGTAAGACTTGAACCCAGGTTTTCCTGACTCCAAGACTAGCCCTCTGTTTAAGCCAGTTCTCAATTTCTCTCACTCTTCCTTAACAAAAGAATTCCCTAAAGTCCTATTCTTAAGTCTTTCCTTTTTCTCTTCTCTCTTTATGCCTCTGTACATAGATGATATATCCCCTTTATACTTAGATGACCCTCAAAGAAATATTCCCAGGCTAAATTTCTATCCATACATTTATTCTTGGATTTCCAATCAGTCACAAAATCATGTTGATTCTTCCTTCAAAATGTTTCTACTATCTGCCCCTTCCTTTCCATTCCCATTATTTCCTAATAAGCTTCCTATCTTTATTCTACTTCCTTCTAATATATTTAGAAGGATTATTGTAACATATTTTAATTGCATGATTTTCCCAATTAAAAACTTTTAGTGTCTCCTGGTAGCTTGCCAAATGAAATATAAATTCTTTACTCAGCCTGACATTCTTTGTCTTACAAAACATACCCTCCCAACCCAGCTTTGTAACCTTGTTTCCCATTTGTCCTCTCTACAAACTTTTGTCCTTTATATATATAAAATTTTGTCCTTTATATATAAAAATTTGTCCTCTAGTCAAACTAGGTTTTTCATAATTTCCCAAACACATCTCACCCTTTCCCACCTCCGTGGATTTATTTATTCTCTTACATATCTGCACCTATTGAAATTTGATCCATTGTTTGAATCCAGCTCAAATGCTACCTCTACCACGAAGCTTTCTTTGACCTTCACTGTCAGAAAAAAATCTTGCCTTCCCTGAATTCCTATAGTTTTGTGGGGGGATGGGGGCTTAGGGCATTATATATATATATATATCCCTTTCCAGCATTATGGTTATTTGTGTAGAAAAGCTTAGAACATTAAAGCTGGAAGGCACCTTAAAGATTATATGTCCCAACTCACTCTATTTTATTTTTATTTTTTTGGAGGCAGTTGGGATTAAGCAACTTACCCAGGGTCACGCAGCTAGTAGGTGTCTGAGGTCGGATTTGAACTCAGCTCCTCCTGACTCCAGGGCCAGTGCTATGTCCACTATACCACCTAACTGCCCCCAGCCCACTTATTCTACAGATAAGGAATATGAAGTAAAGTGATGTCATTTACTCATGGTCACCCAGTGATTAGGAGAAAAGGCTAGAACAAAAGTCTTCTTTCACTCAATCCAACACTCTTTCCACTACCATTGTTGCCTACTAGATTGTAAGCTGTTTGAGGACAGGATCCTTATTCATTTTTGTAATAACTATAAAACATTACCTTGCTTTATAGTAGGCACTTGATAAAGATGAATGAAGTGTAAGATGAAAATGAAAAACCACCATTGCATTTAACTGCAGCTACATTGGAATGGGGTATAGAATAGAAACAGAATTTAACAGATTGAGGAGAAATCATTAGCAGCTATGATTTCTGAGAAGCTAATAATCTTTGAGTGACCATGAAAAATGGAAGAGATGACAGGAGTATGGAACAGAGCAGAAGTTCTAATTTTTAGAGAGAGAGAGAGAGAGAGAAGGGGGAAGACTTTGCCAAATCTAGGCCAGTGGGCTTGGCTTCATTTTCTATAGCACATTATTAAAGAGCTATAGGAATTTAAAATGGAGAATAGTGATTACCAAAAGCCAGCATGTTTTCACCAAGGATAGGTCATGACAGACTAATATCATTCCCTTTTTTGACAGACAAACTAGACTGGTGGATCAGGAAACCTTCAACCAAGCATTTGACAAATGAGTAATGCCACCCTTATGGGCAAGATAAAGAGATAAGGATTAGATGATAGTAAAGCTAACAAATTCAGAACTGGTTGAATGACAGGATCCAATGAGTCTATTAAGAGTCAATTGACTTCAGTTTCTAGGAACATCTGCAGGACTGCAAGATTTCTATTTAAGATATTATCAATGAGGGAAGTCATAGATGATATGGCTTGACAAGTTATCAGATGATAAACAGTCGGGAGGAATATCTAACATGGTAAATGATACAATAAACATTCAAAAATTTCTTCACAAACCTAGAACTACAGACAAATAGATTAAGAAGAAATATAATAGGAGAAATGTTAGACTCTGCAATGCAATTTTTAAAAATTAATTTGACAAGTACAAAATAAGGGAATTTCCGATATAATAGCTGTCTTCAATGCTGAACAAACAAAAAAGATGATACTCTTTGTACCTGACCTTAGAGGGCAGAACTGGGAACAATGGGCAAAAGCTGCAGAGGCAGATTTTCATTTGATAGGAATGTGAGGGAAAGAGGCAGCATGGCATCTTGCAAAGAACACAGGTTGTGGAATAGGAGGAGCTAGTTTCAAATCCTAGGTCTGCTACTATAAATCCTGCCTAACCTTGGGCAAACTCTTAGCCTCTCTGGGCCTTGGTTTCTTTATCTGAAAAATGAGGAGGGGTTAGAGAGATTAAGTGATCTTTAAAGTTTCTTCCAACTCTAATTCCTAGGATCATATAAGGGGAACTGGCTTCCTCAGAAAGGAGTAGCTTGCCCCTAACTTGGTCTCTATCAATATAAGGACTCCTTATTTATGAATGAATAGCCCTATGCCAGCAAAAGGGGAGTTGATCAACAGAGGTCACAGGAGCTAAGAGGTAGAGTTTACTTGGGCCCTGTCACCCAAGGCATCGGGCATGAAGCATTCCCCCTTCCCCCTTCCCCCTTCATGTCATTTCCCTTGTTGCTAAACCCCTTCTTGCCTTTCCTCTTCCTTAGCTCAGAAGCTTAGCTGTAAGCCATGTTGACATTAAGCGTGTGCCAAGTTTTGGTATTTAAACGTTCAGTCAGTTCAAGTTTCATTCCGTTTCCCTTGTGTATTCCGTCCCTTTTTATCTTGGTTCTTATTCATTGTATTGTCCTATGACAATGTTTGTTGGAAGGGATCCAGGAGGGCAGAGACAAGCCATTGGTGGCTTCTCTCTGTGGCTGGGTTGTTGACTGCACTCAGCCAAGGTCTTCGAGCTCAGTGAGATCAGAGCTAAACTTCAGGGTGGGAAGGAGGATCTAAGAACTAAACACTGTGTTTTTCTTACTATCACTGGTTGTTGTCCTATCCTAATAACTCAGATCCACAGAGGTAGAGTTGGAAAGCACCAGGGATGTTTTAGTTCAGCTCCCTCCCCCTTTCACATTACAGTGAAAGGGGTAGGACTGGAATATAGATCATCATATTGCAAATTAAGTTCTCAATTCTACTGCACCAGGATGTCAGTTAATCCTTTTCTTGGCATAAGAAAGCTCTTAAACGACATCATAGATCATATTTCTTGCCTTTTCAGTGGGGTGGGGGGAGAAGTGGAGAGGAGGGGAGGGACTGAAATTCTGAATTGAAAATGACTTATTTTTAATTAACAGCAAAGGGGCATCTAGGTGGTACAATGGATAGAGTATCAGGCCTGGAGATAGGAAGACCCAAGTTCAAATCTGGCCTCAGATACCTCCAGCTGCATGACCCTGGGCAAATCACTTAACTTCAATTGCCACCAATTTTTTTTTCTAAATTAACAACAAAGAAGTGGGGAGCCATCATCAAACGCTCCCTTCTTATGGCACCTGAAGGCTTACAAATTACTATCCACACAACTCTGCATCATGGGCAATACAAGCAATAGTATAACTATTTTTTGGATGAGGAAACCAAAGCCCAGTCAGTAAAACCCTAGACTTAAGTCAGGGTTTAAGAGGCAGCACTGCATTTTGCAATAGGTAGGGACTATGCTCTAGTGAGTACCTCACTCAGAGTGGGCAGAGTGGGGAGGACACTAGAATTGGAGTAAGGAGGATCTGGGTTCAGATACTGGCTCAGACACTTACTAATTGTGAGATCCTGGACAAGTCACTTAAAGTGTCTCTGCCCCAGTTTCCTGGACAAGTTATTACAAGTGTCTTTGCAGAATGGGGGAGGGAGGGTAGACTTGACAGCTTCCCAAGTCCCTTTCAGTTCTAAATGATGATCCTGTGAACTCAAAGTCTTCTGAGCCCAGAGTTCTTTCCACTCATCACTCTACTTCCCACTTGCTGATTCACCCAGATAGAGGGAGCACTTTAAGGTTTGCACTTTCCTCACAAGTTTTCAGTTTAGATTTACTGACATTACATTAAACAGAAAGTGAGATACTTTTTCCTACCACATCTATCAGGGCAGCTAAGTGGATAGAGCACCAGACCTGGAGTCAGGAAGACCTGAGTTCAAATCCAGCTTCAGACATGTACTAGTTGTATGACCCTGGACAAGTCACTTAACCCTTTTTGACTCAGTTTCCTCATCCATAAAGTGAGCTGGAAGAGCAAATGGCAGAACTACTCTAGAATCTTTGCCAAGGAAACCCCAAATGGGGAAATGGCTGAACAATAATAACAACTTTTTCTATTATTTTATCTCTCCTAAGTCTATCTTGTGACAATATGTAGGAAGTCCTTAGCTTTCCCTTCCCAGTTTTGTTCCTGGCTTTCTGAACTTCAAAATGGTACTTCTGCTGTTGTCTGATCCAGGAATGTCCCTCACCCCTGGAGCCTCCTTATACTAGAACATCCTACCAGCCCTATGGCCTGATTACCTCCACCAGGTCCACTCCCCTTCTCTCATGTTTAAGTTCCATTAATAATGGAATCTCCATTTTGTGAAGGGCCTTCATTCCCCTCCCAACCCTATTTCTGACCTTCTGGACTTCAAAATCATGCTTCTTATGCCTTTATTTTCCACCCCATTCCCTTTCCAGCTCCCTTTTGTGTACCATCTTCTCCTATTAGAATAGAAGTTCTTCGAGGGCAAGAGCTATCTTTCTTTTTGCTTATATTTATACCCCAGCACCATCACAGCACCAGAGACACTTAATAGCTGTTGTAACCTTCCTTTTTCCTTTCTTCTTTCTTTCCTTCCTTCCTTCTTCAAATGACAAATACCCAATTTCCCAAGACTCTTAGACTCTCCACTACTTTCTCTGTACTCTACTACCCACTTTCTACTGCCTCTGCCACAGCCACTGCCCCAAGAGCTATCTTGAGAGAAAGAAAATAGTGGGATTTTCAGAAAACCTATGGAATAGAACAGGAAAAAAAAGGAAAAGCTAGGGAAAACAGAAAGGATGTAAGAGAGCTGTATCTGGGGAAGGACTCCCAGGCAGAGCCAATCTCTGGTGTGTTTTGGAAATAACACCAGACTTGATGGCAAGAGTCCTAATCCTAAGACCTAGTTCTTCCACTGACTAGCTACATAACCTTAACAAATCACACTATTTCTCTGGGCCTCAGTTTCCTCATCTGTAAATTAAGAATTATAGCATATATTCTACCTACCTCATAGGATTAGAAATTGCTGTATCAAATGAAATTTGAATTGAATTGAATTATACTGGGCACTTACTAGCCGTGTGACCTTGGGCAGGCCACTTGACCCCAATTGCCCTGTCCTCCCTCCAAAAAGAAAAAAAAAAGAGAGAGAAGACCTAAATCCTTCACAGTTGACCATCAAACAATGTTGCTGTCATTGTGTACGATGTTCTACTGGTTCTGCTCATTTCACTTGAATTGAATTGAAGAAACTCTTTCAGAATTGAAAAACTCTTTGAAGACTACAAAGTGCCCTTCAAATATGATGCAATGCAATTTTTATCAAATAACTCAACCTAAATGTCATCGGCCTGGTTATTTTGTCTATATTGATAGCCTATTCAGATTGCCACATGATTAACTAATACATTTAGTGGGACTATGGAGCAAATAATGTGATATCTGTGAGTCTCAGTTTCCCCTCATGTAAAATAATTGGAATAAAGTCTCTTTCATCTCTGAAATCCTGTGATTCCTATAAACTGTTAATAGGATAATTAAAAATTGCACATAGACATAGCTTCCACTGCAGTGGGCCTCAAGTCAGGAAGACCTGAGTTCAAATGCCATCTTGGATACTTACTAGCTGTGTAGCCCCTCGCAAATCACTTAATCATTGTCTGACTCAGTTTTCTTAACTATAAAGTGGAATAATAAAATATTAGCACCTTCCCCACTCTTCACCCTAGGTGTGTTGTGAGTTTCAAATGGGATATTTCAAAAGCCCTGAGCACAGTGCCTGGCAGACAACATGTACTATATCAGTTCTTGTTCCCTTTCCCTTTCCTTCCCCCCCATAATCTGCACCCTACTACATATATAGTGGTAGCATATATGCACAACATCAGGGAAAAATGAAAAGTTTGAAATAAGCATTCACATTTATGAAACACTTTAAATTTACAAAGCACTTCCTCACCACAACCCAGTAAGGTGGGTTAGTAAAATAATAATAATAATAACAACAACAACATTTTTATAGGGATTACTATGTGCCAGATATTATTCTAGGCACTGTATAAGCATCTCATTTTATCTTCACAACAACCTGGGAGATGGGTGTTATTATTATCCCCATTTTATAGATTAGGAAAATAAGGCAAAGGTTAAATGACTTGTCTATGGTCACATAGTATCCAGGGTCACAGACCATGGATACTTTAACCACCAAGCCATTTAGTTGCCAAAGGTAATGGGGAATCTGACACATGGGTAAAGAGTGCTCTGACTATAAAACCTGGCCTATCTGACAACAGCTACACAAAACCCCAGAAATTTGCGACACAGTTCTCTCTACTCTGGAAGCAGAGTTCTAGCATGGCAAAGATTTCAAAAGTCAAGTAATTGGCTGGCAAGATGAGCAAACAGAGAAAGCACAATCAGACCATAGAATCCTTTTGGGGGGCAAAGAGGACCAAAACATAGAATGAGAAGAAGAAAACAAAGTCAAAACTCCTGTATCAAAAGCCTCCAAGAAGGGGGGCAGAGCCAAGATGGGAGAGTAGAAACAGCACTTCCACAGCACTCCAGCCCACTCCACTTCAAAATCATGTAAAAGGGGACTCTGAACAACCTCTGGAGCTCCAGCACCCACAAAATGACACAGAGAAGCTAACCTCCCACTGAGGACAGCCTGGCAGCCCTGCAAGGAGCAGCCAGCGCAGGGCTCTCGGAGCTGACAGCATAGCACTCTGGCAGCCATGCCCAGGCCCGCCAGAGTCGCGGTTTTATTCCCAGGGTGGCTGGGCCAGCAGCTGGCTGGAGGGACCCCAGAACACCAGCAGCTGTGGTGATTCCAGAAGTATCAACACAGATATGCCTAGGACAAAGTGAGAGGTTAGTGCCCTATGGATTTTGGGACCAGTATTTGGGGAACGTGTCGGCTTCCTCCCCTGGGGGCAAGAAATGGCTGAGCAGTGGTGGCATACACACGTCATTTTGCAGCTTCAGTGGTAGCTTCAGCTCCTGGTCTGCAAATTATAGAGAGATCCAGCAATCAGTCTGGGGGTTAATCGCTCTTGCTTTAACCTGCTTGAATCTGGATTGTGATCCAGGGGGAGGTCTAGGGTGGGTATCCAACTTGCCAGAGCGTGTGGAGCCTTTACAGAGGCTTCCCAACCAATACCTCCGGAAGTTGTGAAGACCCCAAATTTGGGATGGAAGCTCCCCTGTCTGGTGGCAAAGTCCTACTGTGGCAACAAGCCCCAAAATCAAGTAATTAAGTGGTAACATGCCTAGGCAAAAGAAACAAAATAAACAGAAAAATGCAACATTAGACTCCTATTTGGGGGGCAAAGAGGATTAAAGCATGGAACATGAGGAGGTCTGTGAGGTCAGAAGTCCTGCACCAAAAGCCCCAAATGAAAATATGAGCATACAGGCTATAGAGGACCTTAAGAAGGATTTTAAAAACCAAATAAGAGAAGCAGAGGAAAAATTGAGAAGAGAAATGAGAAGGATGCAAGAAAAGTATGAAATGAGAGTCAACAGCCTGACTGAGGAAAATAACACCTTAAAAATAGACTAACTCAAATGGCAAAGGAGGCTCAAAAGGGCAATGAGGAGAAGAATGCCTTAAAAAGTCAAACTTGCCAGATGGAAAAAGAATCTCAAAAGCTCACTGAGGAGATTCATTCCTTCAGAGTTAGACTGGAGTGAATGGAAACTAGTGACTTTATGAGAAATCAAGATGCTGTTAAGCAGATCCAAACAAATGAAAGAATAGAAGGCAATGTGAAATATCTCATGGGAAAAACCACTGACCTGCAAAATAGATCCAGGAGAGACCATTTAAAAATTATTGGACTACCTGAAAGCCATGATCAAAGAAAGAACCTAGAAATCATCCTTCAAGAAATTCTCAAGGAAAATTGCCCTAATGTTTTAGACCCAGAGGGGGAAATAGAGGTTGTAAGAATCCACCAATCACCTCCTGGAAAAGATCCCCAAAAGAAAACTCCTAGGAATATTATAGCCAGGTTCCAGAATTCCCAGATAAAGGAGAAAATATTACAAGCAGCCAGGAAGAAACAATTTCAGTATTGTGGAAACACAATCAGAATAGCACAGGACCTGACAGCTTCTACACTGAGGGATTGAAGGGCATGGAAAATGATATTCCAGAGGGCAAAAGAGCTGGGATTAAAACCAAGAATTACATATGCAGCAAAACTGAGTATCTTGTTTCGGGGGGAAATATGGTCATTCTGTGGAATAGAGGACTTTCAAGCATTCTTGAGGAAAAAACCAGAGTTGAATAGAAAATTTGACACCCAGACACAAGAAGCAAGAGATGCTTGAGAAGGCAATCAGGAAAAAGAAATCAAAAGGAACTTATCAAAGTTGAACTATTTACATTCCTACATGGAAAAACAATAACTGTGACTGATGAAACCTTTCTCAGTATGAAAATAATTGAAGAAGGGTATATGGGCATATGAATACATATGTGAATGTGTGTATATATGTTTATAGGTATACATGGATAGAGGGCAGAGGTCAAATTTGGTGGGAAGGGATGATACTTAAGGGGTGAAGTTAAGAGGCAAGAGAGGAATGTGGAAGGAGGAGATGGGGAGAGACAGGGTGGGGTAGACTATCTCGTGTAGAAGAAGCAAGGGAAAGTGGTTGCAGAATAGGAAGGCAAAAAGGCAAAACCATATTCTCATTGAATCTGGCTAAAGGAGAGAATGACATACATACTAAATGGGATATCTCACCCTGCTGGAGAGTAGGGGAAAGGAGGATGAGAGGGGGGATGATGGAGGGGAGGGCATTCTGGGGGGAGGGGAGGTTGGAGGTACCCACTTTTGAAGAGGGACAACAGGATCAAAGTAGGGAATGGACCGGGTGGGGGGTGGGATGAGTGGGAGGGAAATATAAGCAGTCTTTTACAATGTATGTACTATGGTAATGTGTTGCATAGCTATACATATACAACACATACTGAATTGTTTATCTTCCCAGAGGGAGTGGGTGACAAGGGAGGAAGGGAATAGATCTGGAATTCGAAGTTTTAAAATTAAATGTTTCAAATATATATAAATACTATTATTAATACTATTTTGCATGTAATTGAGAGATAAGATGTGCAGGCATTGGGGCACAGAGATTCACCTTGCCCTAACGGTAAAGTCAAAGGGGGTATGGGAGAAGATATGGGAGAGAGCAGATTGGATGAGGGGATATCTTATGGGATTGCTATTCTGGGGTGGTGGGTATGGGGAAAATGGGGAAAAATTGTAGCTCAAAATCTGGTGGAAATGAATGATGTAAACCAGAAGTTAATAAAGCATTTGTTTAAAAAAAAGCCTCCAAGAAAAATATGAACTAATCGCAGGTCATGGAGGAGGTAAGAAGGATTTTGAAAGTCAAGTAAGAGAAGTAGAGAAAAAATTGGGAAGAGAAATGAGAATGATGCAAGAAAATCATGAAAAATGAGTCAATAGCCTGACTGAAGATAATAACACCTTAAAAAATAGACTAACCCAAATGGCAAAGGAGGTCCAAAAAGCCAATGAGGAGAAGAATGCCTTAAAAAGCAGATTTGGTCAGATGGAAAAGGAATTTCAAAAGCTCACTGAAGAGAAAAATCCCTTCAAAATTAGATTGGAGCAAATGGAAGCTAATGACTTAATGAGAAACCAAGATACTATAAAACAGATCCAAACAAATGAAAAAATAGAAGGCAATGTGAAATATCTCATTAGAAAAACTACTGACCTGGAAAACAGAATCAGGAGAGATTTAAAAATTAAAATTTTTAATTTTAATTTTAAAAATTTAAAAATTATTGGACTACCTGAATGCCATGATCAAAAAAGAGCCTAGACATCATCTTTCAAGAAATTCTCAAGGAAATTTGTTCTAATATTCTAGAACCCGAGGGCAAAATAGAAATTGAAAGAATTCACTGATCACCTCTTGAAAAAGATCCCCAAAAGAAAATTCCTAGAAATATTATAGCCAAATTCCAGAATTCCCAGGTCAAGAAGAAAATATTACAAGCAGTCAGGAAGAAACAATTTGAGTATTGTGGAAAAACAATCAGGATAACACAAGATCTAGCAGCTTCTACATCAAGGGATCAAAGGGCTTGGAATATGATATTCCAGAGGTCAAAGGAGCTAGGATTAAAACCAAGAATCACCTACTGAGCAAAACTGAGTATAATACTTCCGGGGAAAATATGGACATTCAATGAAATAGAGGACTTTCAAGCATTCTTGATGAAAAGATCAGAGCTGAACAGAAAATTTTACTTTCAAATACAAGAAGCAAGAGAAGCATAAGAAGGTAAAAAAGAAAAAGAAATCATAAGGAATTTATTAAAGTTGAACTATTTACATTCTTACAAGGAAAAACAGTAGCTGTAACTCATGACACTTTCCTCTGGATGAGGATAGTTGAAGGGAATATATGTATATATACATGTATACATACATGTGTATATGTATGTATAAGAGGGTGTCTGTGTGTATATGTATATATAGAGGGCACAGGATGAGTTGAATATGAAGGGATGATATATAAAAAATAAAATTAAGAGGTGAGAGAGGAATATATTGGGAAGAAAAAGGGAGAGATAGAATAGGGTAAAGTATCTTATATAAAAGAATCAAGAAAAAACTGTTACAATGGAGGGTAAGAGCAGGAAGGTGAAAGGGAATGAGCCAACCTTACTCTCACTGGATTTGGCTTAAGGAGGGAACAACATCCACACTCAGTTGAGTATTTTACACTACAGGCAAGTTGGGGGAAAGGAGACTAGAGGGGGATGATAGAAGGGAGGCCAGATTGGGGGAGAGGGTAGTTAGAAGAAAACACTTTTGAAAAGGGACAGGGTCAAAGGAGAAAATAGAATAAATGGGGGATGGGATAGGATGGAGTGAAATATAGTTAGTCTTTCACAATATAACTACTATGGAAATGTTTCATGTAACTACACATGTACAACCTATTTTGAATTGCTTGTCTTCCCAGTGGGGGTGGGTGAGGAGGGAAGAAGGGAAAGAATCTGGAAATCAAAGTTTTAAAAACAAATGTTAAAAATAATTGGTTTGGGGGCAGCTAGGTGGCACAGTGAGTAGGAGCACCAGCCCCGGAGTCAGGAGGACCCAGGATTGGTTCCGGCCTCAGATACTTAACACCCACACAAAAATAACTGGCTGTGTAACCTTGGGCAAGTTACTTAACCCCAATTGCTTAAAGAAAAAAAAATAATTGTGTGTGTGTGTGTGTGTGTGTGTTTACATGCAACTGGGAAATAAGATATATAGGCACTGGGGTATAGAAATCCATCCTGCCCTACAAGAAAGTAAGGGAGGAGAAGGGGGAGGACATAAGAGAGAGCAGATTGGGTGAAGGGCATTCAGTAGGCTTACTATATTTGGGTGGGGATACAGGAGAGATGGAGAGAAAATTTGTAACTCAAAATCTTGTGGAAATGAATGTTGAAAACTAAAAATAAATCAATAAATTAAAAAAATAAATATAAAACCTGGCCTAGATATTGCTTCCCATTCTCCTGCATCTCTCCCAACCTTTGAAACTCCCAAAGCTGAAGACCCCAGTCCCTTCACCTAAGAAGAAGAAGAAGAAGAAAAAGGACCAAGGCCCATTTCTCAGGGCCACATGGCCTCCATGGTGGAGGAGGCCCTAAGATGTGTTCCCTTATAACATAGTGTTTAACAAGATGCTGCAAGAGAAGAATTCACCACATGAAACAAAATTGACTCAGGCCTTTTTAAAGACATTGACAACTCCAGCTTCACAGCCAATGGAAAAATATTCTTTACAACCATGTGGTTAGCCAACCAGAAGCAGTTATGCTGTTTCCATGATATTCCACACTTTCTCCATGGCACTTCCCTTCTGTATCACCACAATTATCCAGGAAGAAACTCGTTAGGGTCCTTCACATGAAGTGGTTGTATCAGCTCAGCAAGCCAATGGCTCTACACATGCAACAGATCCCCACTACCCAAGTATTAGTAACTCCATCACTCTACAAATGAGGAAACTGAAGTTATAGACTTGCCTAAGTTCAGAAAGTTAATGAATATTAGAGTTAAGTCTTCAACTCAGCTCTTTTGACTCTAAAACCAATAGTCTTTCCATTGTACTACAAAAATAAAAGCCTTCAATAGGTACATTAGCAGTATAATCAGCATCTGGCACCCTCTGTTCTCTTACACAACCATGGTACCCTAGACAGGAATGAGAGTCATCAGGAGGGAAAGGAAGCCATGGAGAGGCAAAGTTGGCTTTCATTTCCACTCCAATCTTTCTTTTGTACTTCCCTATATTTTCTGCCCCTCCTCATCCCACACCCACTACCTAGAATGCAGCCCTTGTCAAAGCTTATCTGGAATACTGTATTCAGTTCTGGTCACTACAGTTAAAGAAGGATATTGATGAGCTGAATAGTATCCAAAAGAAGGCAGCCAGGATAGTGAAGGGACTTGAGTCCATGTAATATAAGGATCATTTGAAAAAACTGGGCACTTATAGACTGGAGAAGCTGAGATTCAGAGGGATGTTATTACTATTTTCAAGGATTTTGAGAGCTCTTATGTGGAGGAGATATTCAGCTTGCTCTATTTGGCTCCAGAAGGCTGCGTTGCGGTTGTGGTTGTGGTTTTGTGGTTGTGTGGTTTATCCTTTATTCTCAAAGAGGACCACGACATCAGGAAGGTGATGCCACAACTTGCATGTGAATTGGATTTAAGTGAGGCAGGGTTGTACAAAGTCATAAGCCTCACTTTCTCCTCCAGAGTCATCTGGGTCCAGAATCACTGGAGATGGCCCTGGCTCCAGAAGGCAGAACCAGCAGCAATGGGTAGAAATCAATGAGACAAATTAAGGCTTTATGGGAGGAAAAGTGTCCTAATAATAATAACTATCCAAAAGTGGAATGGATAACTTCAAGAGGTGCTGGGTTTCCCCCTTCTTAGAGGTCTTCAAGTACTGTCTTGGATGACCACTTGTCTGATGGTATGGGTAGATTACATGGCAACTGAGATTCTTTCCAATTCTCCAGTTTTACAGATGAAGACTGTAAGGGTCTGAAGCAGGGCAAGATTAAAACTCATCTCTTGTGGCTTTAAATCCAGCAGTCTTTCCATTACACAATGCAACCTTTTCACTTACCATGCTCTAATTTGTATTAGAATTATTTCTGTATCTATCTCCCCTCCCTTATTAGCCTATAAAGTCCCTGAAGGGAAGACTTCCTTATCTTCTTGTCTCACTAGGGGCTTGGCACAATGTGGTATACATAGCAAGCACAAAAATGGTTGTTGAATGCTGAATAAATGAACTCAATTAAAATTAGTCTTTAAAAATGAATGCTGCTGGGAACAGCAGAGGGTGTGTGTGTGTGTGTGTGTGTGTGTGTGTGTGTGTGTGTGTGTGTGTGTGTGTGTGTTAAATACTAGCCTTCCCTGGCCTTTCAAATCACTCTATTAATCATCCATTTACCCTAACTACTCACACACCAACCCTAGGAGAAGGGCATGTCAAACTTCAATCTACTGAAATTGATTCGAAGGCATGTTGGGATTATTCCATAAAGGCTATTCTTTAGAAATAGAGTAACAGACAGCAGAGGGCAAGGATATCTTGGTCAAGGATCAGTGATCTCATGCTAAATACACCAAGATGAGAGTCAGGGATTAAGAGTTTCATTCTCTCTGATCGTTCATGAACTTGCTGTGTGAGGATTGCAATTCACTCTAGCTTCCTGTCCCCCAATTTCCTTGTCAGCAAAACTGGAGATGATGTGCAATCGTACAGATTTCTTAAGAATCATCTGTCTGCTTCTTAGTCTTTCATTTCAGCCAGAACGTTTTAAGATTTATCCCATCCTCATAATAGAATTATGATTTTAGATCCAAGTTAGGAGCCCTAAGCATGTTAACTTATTTTATCTCCAGAAAGTTTAAAATGCAACCATGCTCTTCCCTTCCTCTCCATCTTTTGACTCACCTTTCCAATGGATTGATCATCATCAAAGACCTCTGGTTTTTCCTCTGTAGCACTTCCTCATTCTGCCCTCAGTGCCTGCTGGGATTCTATAAACTCAGCAAGACATACTTTTATTAAGAAAAGAATTTGTCTCATATGAACATGCACACACAACTAATTTTAAAACAACTTCCAGTCTTATTTTTCATCCTCACACTCCCTTTTTCATATTATATGCACTGGTTCGGGCCCCTTTATCTCTTCACTGTTCTAAATATTTTCTAGATTGGGATTTTACACAGCCAGAAGGAATGCCACTCTGATAAAATGGGGCCATAGCCTCCTCCCTTTCATTCCCCCAGGCCACACCATTCACCAGTTGCTTTTAAACAGAAAGCTTTACTAGTTGAAAAGAAAGTCAGTGGTTTTCAGTGGTACATTTAATAATTCATAAATCAAGGGAGGTTCAAACAGGTTCAAAGTTTAAAAGTTTAAAAGTTTTGCTGAAGCTTTAAAGTTTAAACTGTCAGGGGCTTTGACAAAAAACTTTTCCTGTCTGGAATATTTAAGATTGTTGTGCCATATTATATTCAGGACTATTACTACATCCTTCTCAAGCACAGTGTTTCTTCTGAGAAAATCCAAATGATGCTTGTTATAAGCATTAATCTCTGTGACAATTTATCGATTGTGGTCCATAAGATCATAGGGTCATAGCTGCAGGCAGATACAAGGACAAAAGGTTGTCAGTGATTCTTCTCCTCCTTCTCCTTCTCCTTCACCTTCTCTTCCTCCTCCTTCTTCTTCTCCTCTTCTTCTCCTTCCCCCTACTCTCCTCCCTACTTCTCCTCTTTCTTCTTCTTCACCATTATCATCTTCTTTCTTTTCTTCCTCTTCTTTCTCTTTCTCTCCCTCCTCTAATGATTATTACTCTTACAATTCGTGATCTGAATAAAAGTACTTAGCTGGCTACCATTGCTATAAGACATGAAAGGAGGGAATTGTAATAAGAGATCCTGGAATACATGTACAAATGGTGACTTGACGGAAGACATGGAGTTGTTTGTAATCTGCTGTTTCAAAATGTGGAAAACAGAGAGTCCACATCTTCAGCTGGCCTTGGTCTGACCTCTAATTTTTTTAGACAAAATTACTGTATTTGCATGAGCAATCAGCTGTGGTGTCATCAACCAGACCCAAAGCACTTTTTAAAAGTATCTTTTTGCAATAGGTCAATCTTAGATTGCACTCAACCAAATGAGCACCGCCAGCTTTTGAGGCTGCTTCTGGAATTTTAACCTTGTATACACTGACCCTCTCTGCACAGTGCTGTTTCAAATCACTTTCTTCAGAAACCTATCAAGACTTCCAGGGACCTCTGAGATCAAATCCAAGTTCTAAGTCAATTTCCAAGTCCTCTATCAGTTCCTACCACCCTCTCACCTACATCTAACTTCCCTTTACACCTGACCCAGTCTCTGGCCAAGCACGGGCTCTACCTGTCTTGTTTAATCCCTCCTTCAAATATTCCTACTTGTTATTCCTCCTATGTGGATTGACTTTCCTCCTTTTTGCCAAACTTTTCTTTCTCCACCTTCCCAAAATACCTTGTTGTTGTTGTTACTGTTGTTCAACAATTTCAGCTTGTATACAACTCTTTGTGACCCCAGTTGATGTTTTCTTATCAAAGATACTAGAGTGGTTTGCCATTTCATTCTCCAGTTCATTTTAAATATGAGAAAATTGAGGTAGCAGACAGGGTTAAGTGACTTGCCCAGAGTCACACAGCTAGTAAGTTTCTGAGGTCAGATTTGAACTCAGTTCTGGCACTCTACCACATAGCTGCCCATTGTATTCCATAGACATAAGCCTTATCATCCCCATTTTACAGACAGAAAAACAGAGGTTCAAAAAAGGTAAAATGACTTGCTCATGATCACACAGCTAATAACTGTCAGTGCCAGAATTTGAAACCAGGTCTCTATAACACTTTCCATGAGAAGCCCACTGCCACTAAGTAGCACCTCCCTGAAGACTAGTACCATATCTTAAACTTCTGGTATCCTCCAGAATCTAATACTTAGTGGGTCCCCTGACTTCCAGCCAAAAGCATTCTATTCCTCTTCCATATGTCTTTGAGCACTTGGTCTATATGTGTCCTTTGCCTCTCCTTACTCCTTACCTCTCACTCCCAGCTAGGTGACCTGAAGCCAAAAAGACCTGAGTTCAAATCCAGTCTCAGATACTTACTAGCTGGGTGACTCTGGGTGAGTCAGTTAACCCCTATCTAACTCAGTTTCCTCAACTATAAAATGGATATAATAACATCACCTACCTCCCAGGGCAATTGTGAAGACCAAATGAGATAATATTAATAAATCGCTTCGCATAGTGCCTGGCACCTAATAAGTGCCATATAAATGCTATCTAATTGTCACTATTATTACAATTATCTACATACATTTGTATGCCCTATTGTATACAGATGGACCAAAACAGAATGATAATGGTGACAGATGATTAGCACACACAGAGACCCATCCTGGATTCAGTGATGCTGCGATATGATGTCATCCCATTGCCTCATATTGTCAGTGTTCTAACCTTGCTGTGAGGCTTCTTGGAACTCCATTCAGGCACAGTGGGAAAGATAACACTGCTCTTGGTGTTCTGATGTCACCCAGGCAGCTTCCCAGGAGCCGCTTCATATTCTTTCCCCTGTATTATTCCCAAAGACAATCCTTAGTGTTCTTGGGTAATAAATATAGCCATTTCTCATAAGTGGGGGAGGGGGATTGATGATGTGAATCATGTATGTGAAAGCAGGTCTCGGTTCACCTGGCTTTGTGCATTATGAAACAGTTGGCAGCTTCAACAGCACCCACACACTTTTTCCAAAGGCCGAGTCTGAGGCTGCTATGTATCAAATGCTCTGGTTTCCCCTAGCATGAGGCTGAATCATAGTACTGTACTTACATTCCAGTAACATGCCCTTAATTCACATGCCATGGCCAGGATTCAGAATATTAGCTGGGTTTAAAGAGATGTTGCAATATTGTCCTACCAGCTCAGGCTGGGTAGTTGAACAGGCCTGTCTGTGATAATCTCTACCTCCTAAAATGTTTCGTATTAATTCTGGAGCAGTACATCTGGTAACCTTTTGGGTTACCCTGGGAGTTCATCTGGCCCATAGAACACTTAGGCAATAGAAAAAATTGTCAAGGGAGATCTTGAAATTCCTATAGAGTTACACTAGAAATCAATCTGGCACCCAGGCAGAGTATTTCTTAGAATTTAACCTACATTTCCCCTGGCATGACTTAGTCCCATTGCTTCTTGTGCCTCTGTCTCTGATTGATGAGACCAGCTGATTCTTTCCTCCTTAACTACCAGAAGACAGACAGAAGGATGTTGTAATCATGCTTCTGGCTGGTCACAGAAGCATAGACACTGGAGACAGAGTAAAGATCTCCACTGGGTCATTCTTCACCCATTCCACCCCAGGCCATGATAGTATGACTCCTTACCTAATATCATTTCCCCTCTTTCGTTTTGTAGCTATTAAGCATACCCAGCATAATCACTGTTCAAAATCCATAAATGTCTTTGAATGGATTATAGTCATGGAATGTTTTCCCTTAGCTACTTAATGCAACCTATATTTTTGATGATTTAATAACCTCCATTTCTGGGGTGGCTAGGTGGTGCAGTGAGTAGAGTGTCGGCCCTGGAGTCAGAAGGACCTGAGTTCGGATCCGACCTCAGACACTTAACGCACACACAAACAAAAACCTAGCCGTGTGACGCTGGACAAGTTACTTAACCCCAATAGCCCTCCAAAAACCAAAAAAAAAAAAAATAATAACCATTTCTTTACCATTCTTTTCAGTTCCCTCCCTAAGTCTCAATGCTTTTCTCTTCACCGGCTATTGCTAAAAGACTCCTGTAATTATCATGAATTATAATGACTAAGCTTGACCCTTCAGATGAGATATGAGAATGGCACCTCCCACACATCTTTGCAGAGCTGGGAATGTTTTTCAGTCATTTTTAAGTTGTGTCCAAATCTTCATGACCCCATTTGGGGCTTTCTTGGCAAAGATACTGGAGTGGTTTGTCATTTCCTTTTATTTTACAGAGAGGAAACTGAGGCAAACAAGGTTAAGTGACTTGTCCAGGGTCACACAGCTACTAAGTGACTGAGGTCAAATTTGAATACAGAAAGATGAGTTTTCCTGACTCCAGGCCTGGCACTCTATTCACTGTACCACCTAGTTGCCCCGCTGTGAGTATGGAACATTTCATCTATTGTCAGACTTAACTGACAGTTTTGTTGAAGTTGAAGTACATTTTGTTGAAGTACATTTTTTTGTTGAAGTATTTTTTCTCACTTAGGGAGGCAGCTAGGTGGTGAAGTAGATCAAGTACTGGGCCTGGAGTCAGGAAGATCTTAGTTCAAATCTAGATTCAGATACTTATTAGCTGAGTAACCCTGAATATTCACTTAACCACTGTTTACCTCAGTTTACTTACCTGTAAAAATTAGGATAATAATAGCACTACCTCTTAGAGTTGCTGTCAGGATCAAACGAATAATAATATCTGTAAAGCATCTAGTAAAGTGCCCACTAATAGGTAATACACAAATCCTTATTTCCTTCCCTTTCCCTTTGAATGTGGGATATTGTCAATACTATTAACACAGTTAATATATTGATTAGTTTTGCTAAACTTTTTTCTTTGTTCTTTTTTTAATCTTTGTTACAAGAGATGACTTAATGAGTAGAAGAGAAAGGAGAGAAACATTTGGAAATAAATGTAACATAAAAACAAAAGGTAGCAATAAAACATCTTCTAAAGAATCATATCTTTCTGAGCAGGCAGATTTCAGAAAAACTTGGAAAGACTTGCACAAACTGATACTGAGTAAAGTGAGCAGAACCAAGAAAACATTGTACACAGAAACAAGAACATTGTGCAATAGTCAGCCATGATTGTCTTAGCTCTTCTCAGCAGTACAATGACACAAGACAATTCCAAAAAACTCATAATGGAAAATGCTATCCACTAAGTCTGAATGCAGATCAAAGCATACTATTGTCACTTTGTTTGTCTTTTTTCCAGGTGGTTTTTTTCCTTCTATTCTCTTTCTTCTTTCACAACATGACTAATATGGAAATATGTTTTAAATGATTGCATGTGTATAACCTATATCAGACTGCTTGCCATCTTGGGAAGGGAGAGAAGAGAAGGAGGAAGCTACAAATTTTGGGACTCAAAATCTTTCAAAAAATGAATTTTGAAAATTGCTTTTGCATGTAATTGGAAAAAAATAGAACACTATTAAAATTTTTTAAAGAATTCTATCTTGGGACAATTAGGTGGCACAGTGAATAGAGCACCAGCTCTGGTGTCAGGAGGATCTGAGTTCAAATTCAACCTCAGACACTTGACACACTTACTAGCTGTGTGACCTTGGGCAAGTCACTTAACCCTTGTTTGCCCCAGTTTTCTCATCTGTAAAATGGGGATAATAATAGCACCCACCTCTCAGAGTTATTGTGAAGATCAAATGAGATATTTGTAAAGTGCTTAGCACAATTCCTGGTACATAGTAGGCACTGCAGTATTAACTATTAGTACATTTATTATATACCAATATGTGCCAAGGATCATGCTAAGCACCAAGAATACAAATATAAGCAAACAAAATCATTTTACCTCAAGGGACATACATTCTAAAGGATGAGGACACTACATAAAAGGATGCCGAAAAGCAGGGGGAAGAAAGAAGACACATGTGACATGATGAGGAGACAGCTAAGAAGTGGTGTGGAGATCTTGGTCACAGTAAAATAAGGGGAAAACTTTTTGTGGCTGCAAAGAATTGGAAACTAAAGGGGTGCCCATCAATTGGGGAATGGCTAAACAAGTTGTGGTATATGAATATAATGGACTATTATTGTGCTATAAGAAATGAGGAGGTGACGGATTTCATAATTACCTGGAGAGACTTATACAAACTGATGCTGAGTGAGAAAAGTAGAATCAAAAGAAATTTGTATACAATCACAGACATATCATATCTATGATGACCAGCTATGACAGACTGGACTCTTTTCAGCAATGCAGTGATATAAGTCAATCCCGAAAGACTCATGAAGGAGAGAAATGTGCCATCCAGAGATATAACTAGAAAGAACTGAGCCTGAATCCTGATGGAAGCAAACTAAACGATCTTTTTCTTTTCGTTGTTTGGTTTTATTTTTTCTTTACCATCTTTCATCCCACCTAGTACAATACGCCTTTATAATTGGAATAATGTCTAATATGAATGTATTTGCAAATCCTATACTGGACTATATGCTGTCATGGGGGGAGAGGGGAGGGAAGTAAAGGAAATTTGAAAATCAAGGAACTATGGAATTGAATCTTGTTAACTGAAACTAAACTAATAAATTAATTTTTAAAAATAAGGGGGGAAACTCCTCTATTAGAGCCAAGGGACTCTGGAGTGAATTATAAGGTTGTATAGGGGAGTTATGGCCAGGGAGGGATATCTTGGTTTAGAAAGCTATATAGATTTAGGGTTAGGGTGGAGTCAGAGGGCAGTAGATTGACACACCTTTCTAAGAACAATGACAAAATAAATTTGATTATGGTTCCAGAACTAGAAAGGAAAGAGGGGACAGAGAAGGTTAAAAGTGTGAAGTTAAAGCCAAGCCTAAATATAGCAGGGTATTGAAGCAATAATCAGTCAGGACAATGAGGATCCTGGGTGGGAGGTCCAGGGATGAAAGTCTGGTCTTTTCTGGTCTAGGTCATGTGATAGCTGGCAAGGAAATGACAAGGGAGTGAAGCTGATACACCAAATCTACCTATGTGCTGTCTCTTCAACTGGAAATCATAGTCTAGACCAGTGGTTTCAAATCCAAATAGAAATGGGGGGAAGGGATCACATATTGGTGGGGGAGGTGAAGCATATATTTATATTATTTCAATTCTATTGTATTTCTATTTTTTTATTAACTACTTTAATCTGGTTCTGCCAGCATTCAGGAATGTTGCAGACTTCAATGTGGCCAGTAGACACTGTACTTGACACCAGTGTTCTAGATAATAAGCACTCTTTATCCAGTCGATAGTTAGACTGAACGCTTCTGAGTAATTATGGATCTCATGTAGAAGGATTGGCCAATTTTCTATTGCTTGAAATGTATCAACCCAATACCACCTACAAACAGGGATATCCAGAAGTTTTCATCCTTTGGAGAGAATCCCATTTTGATTTGGACTCTACATTGGACATGCTCCATAATGGTGGAAAACACTTATGAAAATCATGCATCTCCCTGTTTCATGCCTTGCTTGATAGTCAGATGGCCATCATCAATATTTGTCTGATGATGCTATGTTTATGAGCCATGAAGCACCATTATCTCCAAAGAATTAAAATTGTGGGTCACCCAAAGACCTATAAAGAGATACATGATGGACATGAATAGATAGCAGTATATTACCAAAAAAAATTGTTTAGGAAAAGCACAAAAAAAGGATATCATCTCTCTGATATCCAGAAAAGGAACTGGGCCAATCACATAGCAAAAGTAGGGGATAAGCAAGGTAGAGCCCACATACTTCACTGGCATCTATCCAATATTGAGAGATAAAGAGGGAGGTCTTAGCACATTTGATGAACCCCTTGTGGAGGAGTTATGGGAGACAGAAGTCACACAAGATGAGTAGGCATGGATAGAAGACAATTTTCCCTGCTGGAGGAATTGCACACTGGCAGAGTGGGTAGAGTGCTGAGTCTGAGATCAGGAAGACTCATTTTCCTGAGTTCAAATCTGACCTCAGAAACTTACTAGCTGTGGGACCCTAGACAAATCACTTAACCCTGTTTGCCTCAGTTTCTCATCTATGAAAATGAACTGGAGAAGGAAATGGCTAACCATTCGAGTATATTTGTCAAGAAAACCCCAAATGAGATCATAAAGAGTTGGACACAATTGAAACAACTAAATATACATAACATATATAATCACAACAGCAATAAAGGGATCATGTAGATCCATCAAAATATTGAAATATAATGACAATAGCTCCTAGTTCTGTTACATTTTAAGGCTATATAATGATTTCCTCCTAACAACCCTGTGAGATGAAGAAGGTAAGCATTTTTATTGCCATTTCACAGAAGGAGCTGAGCCCCAGAAAGGTAAAGTAGCTTCTCTAGAGACAGATGGCTAGACTGTGGCAAAGCAGGGATTCAAATGTAGGTCCTTGAAATCATTTCCTTAAGGATAGTAATATATCAGGTAAATCAGGGATACCTGCCCTTGGGGAGCAGCCAGGTAGCCCAGTGCATAGAGTGCTGGGCCTAGCTGATTTCAGATCTGGTCTCAGGCATTTGCTAGTTGCATGACCCTAGACAACTCATTTGAGCTCTGTTTGTTTCAATTCCCCCAACTATAAAATGGGGATAATAATAACACCTACCTCCTGGGTTGTTGTAAGGATCAACTGAGATAATAATTGTAAAAGCACTTAGCATGGTGCCTGGAACATAGGAAGCGCTATATAAATGTTAGCTATAATTGTGTTTTTTGTTGTTCTGGTGTCTTATAACACATAACTGTCCAATTCACTTTTGTATCATCTTAGTCTAACTTTATACATTTCACCCATTTCTTATTTCCTCCAATTAACCCTCTGAGGGATGTGTTCATGCCTTATCCTTCCTTTATAACAATCTCTCACCTCAAATAATTTAGGTGACTGAAAAACATTTGCTACATTGAATGAAATACCCATCAGCTTCTAAGGAAGAAAAGATTAACTGTTTTGGGCAACCAAAGAGAAAGTATGGTCTTCAGATCAAGGAAGGGGAGGGAAATCTGACTGTATTTTTCTCTGCATATGTATTTTGTGGATTTTGCTCAGTTCTGGGGTCCAGATTTTAGGAAGGAAGTTGACAAGCTGGAATTCACTGAGTGGAGGGTGACCATTATAGTGAAGGTACTAAAATAGGATTCTAGGAAAGGTTCTGCTAAAATCATTCTGTGTGAATAGTTAGCCTGGAGAAAAGAGAATTTGTGGGCTCAGGGCATGCATGAGAGCTGACTTTAAATATTTGAGGAGAGGCTAAACTGTTATGCTTGTCCCAAAGAGCTAGAAACAATACATGGAATTTAAAGGGAGGTAGATTCACATCAATGTAATGAAAATGTTTCCTGATACTTAGAATTATCCATAAGGAATAAACTACCTCCTAAGGAAGGTAATAGTGAGTAACCTATCCCAGGAGTCCTTCAGGAGGAGGCTGCAACTGGAAATGTTATTAGAGTGGATTTCTGCTTTAGGTATAGTTTAGATTTGATGACCTTTGAAGCCTCTTTCAACCCTGAGATTCTATGGTTATAGTAATTCTTTTTTTTTTTTTGCTTTTTTTTTTTTTTTGAAGGAGAGAAGGCAGGGTAATTGGGGCTAAGTGACTTACCCAAGCTCACACATAGTAAATGTTAAGTGTCTGAGACTAGATTTGAACTCAGGTCTTTCTGACTCCAGGACCAATGCTCTATTCACTGTGCTACCTAGCTGCCCCAGTTGTATTAATTCTAATACTGATTTGTCTTTAAAAACAAATGGCATCTGTAAGGTTGTCAAGTATCACATTTTTTTCACTCCTACCTAAAGCCATAAACAGTTCAAAGATATAATTAGTGGTAAACTTGACTATGCAGAAATTTTCTGCAGATATATTTATGTAAAGAAAATCAATTTATCAATATTTGCATGAAAAACACAGACTTCTGTAGATGAAAGAGATCTGGAAGCTAAAAATTGCTATGTGTAAAAGTGGGTCTGTTAGAAAATACTTTGAGAAAAAAGCTCCAAATTTTAATTAACTTTTTTTAAGGTAAATAAGAGTTTTCTGTTCTTTTAGTCCACATTCACGTTATTGAAGGTGGAATTTTATTTCAGGAGGATACAAAATGGGAAATAAAGATACATGGTAGGTACAAGCAGTCCACAGTAAACATCTCTCCCAAAATGATTTGCCTGGTATGACTGGCATTATCAAGAAGATGCATTAACAAAAAATTAAGTGGTATAGTCAGGCAACAAAACTGAGAGGCAGTAGACAGATGTTGATCCACTTAAAAGGCTAAAAGAACAAGAAAATCTAGTCATCTTACTAATGGGCTTATACCCCGAAAGACACCCAAAAAAGAAATAAAGGTCCAACATGTGACAAAATGTTCCTAGTAGTGCTCTTTGTGGTAGCAAAAAACTGGGGGTACATATGTACCTGTCAGCTAAAGAATGGCTGAAAATTATGGTATGTAGATGTGATGGAATAATATTTGATAATTTTAAAATGATACGAGGAATTCAGAAACACCTTTGAAGGTTTCTAAGAAGTGATGCAGAATAAAATGAGCAGAGCCAAATGAAGAACACACTCAACTACAGCAATGGACATAAAAAGATCATTAAAAAGAAGCCAGACTAAATAATGTAAACCAATGACGCTCCTCAAGAATGAATAATGAAACATACCTCCCACCTTATGACTAAGAATTAGGGAGGTGAAAGGGAGTTGAGAGGGGGACTACTGGTGCAAAACGTGAATGCCTCATCACATATGAACACTGTATCATTTGTTCTTGCTTTTTGCTTTGGTTTGGGTTTTCTTGGTTTTGCTTATTTGTTACTCTTTGTCACAAGGAAGATTTCAGTCCCCCAAGGGGGAAAGCTTTTCCATTTTTCTCCCAGAAATAACCATGATATAAAGACAAAATGCATCATTTTTTTTTAGTTTTTAAAAAGGCAGAACATAAAGAAGTTTCTAGTCTATAACGTAACTCTTTTAGGGAGGTTTTATGGAAGGACATGGCCAAAACAGCATAGAATGGGAAGACATGAAAAGGTTATGATTTACATAAATGGAGGGAGCCCCCGAATTTTTGATGGACAACAGATCCATCAAAGCAAGTTTCTAAAATTGAATGTTTTAAGAAAAAACATCTTCCATGAGTAGTGTGCTATAAATGTTCCTTCATGGTCTGGTGACATGAGACTTGTTGTTTCTAGAGATGCCACATTTCCCATATATACAGGATTGGCTCACAAATACACTAAGAGAAATCTATGGGAAGTGGATGCTTTTGGACGTGGGCTTGTGTTCACAGCCTTGACATCAATCATAGTGATCTCACTCGGCAGTGATGTGCTTATGAATATGTGCTGCAAGCCCTAAGGAATTTCACTGTAATTTAACAGTTTTTCATTTACTGAGTGAGTCCCAGAGGTCAGCATTTGAATATTGAAAACACTTCTGATTTAGACAAGCTGAGGTCTGAAAAAAATAAAATGAAAGCATTTTGTCAGCAAGAGCCAATCCACATGAGAGAAGAGTGGATATTTCATTAGGGTTATGGGGGGGCAGGTTAAATAAGCCAGAGGTGTCTGTATTGAACCCACTGAAAAAAAACAGAGAAAGAAACAAAACCAAAATTTACTGTGATTGTGATACACTCCAAAGGCTCCACTGGGATCACGTGCAGGAGTCTTGCTCAAGACTTTTGTTTGGGGTCCCAGAAGTTGTAACCCTGCAAGTGGAGGAAGGCCAGGGCCTCAAGCATAGGATCATTCACTCCCACCCACAACAGATGGGCCTCACATGGCAGTCAGCTCATCTACCTTGGAAACAGGACAGTGCCTTCAAGGAAGTCCTGTGTGTCATCAGGGGCAAAGAAAGAGTCCCACCACCAAAATCCCTCTTTCACCTGGCTCCCTGACACCTGGAATTCCCCAATTAGGGCTTAATTAGCTCTTTCCCTCCTGACAAATAAAGACTTAACAGTCCTAGGATTGATGGGATTTTTTTTTCTCCTGAGAGATGTGTTTATTTTTAGTGGAGAGGCTGAAGAAAACACCCAACTTCTGGGTAAGGGGCAGGACTGGGTAAGAGGAAGGTGCCTTATCAGGCTAAAATGCTCAGAAAGAGGAGGCTGAAGACAAACTCTGTCATCTTTACAATCTAGTCATGGCTCTACTTTAAAAAGTGACCCTGCACCCATCCTGCTGGAACTTGAACTTGGAAATCCAAGTACAATTTTTAAGGTAAGACTGTCCCTCTAGCCATAAGTAGGCACAATTAATGCCTACACTCAGAAAATCAGACACATAAGAAAAGCCAATAGGGGAAAGGACAAGACTTTAAATTTTTTACAGCATTCAAACAGATAGTTCTGCAGGCTTCAGGAAAGAGAGGTCAAATATATGTCTTTCCCACTATGAGAAGTATTCTGTTGTCTTTAATAAAAAAATAAATTTAAATAAAATTTTAAAACAAACAAGAAGTCCAAAGGCTATTTCATTGTATCAATACTTTCTGCTTTGAATGAAAGTGTGCTGTGTTTGCCTAACAAGAATGATTTTGCCATGTTAAGAAAGGAGGACATGACCTAGGAATAACACTGAGCTACTGTTTCAGGCCTTTCAGCAGTGCTGACCTTCAAACCTGCCATATTGGATCAAATCACTTGTTTATATGACATAACAATTTCACAATGCTTACAAACTATTTCTTAGCTCAGAGCTGTCAAATTCCACCTGAATGCTAAGAGCCCCAGAATGGGGTCTTCTTGTTACTGGTAGAGGTAATAAAGTGGATAAAGCAATAGGCCAGGAGTCAGAAAGACTTGAGTTCAAATCCAGTCTTAGATACTTAGTAACTGCAAGCCATTTAACTACTGTTTGCCTCAGTTTCCTCAATTATAAAATGGAAGTAATAATTGTACCTACTTCACAGGGTTATTAAGAGGATCAAATAAATTAACATTTTTAAAGAGGTTCACACAGTGCCTAGGACACAGTAAGTATAATGTAAATAATTATTGTCTTCCCTTCCTTTATTAAATGTTATCAGAATCTAAGACTGGCTTTATTTGGTTTGATGACATCAGCCGCCAATTGAGTCAGTTCAGGTTTGGGTAGTCCGTGGTGCCTGTCAACAAAACAAACTACTAGACCACAGACAGCTTGATCTCCTCCAACCAAATTAAATAAAATTAAGGCAACTAAAACTAATAAGGTCACAACCCAAAGTTCCAGTCTTAGGAAGACAACCAGATGAAAGTAACGTAGCAATCCAAATAGTTGCTCAACAACCAACCAGCAAACAAGTCATCAAACCATCTATCTACACAGACTCACTCCCAGTAAGTTTTAAGTGATAATGGTCAACATTAACACCTAAAATCATATAGTGCAATATTTGTGAGCTCTTTCCATGATTCTACCCATGGTGCAGTGTGTAGAGCACTAACCTAGAGTCAGGAAGACCTCAGTTCAAATCTGGCCTCAGACACTCACTAGCTGTGTGACCCTGGGCAAGTCACTTAACTTAACCTCTGTTTGCCTCAGTTTCCTCATCTGTAAAATGAGCTGAAGAATGAAATGGCAAACCACTCAAGTATCTTTGCAAGAAAACCCCAAATGGGGTCACAGAATCAGACATGACTGAAGAACAACTACATATATGAGATAAAGATAGATGCATATATATTCCCTATACATATATACTATATACTTGTATGTATACTATATATGGATATATACATATATTTGCATATATATGCATATAGCTTTAAAGTTTACAAAGCACTTTATATAAAATATCTCATTTAATTAAGTATCTGAGTATACCCTGGACTCAGTTACCCGGTATGTCATGATGATGTATAAAGTAACTCTCACTAGACCGAGGAAAGTCTTCAGTGGGGTTAGTCCTCTCTCTCACTTCCCCTCCCCCAAAACATTTGTATCAAAAAATGGCTTTCTCCTGTCTTTTTTCCCACATGGAGGCTCTCGCTCCCTTTCTCCTCCTGGAAAGAGGACATGTTTTGAGTTGCTTTTCAAAATGTGTTTGCGGCACCCTGAAAGCACCCTGCCCTGCCTCCCACACTCATGTTTCAAAGTTTTAAAGAATACATCATTTGTAGTTTGATGTATATCCAAAATCAAGAACACAATGCATGGGAGTCTGTGCCATATTTCACTCTACGGTGGAGTCACAGTTTTTCCTTAGACATGGTTTTAGCATAAAGTAAATTGTATTTCCAGGATCACTGCCAACCACAGCAATACAAATAATGATGACCAAAAACAGCTAAATGCTGGTGAGCCAGAAGTGCTAATATTTCATAGGAAATCCCACAAGGACTCTAAATATGTTTGGAGTTTACTTACAGATTAATTAATTAATTAAGGAAGAATTTTTCTTTATTTGTTAGAAAATTAAACTCCACCAAAAGGAATAGTGAAATTTGAGGCAGATTAAATTAGGGATTCTAGGCTGGCAAAATACCAGCTCAGAGAATTGGAATAGGGAAGAGTTAAATGAGCATTGTTAATCAGTCACTTGGCAAGCATTGTCTTAAGCCACAGCTTGTGTACCAGGCATTGGGAATACAACATATACACATACAAGAAGGGGAAACAATGTGTACACATAGAAGAAGATACAAAATATATTCAAGGTAAATAAGTATCTAGGGGGAAAGAAGGTACCACTGGGTGAGGTTGGGGGTGGGAAAGGCCTTTTGTAGAAAGTCATAACTGAGCTGAGCTTTCAAGGAAGCTCAGGATTCACAGAGGCAGAGGCAGAAGTGAGGAAATAGTATGTTCAGACATGGGGAATAGACAGAATAAAGGATGTCATGTGTGAGGGATAGGAGTTACACCAGATGGGCAGCACCATCAAGTTTATGAAATAGAGCAATGTGTAATAAGTCCAGAAAAGGTAGGCTGAAGCTATACTGTGAAGGGCATTAGATGCCAAGCAAATCACTTATTCATTTGTTCATAAAACAAAGATGAATAGGCACCTACTATGTGCTATGGGCAGCTAGGTGGCACAGCAGAGAGAACACTAGGCTTAGAACCAGAAAGATTTATCTTCCTATGTTCAAATCTAGCCACAGACACTTATCAATTATGGCAAATCTCTTAACCTTGTTTGCCTCAGTTCCTCCCCTAAAATGAGCTAGAGAAGGAAATGGCAAACCATTCCAGTATCTTTGCCAAGAAAACCCCAAATGGGGTCACAAAGAATCAGATGACTGAACAACAACAAAAAAATGTGCTAGGGCATGTGGGGAATATAAAATAATCATTATGCTCTATATTTGAAGAATATGTTATTGTTTGCAAATCATTTTCACATCTACTACTATTTTATCTCAGAAGGAGTTAGATGGCACAGTGAATAGAGCATGGGGAATGGGGTCGGAAAGACTCCTCTACTGCTTGTGCAACCCTGGGCAAGTCCCTTAACTTTGTTTGCCTCAGTTCCTCCCCTAAAATGAGCTAGAGAAGGAAATGGCAAATCACCCCAGTACCTTTGCCAAGAAAACCCCAAATGGGGTCATGAAGAGTCAGACAACTGAAAATGATGAAACAACGACAAACTTCATCTGATCCTCACAACCCTGTAAAGAAGAGTTATCAAGAACTGAAGAGAACTTTAGAGATCTAGCCCAACTCTCCTACATTTTACAGAGACAAAACTGAGTCTTAGAGAGAATCAATGAGGCCAAGGTTGCCCAGTAAGCTCGAGACAGAGCCAAGACTGAAAGCCAGGGCTCCATACTCCTATGTGGTTCTCGTCTCACTACACCACATAGCCTCAGCACAAGCACAATTTTCTCCCATCTTCTAGGAATCAGTAAACTGAATGGTTAAAAGGATTCTATCCTCTCTAAGGTCACATGATTAGGTAAGTAGTAGAAGCAGGACTCAAACTCAGATCTTTTGAAGCTTAGACAAGTATTTTTTTCCACTATTCCATTTTATGCCTCTCAAATATTTGGTGCCTCTTCTAGAAATAAATAAGGCCAGGTACTTGCCTTTATGAAACTTGCCATTTAGCAGAGGAGTGTGCTCTTTAAGAAGAAATGCCAGCATAAGTCCCAGAATATATTAATGCAAAAAGTATATTACTTCCCCATAAACATTTAAATTACTTCTTCTTGTTGCTGTTATTCAGTCGTGTTTGACTCTTTGTGATCCCATTTGGGTTTTTCTTGACAGAGATACTGCACTGGTTTGTCATTTCCTTCTCCAGCCTGTTCTACAGACAAGGAAACTCAGACAAACAGGGTTAAGCAATTTGCCCAGGTCACATGGCTAGCAAGTGTCTGAGGCCAAATTTGAACCCAGGTCTTCCTGACTCCAGGCCTAGAACTCTATATACTATATAAGAACTCTATAGTATATAGAGTTCTCCAGGCCTAGAACTCTATATACTATATAAGTTCTCTCAGGTCTTCCTGACACCAGGCCTAGAACTCTATATACTATATACTAAGCCACCTAACCTTAAATTAAGGCTCAGAAGAGCCTAGTTAGTCATTTGACATATTCATATATTGGGTAACAGATAATCTAGAATAAGTCACTGAATATCTATAAATTAGTCATATAAGGATTACCACCATAAATACCACTTTCAATCCAAACTAATCCAGTAAACATTTAAGCACCTACAATATTCTAGGCATTGTATTAAGTGTTGTGATACAAAGACAAAAAAAAAATAGTTCTTGCCCTCCAGGCATTTATGTTCTCCTCAAGGGGCACAACAGAAGAAAATTCATAGCTGCATTACATGAGGAGGGTGAGAACACTTAGACCAGGAGGCTCTTGGAAGGAGATGGCCTATGAGCTGAGCCCTGAAGGAAGCTAGGAACATGACCCAAATGTCCTTCTGCCTTTCCTCTGAGCAAACAAAAGGCAGACATTTGGGTCATGTTCAAAGACAAGCAAGGAAAAAAAAGGTTACCTACATAAGCCCCAAGTACAACCAATTTCAATTCAGCAAGTATGCATTAAACACCTACAATGTACACACTAAAGGCAGAGTGGTATTATGGATAGAGGATAGACCTTGGAGTCATGGAGACCTAAGGCCAATTCTTCACTCCTACACACACTGGCTTGTGACCCCAGCCAAATCACTTAACTCCTGGGGATCCCGGACAACTCTAAGACTGTAAATTGCAAAATTGGTAGAGATAGGCATCGGGAGAGAGAGCTTCCTCGTTAGCAAGTTCCATAAAATTGCACATACAATGCAAAAAGAAAAACTGTGCAAGGCACTATGCTAGGCTCTGAGAATGCAGAACAACAACAACAACCAGGCTATCTGCATAGGCCTCCCACAAGGGCTGAATAAAGTCAGTTCATAAAAAAACAACATAGAACAAGAATGTAGATTAAAGAATAGAATGCCTGCTGCATCATCATTTTACACAAGCAATGGAGTAGAAGGAAGGAGGGGAGAGGCCGAGGTGATGACCTTATAAGAAAGGCAGCTAGAAGGTACAGTGGATAACGTGCTGGACCTGAGTTCAAATCCTGAATCAGATACTTACTAGCTATGTGATCCTGGGTAAGTCACTTAGGGAGAGTTCCCTCATTTATCAAAATGAGGGTTAATTAACTAAGCACCTACCTCACCAAATGAGATGGTGTATATAAAATGTTTTGCAAACCTCAGCACTCTATATAAATGTTACTTTATCATCATCATCATTATAATGAGAAAGAGAGGCTGAACATAGTGAGACAGAAGGGGCGGCTCTCTATCCCCTCCAGAATCAAATTTTAAAAATCTTCTATTTGGCTCTTAAAGCCCTTCCTAACCTCCCCTCCTCCAAACTTTCCAGTCTTCTTACACCTTACAGCCTACCTATGTGGCAGTGACCCTGGCCTCTTTGCTGTTCGTCAGACAAAACACCCCATCTCCCACCTCCAGGCATTTTCTCAGGCTGTGCCTCAAGCCTGGAATGCTTTCATCCTCATCTTCACCTCCTGATTTCCTTCAAGTCTCAGCTAAAATTCCACCTTCTACAGGAAGCTTTTCCCATGCTCCCTTCATTTTAATGCCTTCCTTCTGTTGTCTCCACCTTAGACTGCGTTTATCATTTGTTCATATTTACTTGTGTGTTGTCTCCCCCATTAGACTATGAGGTCCCTGACAGCAGGGAGTTTCTTTTTACTTGCTTTGAATCCTCATGCTTAGCACAGTGCCTGGCATACAGTTGCCACTTAATAAATTTTGATTGACTGACTGAAGATGCCAAGAGCTGTTTGAAAGAAGACGTCACTGGTCCACATTGCCTTTCATTGTAATTACTAAGAGTTTTGAAGTACTTGAGCCCTTCATTTTCTCTCTTATCCACAGACACGGGGAAATAGATGGCATTATCAGGGTGTGCCCCAACCCAAGAGGGAGTGAAGCAAGCTTTGAAAATGCAAGACAATGGCCCAGGACTATTGTCCTCAGAAAGACTAAAGAGAAATGTAGGTTCCAGTCCTACTGATGGTGGGAAAAATCTACATAGTAGGAAAGTTAAATCTGCAACCAGTAAAGAAAATAGAAATCACATGGAAAAAGGCAAAGCCACAGCTTGCAAAAAAACTGCTGAATAAAGTAATGAGACACAGGTGAGAGGCAGGGCCAACCAGCACTTGTCCTTTTGGCCTTCAGCTTTTAGATGCAGATCTCTGGTGGAGAAGCAGTGGTGTGGGAGTGTACATGGGTAATGAGTTGTCTTCCCTTGATGGATCTTTATACAATACCCATTTGTTCAGGAAACCAACCAGCATACCTCAGAAGTGATGCTCTGCTGGAAAATCCATCCCGCCCACAAATCTGTTTCTAATGATTCACCATTTGTAAATGGTCTTCTCAGCCCTGGCGCTTCATTAGCAAAAGGTTATCAGGAAGAAAAATGGAGCATCCACCTGGAGATTAAAAAAAAAATCTGCTGCTGCTCAAGAGAATGTTAGGAAGGTTTCCAGCCTGCTGGATTGTGCATGTGTTTGTGTGAATGGGTGCTTGTGTGAGCTTTCACGTGTGTGTACACATACATGAACATGCATATACACAGAAGCTAGATTTTATCATAGGAAGACTTGGGGCTCATCTATACAATGTAGTTTTAAAAGTACCAAGAATGAAAATATACAGAAATTCCAATACCATGGATTTATTCTTTTGGATGAATAGGAATGAGACAAGTCCCATAATTTCATAGGAATAGAGGACTCCCAAATGAGAAAGCTCCTTCTACGCACACAGATCAGGACCTTCTTTATGAACCATAGTCTCTGAGAGTTTCTTAGAGCATTGAGAGATTGAGACTTGCCCAGAGTCACACAGTCAGCATGACAGAGGTGTCACTTAGTCCTAGGTCTTCCTCATTCTGAGGCAAGCTCTTTATCCACTATAACACTCTCATTGCATCCTGGACCATCTCCAGTATCCTGATGAATATCTAGTCACTGGACCCAGACAGCTCTGGAGGAGAAAGTGAGGCTGATGGCCTTGCCCAGCCCTCACTCACTGAAATCAAAGTCAACTACAAGTCATGTCATCATCTCCCTGATGTCATGATACTCTTCAAGAACAAAGACAAATCATCCAACTTCAGTTAATAAGTTCTTAACTTAAAATGAAAATATACCTGGTAATGGAAATATATGCAACTTATTATTTATTAATCATTCACATCTTACTGTGAATTCATTTAATCAGAGAATTTTCTCCTAGTAACCAGATAAGGTAAAGATTGTGAAGAGAATGGAGATTTTTGAGGGAGTAGAGAAGAGGGCAGAGGGGTGCTGTTGAAGCATGGAGGGTTTTGTGGAACCAGGAAGCATAGTAGGGAAAACTAGACATCCAGAGGGCAGCACGAGGGTACTAAGTACCTGAAGAAGCAGCCCTACCTAGCCAAACAGAGGGGTAGCACTGAAGAGCAGCCCACACATCAATGAATTGTGCAGATTGCTCCTGAGAGGTACAAAGGACATTAAGGCCCACAATTCAACTAGCTTTTTTAAATGGGGGTTTCTGTGGGGGCTCAGGAGCTAAAGTTTTGAATGCTGGGAATATATTCCTACTACTCAAATACCCCGCTAGGCTTATCCCTAGGATTCTGAGAAAGTGAGTTGTAAAAGCATGGCCTCCACCTCTGGGACCCACCAACCATCCATCATCAGGGCAGGCTAACTGAACAGAGAGAGAGACAGCGTCAGAGACAGAGAGAAGAGTGGAGATCACACCAAGATGTGAGATACACGCATATGTATGTTCATGTTCATGTTCATATGTTCATACACAGATAGAGGGCACAGGATGAGTTGAATAGGAAGGGATGGTATCTAAAAAATAAAATCAAGAGGTGAGAGGAATTAATTGGGAGAAGGAGAAAGAGAGAAATAGAATAGGGTAAATTATCTCATATAAAAGAGGCAAGAGAAAACTTACAATGGAGGGGAAGAGCAGGAAGGTGAAAGGGAATGGAACAATCTGATTCACATTGAATTTGGCTTAAGGAGGGAATAACATACACACTCAATTGGGTATCTTACTCTACGGGAAAATAGGAGGGTAGGGGATAAGAGGGAGGATGACAGAAGGGAGGGCAGATTAGGGGAGAGGGTAGTTAGTAGCAAACACTTTTGAAAAGGGATAGAGTCAAAGGAGAAAATAGAATAAGTTGGGGACAGGATAGGAGGGAGGGAAATATAGTTAGTCTTTCACAATATAACAGCTATGGAAATGACTTGGGTAACTACACATGTACAACCTATATTGAATGGCTTATCTTGGGGGGGGCAACACAATTAAGGAGGGAAAAAGGAAAAAATCTGGAACTCAAAGTTTTAAAAACAAATGTTTAAAAAAATTTGTTTTTTTTACATGCAACTGGGAAATAGGATATACAAGCACTGGGATATAGAAATCCATCTTGCCTGACTAGAAAGTTAGGGGGGTGATGGGATAGGATATAAGAGAGAACAGATCGGGAGAAGGGGTATTCAGTAGGCTTGCTATTTTGGGCTGGGGGTAGGGGGAAAATGGGGAGAAAAAGTCATAACTCAAAATTTTGTGGAAATGAATGATGAAAATTAAAAATAAATAAATACTTTTTAAAAGTGAAAGTAAAAAAAAAAGATGTGCGATACACATTGTTTACCTGGTTTTACTGATTTCACTCTTCATCAGTTCATATAAATCTTCCCCTGTTTCTTTGCATTGTTCATATTTAACATTTCTTATGGCACAATAATATCCCATTCTACTCATCTTTGTTTATTTAGCCATTCCCCCAAATAATGGGTTCATTTTACTCCACGTCACTTTCACTTTATTTCCAGTTCATTTCTAATACAGAATGCTGCTGTGAATCTTGTGGTATATATAGGGCCCTTCCTTCTATTTTTGATCTCCTTGGGATTTATGCCTAGCAATGGGATCTCTTCAGCCAAAATAAAAGTTAGGGACATTTTAGTCACTTTTTAAAGTGTAATTCCAAATTGTTTTCTAGCACTGTTGTACCTGTTCAGTTATGCCAACGGTATATTAGTGTGTCTGCTTTCCCATAGTCCCTCCAGCACTATTTCTGTCTTTTCTCATTTTTGCCAATTTGCTAGGTGTGAGGTAAAACCTTGAAGTTGTTTTGATTTACATTTCTTTTAATACTAATCTAGAATTTTTTCTTTTGTTAATCATGTACAATTTTTCTTTTGAGAACTGTTTGTTCATATCCTCTCCCTTCTCAACCCTTTATGATTTGGTTTCCAATCTTATTTATCACAGTGACAACTCATTTTTACATATTGCTATAAGGTTTGCAAAGTGCTCGGCTCCCTGTATAAACATTAATATTCCCATTTTGAAGTTCTAAGCAGTTGTGAATAGTTCATTACCGTGCGACTAGTGCCTATGGCAGGGTTGGAACCCAGATATCCTGATTCAAACTCCTTATGAAGAGTTGATATTCGTAAGAAAAACAAGTTATATAAATACTACAAGGCATTCTTTACATAATAAAAGGGGACAAATAATTATAGAGCTATCCAATGATTATGGTCAAGTCATAACAACAATACAAAAATGATAATACTACCTGGACTAATTTTCAGATATAGTATTATATTATGAAAATTAAACTACTAAGAGGATACTTTATGCAACGAGACAAAGACAATAAAATTCATTTTGAAGGAGGAAAAAGACCTAGAAACTCAAGACAAAAAGTAAAAATGAAGGAGACTGTAACCTTTTCATACCTCAAACTATATTATAGAGGAGTCATCATCAAAGCTATTTGTTACTAGTTATAAAACAGAAACATAGATCTGTGGGATAGTTTATATGATCAAGCATCAGAAGCAATTTTCAATAGCAGCCCAGTGACTGATAACTCCAAGGATCTCAGTGACTGGGGAAGAACTCCCTTTTTCCAAGAACTGCTTTGAAAACTGGAAAGCAGTTTGGCAAGAACCAGTATTAGATCAACTCCATATACCCTATAACACAATAAGCTCATGATGGATATATAGCATACAATGAAAATAGGCAAGATGACAAAAAATTGGGAATAATCAAAGTTGGAGAGCCTGGGAGAAAACCAGTCCACTGATACACTGTTGATGATGCAACTGTGGTGTAGTCTAACTGTTCTGGATATCAATTTATAAATATCTGCAACAAAAGTGACTTAATTGTCTATAACTTTTGACCCAGCAATCCTACTACTAGACACATACTGCAAAGGAAGTCAAAGAAAGAAACAAAACTCCAATATATACCAAAATAGTCATTGTAAAACTGTGGTATCAGAGGATTAGGGGAGAAAGCAGATACTCATCGACTGGAGAACAGAAAAAAAAAATTCTGGTATATGAATATAATGGAATATTATTGTGCAACAAAAAGACAACAACAAAGGATTCAAAGAAATGGGGAGATTTATATGAACTGATACAGAGTGAAATAAGAACTAGGAGAATAATATACAGTAAAATTTAAATAATATAAATGAAACGATAAATGAAAAGAAGTTGAACTCTAAGTAACTAAAAATATGGTGAAAGTCCTTGAGAATAGATAATGAAATATACCTCCCCTTCTTAAGAAGTACGACGCAGAACTTGTAGGGCATAACATCATATGCATTGTCAATGTATCTATTATAGCAAATATTTTTGCTTAATTGTTTTTCTTTGTCAGAAGGGGTGGTTTAATCTGAAATCAGGGATTGAAATGAACGTGATGTATAGACAAAAGGCGGTAAACTTTTTTCAAAGAGTAGCCATGAATCTCAGGGGTTTAATGTATGGTTTCCTTCTTATATCTGTATGTAATATATTTCTCAAGGAATCATTAGAAGCTTTCTGTTGTCATTTTATCAAATTATTATATTAAATGCAAGAAATGAATAGTGAGTTTTACGAGAGCCACTATAGAGTTTAGTGAATAAAATTTTAATATAAATGCTCCTTCTTTCTGTACCCCAACCCCAAGGCTGTCAGGTCACAACGCTGACTCATATGGCTTTATATTGAACTTTCAGTCCACCAAAACTCCTTTGTCTATTTCATGTAAACAACTCTGAAATCAGAATTGCCTGAGTATATTGTAGTGAAGTTGAATTTCTGAACTGAAGTATAGGATTCAAGTTCATGATGTTATATTCGGTCTGTTGTCCCAATCCAGTGAGATTTTTTTTTTTAATGTTGACTTCTACTTTTTTTCAATGCACACACTTGATAAAGACATCTCCTATATATTTACCTAATCAAGTAAAAATGCTTAGTGATAATAATCACTAAGTATTTTTACAGCCCTTTAAGACTTGCAAAGCTCTTCACATATTTTTAAGTTATTGGATCTCACAATAACCTTGTAAAATAGGTGAAATAGGTGCTATTGTTATCCCTCTATTACAGATGAGGAAACTAAGATACATAAAGATTAAGTGACTCACCCAGGGTAACACAGCTTGTAGGTATCTAAGGAAGGATATGAATCCAAAAACCTTCCTCCAAATCCAACACTCTAATATAGGAAAAGGGTTCACAAATGGAGTGGGGTGATGCCATAAGGGTGAAGAGAAGAGAACCAGTGGGAACAGATAGGGTTGCCTTAAATTAGGTTAATCTGAAATAACTGAAGAGACAATGAATTGTCTTTACAGAGGAAGAGGAATAACAATGCAAAAAAAAAAATCCTAGTGCAGAATAAAATTAAATACAAATGTAAAAATAAATAAATAAACCTAATTCTTATAACTTTAATTTCAATGGACTAAATTCTTATAACATAAATGTAAATGGATTAAACAATATAATAAAAATGAAAGAGTGAAAGATTGGATAAGAAAACAAAACTAAATTTTTTGCTTATAAAAAACATACTAAAAAGAAAAGACATACACAGAATAAAAAGGAGGAGCAGAAAGAAATTTACTATGAATCAGATGAACCCACAAAAAAAACAGGAGTTGCAATTATGCTATCAGGTAAAACAAAACCAAAATTTGCGAGATAAAAGAGATAAACCAAACTAAGAGGAAGCCATTGTTCCTCTGAGAACACTTAGAGGGACCATTATTGTGGTTGTTTGTCCTTCATTCTCCAAGGGGAGCATGACATCAGGGAGGTGATGCCATGGCATGCAAGTGAATTTTAAGTGAGGGAAGGTTGTGCAAAGTGTCCAGTCTCACTTTCTCCACAGGATTCATCTGGGTCCAGTGCTGAGATATAGATTAAGACTACATGAAAGAAAATAAAAATGATGAAACATCAAAATCCTTGAGCTTCTGCTAAAGCAGTCCTCAGGGAAACAATTCTATCTCTAAAAATAACCTTAAACTAGAAAAGGATTGGATTAATGAACTGAAAGTGTATTTTTAAAAATAGAAAGTCAACTAAACAAATTCCAAATAGACAAAAGAGAAGATATTGAAAGTTAGAGAAGTAGATAAACTGGAAACCAAAAGACTATTAAAAGAAAAAATTCAGAATTTATTTATTTATCTTTAGTTTTCAACATTCATCTCCACAAGATTTTGAGTTCCAAATTTTCTCCCCATCTCTCCCCTACAAAACAAAAATTATAAATAAAAGAAAAGGCTGTTTTTAAAAAGACTAACAAAATTAGTAAACCTTCAACCAACCAGTCACCCACAAAGATGATTATTTCTTAAGGGCCGTTGTTTATCCTTTCTTTTCAGAAAACCAATGACATCACAATGTTGGAGTCAGAGGACAGTGTGTTCAGCTGTGGCTGATCAGACCAAGACAAGTTCAGAAGGCATTACCAAAGATCGGCACAAGTGATCAATTAAGTGTGGAAGTATTTATATGTATGTATGTGTGTGTATATGTATATATATACACACACATTATAATTTAGTGTGGAAGTAGCTCTGGATTTGTGCAGCTCACATTTCCTTTGTGCATCTATGGTTCTGCTTTGCTCTTGGAGTACAATATAATATAATATGATATGATATAATATAATAATATAATCCTTCTTAGATCTAGGCACTCCATGCTGAATGGTCCTCTGCCAGCATATCCCATGAATCACAGTCAGTGCTAAAGTTCTTCAGAGATACTATGAGAGTATCCTCATACAGCATTTTCTCACCACTAGGTGAATGTTTCCCCTGTGTGAGTTCTCTGTAAAATACTCTTTTGGGTAAGAGTGCATTTGGCATTCAAACTACAAGACCAGCCCACTGGAGTTTGCTCTCTGCAATAGAATTTGAATACTTAGCAATTCAGCTCTAGAGAGGACCTCTGGGTCTGGTATAGGCAGTTTAATAACTCTGGGTATAATTCCAAATTGCTCTCCAAAATGGATAGATCAGTTAACAATTCCACCGACAATGTATGTGTCCCAATTTTTCCACATCTGCTGCAACATTTGACACTTTCTCCTTCAATCACTTTAACCAGTCTGGTAGGTGTAAGATGATATCTCAAGGTCGTTTTAATTTGCATTTCTCTAATCAATAATAATTTAGAGCAATTTTTTCATATGACTATAAATTGTTTTGGTTTTTTCATTGGAAAACTGCTTGTTCATATCCTTTGACCATTTGTCAATTGGGAACTGACTCATATTCTTATAGATTTGACAAAGTTCTTTATGTTTGATATATGAGGCCTCTATCTGAGAAACTGCCAATAAAAAAATTCCCCCAATTTTCTGTTTTCCTTTTGATCTCGGCTACATTGATTTTATTTGCACAAAACCTTTTTAATTTTACATAATTGAAATTATCCGGGGCGGCTAGGTGGAGCAGTGAGTAGAGCGCCGGCCCTGGAGTCAGAAGGACCTGAGTTCGGATCCGGCCTCAGACACTTAACCCACACAAACAAAAACCTAGCCGTGTGACCTTGGGCAAGTTACTTAACCCCAATTGCCCTAAAAAAGGCGGCTAGGTGGCGCAGTGAGTAAGAGCGCTGGCCTCGGAGTTGGGATGACCAGAGATCAAATCCAGCCTCAGAAAATGAGCACCCACACATAAATAATGACTAGCCGTGTAACCCTGAGCAGTTACTTAACCCCAATTGCTTTAAAAAAAAAAAAAGAAATTATCCACTTTATACCTAACTTTGTTCTCTATCTCTATTCGTAAATTGTTCACCTATCCATAAGTCTGATAAATAATGTGTTCCGTGTTCTTCTACTTTTCTTGTAATGTCTCTTTTTATATCTAGGTCATGTATCCATTTTGACTTTATCTTGTTAAATGATGTAAGATATTAGTCTATGCCCAGTTTCTGCCATACTGCTTCCCAGTTTTCTCAAAAATGTTTACCAAATAATGAATTCTTATCCCAAAATCTTAAATCTTTATACTTGTCAAATACAAGGTTATTATATTTATTTGTTGTTATAAATTGTATACCTATTCTGTTCCATTGATCTACCTTTCTATTTCTTAGTACCAGATAGCTCTAATAATTATTGCCTTATAATATAGTTTAAAGTGGGCGGCTAGGTGGCTCAGTGAGTAGAGCGTTAGCCCTGGGGTCAGAAGGACCTGAGTTCAGATCTGACCTCAGACACTTAATGCACACATAAACAAAAACCTAGCTGTGTGATCTTGGGCAAGTTACTTAACCCCAATTGCCCTCCAAAAAGCAAAAATAATAATAATAATAATATAGTTTAAGATCTGGTACTGCTAAACCTACTTCCTTTATATATTTTTTTTCATTGTTCCCTCTGATATTCTTGATTTTTTGTTCTTCCAAATAAATTTTGTTTTTTCCTAATTCAGTAATAATAATTTTGAGTAATTTAATTGGGATGGTGTTGAATATATAAATAGGTTTGGGTAATATTGTCATTTTTATACTATTGGCCTTACCTACCCATGAAAATTAATATTTCTCTAATTATTTAAATCTTATTTTACTTATACAAATTTTATAATTTTGCTTACATAGTTCTGGGTTTGTTTTGGCAGGTATACTCCCAGATATTTTATACTGTATAGAGTTATTTCAAAAGGCGTATTTTTTACTATCTCTTCTTGGAGAGTTTTGTTTGTGATATATAGGAATGCTGGTGATTTATGTGGATTTAATTTATATCCTGCTACTTTGCTAAAAATATTGTTTCAACTAACTTTTTAGCTAAGTTTTTGGGATTTTCCAAGAACATCATCATATCATCTGCAAAAAGACATAAAGATACCTCATTCCCTATTCTGATTCTTTCCATTTATTTTTCTTCTCTTATTACTATTGCTAGGATTTCCAATACAATATTGAGTAATATTGGTAGCAGTAGGCATCTTTGTTTCACTCTTGATCTTACTGGGAAGGCTTCTAATATCACCATTACAAAAATCTCTTGCTGATGGTTTTAGATAGATTTTTTTTATCAGTTTAAGGAAAAATCCATTTATACCAATAATTGCAAGTGTTTTTAGTAGAAATAAGTTTTGAACTTTATCAAAAATGTTTTCTGTATCTATATCATCATATGTTTTTTAAACTTTTATTATTGATAGAATCAATTATGTTAATAGTTTTCCTTATGCTAAATCATCCCTGCATTCCTGGTATAAACCCCATCTGATCATAATGCTTGTAGCCTTTCAAGATAAATAGTTTCCCATCAGTGCAGAAGCTGATCTTGATGCCATTTTTATTCTTGTTGAAGGCATCTGACAACATCATACTAAAGAGCAAGTACACAACCCTGCTTCACTACATTGGTGACTGGGAAAGTTTGAGAACATCCTCCATCATCCAGAACCCATGTGAGCATGCCATCACCAAACTGCCATATAGTGCTGACAAACTTCTCTGAACAGATCAACAAACACTATATACAGACCTCTCTTCTGCTCCTGGAATTTCTCCTGGAGTTATTGGGCAACAAATGCTACGTTGACCATTCTACCGCCTTTCCTAAAGCCATAGTGATTCTCAGACAGGTAACCATCTTCCAGGTGATTAATCAGCTGATTAAGGAGGACTCTGGCAAGGATCTTGCCAGCAGTGACTAGGAAAGAGATCCCCCTATGATTGTCACAGGGCAGCCTATTTCCTTTTCCTTTATAGGAATGGACACTGGAGTCAAAGAGCCTGATGTTGATTGCATTCCAGCAAGTATCTACAAGGCAGAGTGTTCATTGCTTATAGAGAAACTGACTGAAATCATCCAAACTATGTGGCAAGAGGAAGTCATCCCATAGAAGCTTAAGGATGTCTTCATTGTCCATCTCTATCTTAAATGTTACCACCACCTTGGAGAGCAGAATCAAGACCATGAGTCTATGGTCCCATAATTGATATTTTTGCTTTATTTTTGAAAACTGGGACACCATTATTTCTACTCTTCTGGCATGCCTCCCATTACCCACAATTCCTCTGAAATTAGTGATGGTGGTTAAGAAACTTTTTCTACAGGTCTTTCAATACCTAAAAATGCAATTAATCTGAGCCAGGACACCTGAACTTACTAAAATAAACTAGATACAACATTCTTAGTATATGTTCAGTTCCCTCTACCCTTTCAATCTTTTCCAGTTTGAAGAAAAGATAAAAATGTGAGCTAAGATGTGAGAATATTTCTGCTTTATATGAGTGCCATGAGAATTAATGTTTACAGAAAGATTATGGTGGCCTGGGATGTGTCTAGAAAAGCTTTGAGGAAGAAGTTAATTTTCACCTGGGTGTTGAAAGTCTGGAATTCAGATTGGGGGAGAAGGGAAGGGTATATAATGAAATAATACTCCATTGCTGTTGGTAGAAATTAATTGCCGCTGTATTGTTTTCACCACCACCACCACCACCACCATCATCATCATCTATTTCAAGTAGTTGAGGTTTCCTAAGATTTTAGAAAGGTTTCTACAGAGAACCTGTAAGGCGGAACAGTTATCTTGGATGGAGATCACGTACATATGTCCATTATTCGGGTGTCCCTTATAACTAGCTCAGCCAATCAATGATGGATGAAAGACCTCTCAGGCTTGAAGTTTGAATATGATGAGAAGTGCAACAGAGTAACCAAGAACTTGTAAATGGGAAAAGAAAGGTTTGGGTCCAACAGAAGTCAAAACAAAGAATAAGAGAAACTCAAGTCCAAAGGAGCTGCTAGCAACTTTAGAGATCATCTACTTCACCCCCTCCCCCTTTCATATTTCCTGTGAGTAAACTAAGACCCAGAAGATTTAAGTGTATCCTCAAGGGTCAATAGATAGCAGCAGGATCAGAATTTGAACTCATATCCTCTGATTCCAAGTACATTTGTTTTGCTTTGTTTGTTTCCCTCCCCCACCCTCCCCAATGTATCCCTATTGCCTCTCAAGAACCTATTCTTCTCATTTTAATCTTGGTCACTTTCTTGAACTTAAATTTTGGATTATTTATCTGCATTCAAGCCTACCTCAAGTAATTAATAGAATTAATTAGAATATGAAAATCTTAAAATCCTGCCTCAGCCACTTAATAGCTGTGACCTTGTGCAAGTAACTAATCCTCTCTTAGTTTCAGTTTCCTCATGTAAGCCTCTTAATGAAGTTAATAATAATAATAATTAATAATAACATCAATAATAATATTAATAATAACACCAACTTCACAACGTTGTTGAGAGGACCAAATGAGATATATGTCAAGTCAATAAGCATTTAGGAAGTGTTTACTATGTGCTATGCATTATGCTAAGCACTGGGAGTAAGAATACAAGCAAAAATAAAGATAGTCCCTGGACTCAAGGAGTTTATAGTCTAACGGGAAGGGACAGTACATAAAAAGAAAGTGGAAAACAAGAGAATGAGGAGAGAAGGTGATAAATCCTACAGGGGCATGGCAGACAGTCTGGAGACTTAGGAGGAGACAGCAGGGAGAGGAGTAAGGGAATGAAAATGACTGACTGGACACTTCCTCAAAATGGAGGTTTCTGGAGGAACTCACCAATCAGAAGAGAAGTTCACAGGAAAGAAGGGATCCTCCAGAGTGGGAAGGCTTCAGGGGCCTGATACAGCAATTGAGAGAGTTCAGAGCAGATCCAGGACTGGAATGAAGGAGCAAGTTTTTGCAAATTTTAAAATGCAATGTAACTGGGGCAGTGAGTAGAGCTCCGTCAGTCTGAAAGACCTGAGTTCGGTTCTGGCCTCAGACACTTAATGCACACACAAACAAAAACCTAGCCATGTGAGCTTGGGCAAGTAACTTAACCCCATTTCCCCTCCAAAAAGAAAAAAAAATACAATGTAACTGTTAGCTTTTATTACCAACTTTTTCTATCATTTAGTTCATTCTATGGTAATTTAATTTCCCTATAGTGTAATGTTAATGGGATTTATGATGTTCCCAGCCCGTTAATAGGCCTCATGTGGAGCCCATTAAGAAGAAGCTTGCTTAGTTCATACCTTTTGCTATTTTCTAATTAGGCACTGAGTCAGGAGGGTTATGATGCCTTCCAACTCTGAGAAGTGTATATACTCTGAATTGGTATTTTGCTTTGGGGGCTCACTTATAAGAAGGTTCTTGTGTTTCCCTGGTAGAGATTCTGAGTGGCCATATGTTCAGAGCTCCCCACCTGCTCAGATATAAAGCCTCTCTCAATTCAGGGATATATTCAAAGTGATTCAGGCAGAGTCCTGTCTGTTGGTCTTTATTTCTCTGCTTATATTTTCTGTTTGTATTTTCAGGGTGCTGACTTTTCCCCTAAACTAGTGAATATAATTTAGAAAGACTGTTGACTCCTTGAGGAGTTATCTTTCCTAGTAAAGCAGATCTAAGGACCTGTACTAGCAGCCATCCTGGGTATGCCAGTGTAGTTGCCACTACATATAGTTCCCAAGTTCCTTCTAAAAAGTTTATCTTTTGTCTTAGGTGAAAATAAAAGGAATAGTACTATCCAGAAAACAGTTGTGAATAAGACTGAGTGGGGTACCACTGCAAATGCTGCTCTTGTACCCACTTAGTCCTCTCCCAGGGTGGAACAGTCCAAATAGAGAAAATAGGACACCCAAAAAGGCATGAAGGCACCAATAAACGTGAGATATGTGAGGGAGAGATTGAAGAGATAAACCTGAGCAAATAGTGGGTTGTAGGTTGGAGAGGGAAGGTTAGACCTGTTGACAATGCACTGCCGGGCTGAGCTGTATGAGCTTCATCTGATAAGCAACAGAGAGCCATTATAGACTGTTGGTCAATAGAAAAGCATTATAAAAGTGGTATCATAGGAAAATGTGTCTCTTATAACAAAATTCATTTGGAAGAACAAAAGGCCAAGAATATCAAAGGAATTAATAGAAAAGGAAAGAGGTTTAGCAGTACCAGATCTTAAACCATGTTATAAGGAAGCAATGATAAAAACCATCTGGTACTGGCTAAGAAATAGAAAGGTAAATCAATGGAATAGAGTAGACATATAATACATTTATAGTAATAAATGATTATAGCAACCTTGTGTTTGACAAATGTAAAGACTTAAGCTTTAGGGATATGAATACATTATTTGGTAAAAATTGTTTGGAAATAGGGCAGCTAAGTGGAGCAGTGAGTAGAGCACTGGACCTGGAGTCAGAAGGACCTGAGTTCTGATCTGGCCTCAGACACTTAACACACACAAACAAAAACCTAGCTGTGTGACCTTGGGCAAGTTACTTAACCCCAATTGCCCTCAAAAAAAAGCAAAAAAAAATTGTTTGGAAAACTGGAAAGCAGTCTGGCAGAAATTGGTCATAAACCATTATCTTACACAATTTACCAAGATAAGGTCAAAATGGATACATGACCTAGATATAAAGGGAGATATCATAAGAAAATTAGAACATGAAACATATTACTTATCTGACTTAAAGAGAAGAATTTATGAAGAAACAAGACATAGAGAGTATTGTGAGGTGATTACATTAAATTTGAAATGTTTTATACAAATAAAACCAATGTAACAAAGATTGGAGGGAAAGTAGAAACGGTGGGGGGGGGGGAATATTATAGTCATTTCTCAGATAAAGGTCTCATCTCAAATACATAGAGAACTTTGTCAAATTTATAAGAATATGAGTCATTTCCAATTGATAAATGGCCAAAAGATAGGGATAGATAGTTTTTGGACAAAGAAATCAAAGCTATATATAGTCATTTGAAAAAATGCTCTAAATCATTATCGATTAGAGAAATGCATGTTGAAACAACCTGATGATATTATCTCATACCTACCAGATTGGTTAAAATAATAGAAAGGGAAAGTAACAAATGTTGGAAGGGATGTGGAAATATTAGGATACTAATATACTGTTAGTGGAACTGTGAATTGAACCAGCCATTTTGGAGAGTAATCTGGAATTATGTGCAAAGAATTATAAAACTGCATATACCCTTTAATATGACACTATTAGGTCTGTTTCCCAATATGATCAGGGAAAAAGAAAAGAACTTCTATGTTCTAGAATATGTGTAGCAGCTCTCTTTGTAGTGGCAAAGAACGAGAAATTGAAGGGATGTCCATCAATTGGGAAATGACTAAATAAGTTGTGGTATATGATTGTAATGGAATACTATTGTGCTATAAGAAATTATAAACTTGTTGATTTTAGAAAAACATGGAAAGATGTGTATGAAATAAGGAAGAGTAAAATGAGCAGAACCAAAAGAACATTGTATACAGTAATAGCAATATTGTTCAAAGAACAACTATGAACAACTACTTTTTCTGAGTATTATAAATGCTTAAATTAAGTACAAAGGACCTATGAAGGAAGATGCTATCCACCTCCAGAGAAAGAACTGATAAATAGAAATCTGTATAGTGTGGTTTTTACATTTGCATCTATATATGCATATATATGTATATACACATATATACATGTGTGTATATATATATGTATATATACACACATGGAGGGAGAAAAAATAAGATAGAGAACAAAAGAAAACTCAAAAGGGAACATAGTAAAGCTGGGTAGTTTTGAAAATTATACATAGTATTTATTACATAGCTTTTTGAAAAAACTAAACTGTGAATTGGAGAGTCACAGTTTTATATTGAATTCTTTTTTGTGTTGTGCTGTGTACATGGAAATGGGATTTTTTTGTCTTTTTGTATTTAAGTTCAAAACAAACAAAAAAATTTAAGTAAAGTATATATCACACACACACACAAAAAAGAACATAAATCTCATGGCATGGTGTAGGATGGATTGGAGAAGGAAGACACTGGGGGCAAAGATATTAGCTAAGAAGGAGGCTGCTGTAGTGATTTATATGTAAAGTGTTGAGAGACTAGACCAGGACAGTGGCAAGAAAAACATGGAAGTAAGAACAGACCCAGGAGATATTATAGAGGAAGAATGAGTGTTAGTGATTGATTGACTCCTTCTTCTCCTGCATTTTATAAATCCAAAGATAACTCCAGGCTCAGGACTCTGAGGACCCAAAGACTGGTGATACCATTGACAGACATGAGAATCTATGGAGTACATGAAACATTTTTTATAATTAAACATTACACACTTTGTTCTTGAACTGGTCATACAATAAGTATGTCTCTTAACTGCTAATTCTAAGACACATGGTTGAAGTTATGGTTAAATATTCTTTCAGGTTTTGCCTTGGTATAGCTTTGATACATAGGGCTGTTGTTGCTTTACATATGTACATCAAAATATTAGCTAGGACAATGCCTGGCATATTGTTTTGGGGTTGGTCTGTTTGTTCATTACTCCATTTGGGATTTTCTTGGCAAAGATATTGGAGCTATTCCTTTCAAATATATGACAAAATCATTATGTAAATTTCCTTTTTTCCCCTTTTTTCTTCCCTTCCTTCCCCTACCTTAGAGATGGCTACTTAGACACAAACAAATGTATATGTGTGTATGTATGTATATATGTGTATGTATGTATATGTATAAATATACGTTCATATATTATGTATATATATACATACATATATACATATACATTTGCCATTTCCTTCTCCAGCTCATTTTATAAATGAGGAAACTAAGGCAAACAGGGTTAAGTGACTTGCCCAGGGTCACATAGCTATTAAATATCTGAGGCCAGATTTAAACTCAAAAAGATGAGTCTTCCTGACTCCAGGCCTAATGAGTATATCCACAGCTTACCTTGTTAAAAGAGAATAAAAGAGGGGCGGCTAGGTGGCGCAGTGAATAGAGCGCCGGCCCTGGAATCAGAAGGACCTGAGTTCGGAGCCAGCCTCAGCCACTTAATCCGAACAAACAAAAACCTAGCCGTGTAACCTTGGGCAAGTTACTTAACCCCAATTGCCCTAAAGGGGCGACTAGGTGGCGCAGTGAGTAAGAGCGCCGGCCTCGGAGTTTGGATGACCTGAGATCAGATCCGGCCTCAGAAAATGAGCACCCACGCATAAATAATGACTAGCTGTGTAACCTTGAGCAAGTTACTTAACCCCAATTGCTTTAAAAAAAAAAAAAAGAGAATAAAAGACCATGAAGGCATAAAGGGAAAGGGGATTGGTCTGCTAAGCCTAATCCAGGAATGGTTTTCTTCTTTGTATTTGGATTCCCACTGTCTACCACAGGGACTGGCATATAGTAGTCATTTAATAAATGCTTCTTAATATAAAATTAACTTATTAAAGGTTCTATCTTTCACTGATTCTTTGCTTTAGGTTATTTTTTACACAACTGGACACAGAACTATTGATCTCCAAACCAAAGACATTGGGTTTAGAATAATGTGGATACCACACTGGTGCCAGGAAGTAGGAGAAAGGAAAATCTTATTGAGGTCACAAAGAAAGAAAATACTTCAAGCAAAATGAAAATCAAAGTAAAGACTAGCAGGAAAAAAAAACTAGAAAAAGCAAAAATAAATGAGCAAAATTACTCCACCCATGAGTGGTGTGATTGGGAGAAGAAAAGATGATGTAGTTACTAGAAATTAGAAACTTGTGAGTCAGCATGAAATAAAGAAATGGAAAGTTTAACAGAATGGATTTAACCTTCTGTATTATCTAAAGGAGAAGGACAACTAGTCTAAAACAGAAGATTTTTGAGTTTACTGGGATAATCCATCTTCAGAAACCATATTCACAGGGAGTCAAGCACTTAAGATGATTATGAGAATAAGCAAGAACTTTGAGGTATCATGGATTACAGGGCTTGTTAACCTGGAGTCTATAAACTTGGGGGTTTTTTAATTTTATTTTTAATTTATGGGATAAAACAATAATTTCCATAGCATAGTTCAATAAAAAAAATATGATTGCACATGAAACTGCAAATCTACTATGCACAACTTTCTATTCCTTTCAAATATACAACAAAATTATCGTGTATATTTCTTTTTTTCGCTTTCTTTCTCCCCTCCCTCCCTCCATCCTAGAGATGGCTACCATTAGATATAAATAAGTATGTATGTATACATATATGTATGTATGCATATGTATATGTGCACATATGTGTATATATATGCATCATATATGTAAAATTATTCTATACATACATACAAATATTCTATACGTACAAAGTACCAGAGAAAGAGCTCTGGACTCAGATAGCATCTATTCATGTTTTTTATAGTTAATTTGGGTATTTATAATAGTCAAAATAACTGATTCACTCAAAGTCTTTCTTAAAAATAATATTGCTGGTTTTTAAATATATATGTATGTATATTGGTAACTATTCCAATATAATTGGTTTCCTTTGTAATCTTGCATATTTTATTTTGTGTACTTAAAAAATATTATTTTGGGGCGAGTAGGTGGCGCTGTGAGTAAGAGTGCCAGCCTCGGAGTTGGGATGACCCGGGATCCAATACGGCCTCAGAAAATGAGCACCCACACATAAATGATGACTAGCCGTGTAATCTTAAGCAAGTTACTTAACCCCAATTGCTTTAAAAAATATATGTTATTTTAAGGAAAGATCCATACACTTCACCAGACTTCCAAAGGGGTCCATGTAAGAAAAAACTGTTAAGAACCACTGGATTAATAGAGCTAGAGCTAGAGCTAGAGGTGAAAGTCCCATTGCTAGGCAAACAATTTTAACCTGGGTATCTATCTCCAGGGTGACAATCTCTGAAATCTTGCCCAGTGTCTCAATCAAGACCCTAGAGTTAAACAAAGCTCTGAAATCTTGATGCTTAACCAGACTGATGGAGCAAAGATCATAGCATCCTAGATTTGTAGCTGTTCAGGACCTTGGAGGCCACTGAGTCCATCCCTGAATTTTATGGATAAGAAAAGCAAGGCACAGCAATATTTAACGTCCGGGGTCACACAGAAGTAGTAAATTCCCAAAAGTAGGATTTGAACCCAAGTCCAGCACTCTGCACACTGCTACACCTAGTTTAGGGGATCTTTGCTAGCAAATGGAGTCCATCGATGAAGAGGCAACTGACTCCAAAACCAAAATAACACTGGATTGCCAGTGCTCAAAACCAACAAACAAAATGGCAGCGTGACTTTTTGAAGCAAGAACTGGAAAAAAGACTGATCTATGTGGTCTTTAAGAAGGTGACATGCGGATAAGGGCACACCCTTAATGGAGTGGTCTAGAGTGACCCCTATGGATAAAATGAAGAAAATGGAGGCAAAAAGGTAATCAGTCGCCCTCATCAAATCATTGAGAGTGGCAGCAAGTGACTGAAACACCAATCTACAGGGTAGAGATACTCCTGTGCTTTTCTAGACATCCAAAATGAAAATGGGCTAATTAGAATTCTAATTGAGTAATTAGAATACTTTGCAATAATTAAGCACCTTGATATGATCACCATGGATGAAAGAGATTTTATTGCCCCCAGGATACATAGACAATTGGAAGGTTAGAGACTGGTGCCAAAAGCAGACCTAGTACTATGTAATAACTAGCATTTACAGAGCACTTTAAGGTTTGCAAAACATTTAAATATGTTATACTATTTATAAGTACATATATACTTATCTATTTATGTATAATTTATATCAAGTTACATTATTTGGGAGGTGTTACTATTACCCTTATTTTACAGATCAGGAAACTGAAGCTGAGAATAGTTAAGTGACTTACCCAAGGTCACATAGCTAAGTTTCTGAAGCAGAATTTGAATTCAAGTCTTTTTGATTCCAAGTCCAATGTTCTATCCACTGTACCACCTAGCTGCACTGTGTATGGGAATAATGCTAACAGCAATTATATAAACACCTGTATGGGCAATGAATATACCAATTCATTATTTAGATAAGGAAAATGCAGTAGTGGCATACTCTTTGACATAGAGAGTCCCTTACTAAGCATATACCCCCCAAAAAAAACAAACAAAAAAAAATTCAGTGATTTTTTTAAAAGGCCCTATGTACACACACAAAAAAAATATAGTCATACTTGTATCCAAAGCAAAGAAATAGAAACAAAATAGATGCCTCTTGACAGGAATGGCCAAGAATTGTGGTGAATGATTTGTTATAATGGAATATTACCAGGGTGTAAGAAAGTGATTATGAGGAATACAAAGAAGCATGGAAAGATTTAGATCAACTGATGAAGAGAGAAGAATTCAGTCAGGAGCCCAGTGTGCACCATAATACAACCCTATAAAAGGAAATAACAAAGATAAAACAATTAAAATTGAATTCTGTGAAATTGCAATGACCAAGCTTTTCCCCAAAAAAGAAATATGAAAACGCACCTCCCCTACTTTGTTGCAGAGGCAAGAACTGTGGGTGTGGGATGCTGCTCCCAATGTCAGATTTTTTTTTGTACATAATCGCTTAGTTTTATTGACTTTTTTCTTTTTTCTTTTCCTATTCTTGCTATAGAGGATTACTCTCTGGAAGAGAAAGAGAAGATAGAAATGTCGAGAAATGTATGTTATATAAAAACAAAAGTTATCAATAAATTTCTTTCTGAGAAAAAGTAATACTGGGAGCCTATCATAGACTACATGAGCTGGAATATACAGTTTAATGATTTTGTAAACTATTAAAGATGGATGTATTTATGTATGTATTAATGCAGATTTTAATATTGAAAGATATTAAGATGGATTTAAGCTATTAAAACTTAGAATTTCACTAGGACTTTTGAGATACCCTGTATGGGAATAAAATGAAAGTAATTAAGAAAGCTAAAGTACTGGGAAAGTTAGCTTCAATTAAAGTAATAGATTCCTTAGGGATAAAGCACAGAGGTAAGCTTCAGATAACCAGTTGCTTTCCAGAGCCAAGAAGTAGAGGAAGTACACTGTACTGGGAGGGTTCTAAGCCATGGACAGACCATATCTGCAAGTGAATCACTATGGAGGACTGATTGCAAAATGAGTAAGTTAAATGTTCTTCCAAGAGAAGGGAGAATCAAGGGAACTTTGGGGTGGTTGTGGGTTTTTTTTTCCAGGATAGAGCAGACATGGGCATATTTGTAGGCAGTAGAAATGAGCCAGTGGACAGGGAGAGATTAAAATCAACTAGAAGAGTGGGAATGATTAGACTGTGATCTTGTTGAGATAAAGGACCTTTTGTTGTATCCTCAGCTCTTTGCACAGTGCCTGGCACATAGTAGGTGCTTAATAAATGCTTGCTGATTTGATGATTTTCTTCCAGGACTGGGACATTATTACAAGCTCTCACCAGTCCATTATTACAAGCTCTCACCCAAACACCACAGGGAAGTTTGGGTATTAAGGCAAATCAGGGAAGATGAAGAAAGCCAGGTTTCTCGTGGAGAGGAAAGAGATTCAGCTGAGCATGGTTAATTGATTCCTCACTTCTGCTTTCTTAGTTAGGGGTCTTCAAATAATAAGGAAACTGAAAGTCTCCATTCAAATTTTCTTGCATAGAAGTTTTCTGCTTTGGGTATCTTCAGAAAAGTGGCAGACAAGAAAAGAGAAACATCTAAAAAGCAGAAACAGCCCATTGCCAGAAGACTCTGTCCCTAAAAGCCAAAGGTTTTTCAAAGCTACAACAGGTCTTTGAGCAAAGACCTGACAACCATTTGTCAGGGGTGAGGTGGAGAGAATTCTTGTTCTTCACTAAAGAAGGTTAATAATAAGAATATCTCACCTTTACCTACATTTTTATAGGTTTGCAAAGCACCTTACATACACTTGGTCCTCACAACAACCTTGCAAGGCAACTGTTTTTATCATCTCCATTTTGTAGATTATACTTTATCAGGTAAGGAAACTGAAGTGGCTGACAAGTCCCTTCCACTCAAAGACTGTGATTCTGATTTCATTTGTAATGAGAATGCCCAAACTTAGTTCCTCCCACCATATTTACCCACTGATCTTCAGACAAAGATCTCACATTTAGAGTATTAGTCTAACAAATAAATGTTTAAAGATTGTCTGAAAATTGTATGTTAAATGATTTCTGAACTTTATTCTGATGCCACCACTCCATAAGGGGAACAGGATGGTATAAGATCGAAGGTTGGGGTTGCCATTGGCTCTCACTAGTTTAGATGTCAGATAGCAGACAGATTGTCACCCAAGCTATACCAGAGCCAGTCCAGCTTTGTAGAACCCTGTCAGAGCTTTTGCTCCCTGAAAGACAAGCATCTGAAGTCAGGCTTACCTCCATGAAATGATGAGACTTAGAAGAAGGCCTTTGGTGGACTTATTTTTTCCAATGCAGGAGAGTAAGGTGAGCTGGTTTACCTTCAGGAAATGGCAAGAAAACTTCTAAGATGACTCCAAATTTTTCTTAGAAACAGAGACCTATTTTTAAAAAGTAACATTTTATTGATAATATTTTATTTTTTATCACCAATATCTTCCAGTTCCTTTCTCCTCCTCCCCCTCCCACAAAGCACTCCATTAATGCAAAGAATAAAAAAGATGGAAAGCAGTTTGCCTGATTTATATGCAATGTTCCATACACATAGTCCTCCACCTCTGCAGAGGAGCAAAAAGAAGTGAATTCCCAGATATCTTCATTGGGACCAAGCTTGGTCATTCCTACTTTGACAGCATTCAGTTTCAAGCCCATCTTTTTTTAATACCAACATTCTACCAGTATCATTCCATGTCTGAGAGACATGGAACTCAGTCCCTGAAAAATATAGGACAATGGGGAGACATATGGTAGGGTTAAAAGGCTGCATAATGTAAATGAAGAAAGTGCAGGAGTAAAAGATATGGTCAAGAAAAAATATGATAGGAAGAAAAAGTGGATATGGAGAGGGTGAGAGTTGACAGGAGTGGGCAGCTGGACTCTTCTATTGGTATCTTCACAGTGTCAGGAGAAAGTGAGGAAGACTACCAGAACACTGGGTAGAGAAACTCCCTGTGATGACCTTCTGAGAAGGCAAGGAGAAGGCACGTGCCAGATGGACAGTCAAGGGTAGTTTGGATTCCCAGTTGTTGGAGGGAATATCCAGATTGATAAGATCACGTTTGTTTAAGAATTTGAGGGGAAAAAAGACTGACAAATGCTGACTTTCTCATTCTCATTTTTCTCAACTGCATGAGAAAATCTCCCTTCTAATGGCAATTCTTGATATAATATTCAATTTGCAAATTTACTCATTTTTTATTGACTAAATTTTAGATTTAGATTTAGAAGCAAAATGGTGTGGCCTCAGAGGTAGGAAGACCTTGATTCAAGCCCTGATTCTGACACATACTATGTGATTACAGACAAATCACTCAATATCTGTGCCCTAGACAAGTCTCTTAAGATTTTAAGTTACAGGCAAGCTGCCAGTCTGTATCAACAGAATGAATTTCAACAGCAGAAGTTCTTCATTAACAATTAAATCATAAGTCTGGACACACACACACACACACACACACACACACACACACATTTTAGATAGACTGAAATTTTTGTTATCTCAGGATGTCACGTGCTTTCTCTACATTCTTTTTCTTGGTGCATGTATCAGTTGCTGTGGGTTATTTCCTCTTTACAGATGCCCCTCAGATTTAAGTATCCACCCTTAGTCTCTTCCCTAAGAGACTTAGGACATCTCCCCTTTCCTACTGGATATTTTAATCTGGATATTCCAGAGTCATCTCAAATGCGACTTGTCTACAACAGAATGTATTATCTTTCACTTCCCCATCCCCAAACACACTCCCAATAGTAGTAGTACTTGTAGTAGTACTAGTAGTAGGAGTATTATTGGTGGTGGTGGTAGTGGTAATAACTAACATTTCCACAGCACTCTAACAAAAATCTCATTTCATCCTAACGACAGCCCTGTGGGGTAGATGCTATTAAACTATCTTCATTTTGCAGATGGAAAAACTGGGAGGTTAAGTGACTTACCCAGGGTTACACAGCTTATAGAAGGCTAAGGAAGGATTTTAACTCAGATCTTCCTGGTTTTATTTTTAACATCATTATCTACATAGCTGCCTCTCTTGCTTTCTTCTAAGCTTTCCTACTCCTATGGAAGGTATAACCATTATTCCTTATGTTTTTAGTCTCTTACATTTATAACTGCAGGATCTTTTTTCACTCCACACTCTTCTCTCACCCCCGCATATCTAATCAGTTGCAAAATCTTGACATTTTTACCTCAACAACTATCTTTCACATCCAACCCTTTCACTTGCAACTATTGCCTGTCACTTCTAGCCTAAACTAGTCTTCTAGAGCCTAAAGCCTTCTGGTCTTCCTGCCCTAAATCTCTCCCTATTTCAATCCATTTCCCACACACCTGCCAAACCAATTTGCCCTAAGAATCGATCTGTATCACTCCCTTATGCAATAAACTCTGGTGGCTTCCTGAAGCCCTCTAGGATAAAAGACAAACTCTGTTCACAACCCATCTGTGCAGCTTCATTATGCCTTACTCTATGGTCCAACCATATGGACCTTCTCTGTGCTCCTTACACAAGGCATTCTGTTGCCCATCTTCTTGCCTTTGCATTGACCATCCTCCATACCTGCAATGCCTCTTCACCTCTCCCTAAAGGAATCTCTCTCTTCCTTCCAGATGCAAACCAAGCACCAGTCTCTACATGAACCCTTTCCTGATCTTCCCAACTGCTAATGCCCTCCCTCCTTATTTTATATTCACTACTTTGTATTTATTTTGTATATATACTGCATTTATTTATTATGTCTACATTCGTGTGTGTACATGTTTTCTCCCCAGGAGAACATAAGTTCTTTGAAAGTAGAATTTAACTTTTATCTTCATATCCCCAACCCCAATTTAATCCAATAAACATTTAGTAAGCACCTATTATGTACCAGGCACTATGCTAAGCACTGGGGATACAATTAATAAAAAGGAAGACAGTCCCTGCCTTCAAGGAGCTTACAGTCTAAAAGGGGAGACAACACACAAGGAGGAAAGAGAGTGAGATGGGGGGAGGAAGCAGCATTTTGTTCCATGGAGTTGAAACCAGACAGGGCAGGAGATGGGGGTGGGGGGAGTCCCTAGTAGAATGTTTAACTTAAATGCTTATTGATTAACCAATACCTTGTTTTAATCAGCAAGCTATATCCAAATCACACCATACAATGGCTGGATATACCCATACCTCCCTTATACACATCACTTTCTACTTTGCACATGTGCTGTGTCTTCACCACTATACTCCATGGCCACAGGCATCTTACTGATCTTTGGATGCCCTTGAGCTCCTCATACAGTACTCTGTATTAATAAATGTTTTGTTTTGTTTTGTTTTTTTAAATACAACTGACTTTCATTTGCTTCCTTTCAGAAAAAAAACTCCTTGTAGAGAGTGAGTCCCCTATATATGTAGATTCTTCTTGCCTTAGGCTTACATAAAGGAATACAATTTCAGAACCGAAAGGTGCCTTAGAGGTCATGTAAACCAACCCACTCCTTCTAGAGACAGGGAAAAGGGAAGCTCAAGAAAAGGTGAGTGACTTGTCCAAGGTCATACAGGAAGTAAATGGCAGAACCAGGACTTGAGGGAGGTACTAACTAACTGTAGGGTTTAGATCTAGAAGAAAACTTAATGGTTATCTATTTCAACTCACTCATTTCACAAATGAGGGAACTGAAGCTCAGAGTGATAAAGTGATTTTCTCAAAGTTGCATGCTTAGTAAAAAAATAAATTAATTAGAGTAAAAAATAAATAAATAAATTCGGGATTTGGACCCACATCCTCTGATTCTAGATTCAGTCCTTTTTCCACCATTCCCCCTTGGTTCAGACACTGAATGTGCCTAGATTTGAGGGTTCACCTTATTTGAGGGTCTAAATAACCTTCCATCTACACACTATAGTCAGATATAGACGATGAAAGCATACAGAATATCAGCCAAAGCCAATATAGCATCCTTGGGTTCCTGAGGAGAAAAGAAAAATTCTAGTGGCTTTGTTATAGCCTAACTGTGAACATCCTCCATTTTTCTTTTTATCCACATTCACTTGCACATTTAATTTAGTAGATGATCATTTAAATCCTATCTAATACACAATTTACTGTCCATTAGCTTAATCTTTTAACATTCCTCTCTATTTTACAGTTTATTAGAAAGGATTGATTAGTGACTTTGGGCAAGTCACTTAACCCCAATTGCCCTCAAAAAAAAAAAAAAGGATTGATTAGGATAATATTTGTCCACCAAAAATCAACATAATAAAAAGATAACCTCAGACACAGAAAAACCTGATTTCAAATTCTTCCTCTGACACTAGTGACTTTGTGTCCCTGGGCAAATTGCTTAACATTTCAGTTCCCCCAGGCAACTCACTAAGACTGGAAGTTGCAAAGTAAGTTTTGATTTACATTGGTAGAGGGAATTTCCTCACCGGAAGATATCAATGAAATCACAGATCCACCCTCCCCCCCCAAAAAAATTAATCCACTAGGCATAATAGATCCTATGCCTAAATCCTTCAGAAACTAAAGGCCCTGCCTACAAAGCAATTGTAAGACCCACAAAAGAAATAATATTGGGAAGTTTTTCTTGGATGATAAAACTGTAATAGAGATCTTTATACACAAACACAAACACACACACACACACACACACACATGCAGAGAGAGAAAGAGAGGTGTGTGTCTCTCTATGTGTGTAATATATTATTAATCCAATAGATAGCAAAGCCAGTGTATACACAGAGGCAGTCATTCCAAAGTAGAAGTTAACACCAGAGATGAACAGTGAGATTTTTTTCATTGCAGAACCATATATAGATCCTTATCCATCAGACTCAAGGAAATAAAAGCCCTTAGGATCCACAAAGACTTGTATCCAGTCCTGTGATTATAAATTCCTTAATCAGAAAAGACAAAATAACACGTGAAGAAATCCAATCCTGCAAAGGGGATGGCTAGGTGGGGCAGTGAATAGAGCACCAGCCCTGGAGTCAGGAGGACCTGAGTTCAAATCCAGCCTCAGACACTTAACACTCTCTAGCCCTGTGACCTTGGACAAGTCACTTAACCCCAATTGCCCTGCCCTCCCCTGTCCAAAAAAAAAAAGCAAAAACAAACAATCCTGCAAGGACATAGAAGGGGTATTCAAGCTGGTATTGAGAAATTGGCAAATCTAAGGGCATGTCAAAGGAAGGCATTCACAGGAGAAACTTCTGTCATTACATGTGGGATCCTGAGCAAGGAACTTAAACTCTGTGGTCATCAGTCTCCTCCTCCTTAAAGTGAGGGAAGTGGACTAGAGGGCCTTCAAGGTCCCTTTTAGGCCTAAATTTATGATCCTATGTCCTATGAATATACTTTGGAAAAAGATTAAAAACAATTGTATGCACATAAATATGACAATCTTAGTGAAATGGATGAATATTTACAAAATTACAAGTTGTCCAGATTAACTGAAGAGGAAGTGAATTACCTAAATAACCCCATCTCAGAAAAAGAAATCAAACAAGCCATCAATGAACTCCCTAGGAAAAAATCTCCAGGGCCAGATGGGTTTACTAGTGAATTCTATCAAACATTTAAAGAACAATTGATTCCAATACTCTACAAACTATTTGGGAAAATTAGTGAAGAAGGAGTCCTACCAAATTCTTTCTATGACACAAATATGGTACTGATTCCTAAATCAGGAAGAGATAAAACAGAGAAAGAAAATTATAGACCAATTTCCCTCATGAATTTAGATGCAAAAAATTTAAATAAAATATTAGCCAAAAGACTCCAACAACTTATCACAAAAATAACTTTGATCAGGTAGGATTTATTCCAGGAATGCAAGGATGGTTTAATATTAGGAAAACCATCAGTATAATTGAGCATATCAACAATAAAACTAGCAGAAACCACATGATTATATCAATAGATGAAGAAAAGGCTTTTGACAAAGTACAACATCCATTTCTATGAAAAACACTAGAAAGTATAGGAATAAATGGAGCCTTCCTTAAAATAGTTGATAGCATCTATTTAAAACCATCAGCAAGTATTATATGCAATGGGGATAAACTAGAAGCATTTCCAATAAGATCAGGAGTGAAACAAGGGTGTCCACTATCACCCCTCTTATTCAATCTGGTACTAGAAACATTAGCAGTAGCAATAAGAGAAGAAAAAGAAATCAAAGGAATCAAATTAGGCAAAGAAGAGACCAAGCTATCACTCTTTGCAGATGATATGATGATATACTTAGAGAATCCTAGATAATCAAGTAAAAAACTACTTGAGACAATAAATAAATTTGGCAAAGTTGCAGGATATAAAATAAACCCACATAAATCCTCAGCATTCCTGTACAACTCTAATGAAACTCAACAGCAACAGATAGAAAGAGAAATCCCATTTAAAGTCACTGTAGACATTATAAAATATTTGCGAATCTACCTGCCAAAACAAACCCAGAATCTATATGATCACAACTACAAAACACTTCTCACACAAATAAAATCAGATCTAAATAATTGGAAAAATATCAATTGCTCATGGCTGGGAAATTGGGAAAGAATTTTTACAACTTGTGTCTCTGATAAAGGACTCATTTCTAAAATTTACAGAGAATTGAGTCAAATCTATATGAATACAAGTCATTCCCCAATTGATAAATGGTCAAAGGATATGAACAGGCAGTTTTCAGAGAAAGAAATTAAAGATATCTATAAGCATATGAAGAAATGCTCTAACTCACTATTGATTAGAGGAATGCAAATCAAAACAACTCTGAGATATCACATCTCTCCAGTCAGAATGGCTAAGATTACAAAACAAGAAAGTGACAAATGCTGGAGAGGATGTGGGCAAATTGGAACAGTAATGCATGGCTGGTGGAGTTGTGAACTTATCCAACCATTCTGGAGAGCAACCTGGAATTATGCCCAAAGGATTATAAATAATTTCATACCCTTTGACCCAGAAATACCACTTCTAGGGTTATATGCCAAAGAGATCATAGAAATGGGAGGAAGACCCAAATGTACCAAAATATTTATAGCAGCTCTTTTCATGGTTGCAAAGAATTGGAAACTGAAGGGGTGCCCATCAATTGGGGAATGGCTAAACAAGTTGTGGCATATGAATGTAATAGAATATTGTTGTGCTATAAGAAACGAGGAGGAGATGGATTTTATATTTACCTGGAGAGGCTTATACAAACTGATGCTGAGTGAGAAGAGTAGAATCAGAAGAAATTTGTATACAGTCACAGACACTTCATATGTGTGATGACCAACTATGGCAGACTGGACTCTTTTCAGCAATGCAGTGATATAAGTTAATCCCGAAAGACTCATGAAAGAGAGAAATTCGACATCCAGAGATATAACTAGAAAGAACTGAGCTTGAATCCTGATGGAAGCAAACTAATTGATCTTTTTCTTTTCATTGTTTGGTTTTGTTTCTTCTTTACCATTTTTCATCCCGCCTAGTACAATACACCTTTGTAATTGGACTAATGTCTAATATGAATGTATTTGCAGATCCTATACTGGACTATATGCTGTTGTGGGGGGTGGGGGTAGGGAAGTAAAGGAAATTTGAAAATCAAAAAAAGAAGAAGAAAACAATGCCCACGGCCTCAGCTGTGTATATTCTATGTCTTTAAGACTATTGTTCAGTCGTGGCAGACTGAACATACCGTCCATGGGGTTTTCTTGGCAAAGATACTGGAGTGGTTTGCCATTTCCTTCTCCCATGGATGAAGGCAAACAGAAGCTAAGTGATTTGCACAGGGTCGTACATCTAGTAAGTGTCTGAAGCCAGATTTGAACTCAGGTCTTCCTGACTCCAGCCCAGTACTTGATCCACTGAGCCACCTAGCTGGCTCCTAGGCAAACAAGGGTTAAGTGACTTGTCCAAGTTCAAACAGCTAGTAAGGGTTTAAGGTCAGATTTGAACTCGGGCTTTCCTGACTTCAGGCCTGGCACTTTATCCACTGAGCTATCTAGTTGCTTTCTGTCTTTAAGATACAAAACCATAAAATTGACTCCCAAGGTCATCTAGTCTAATCCATACCTGAACCATGAATCCCCTTTTTAAAATTTTCTATGAATAACTATCTAGACTTTTCCTGAAAATGTATTTCCATTGATGAGGAAATCTACTGCCTCATGAGGCAGCATATTCCAGTTTTGGACAGTTCTCGGGGTTAGGAAAATTCCCTTTCTGTTGAGCCAAAATGTATCCCTGCTGTAACTTCAGCCAAGACCAATAGATATCATATTAGTTCTCTGGGGTCAAGCAAAATGCATCTAATCACTCTTTAACATGACATCCTTTCAAATACTTAAAGAGATCAGCTCTTCTTTTTTCCAGCTCTCTTGACTAATCCATGATAGGTCTTCAAGCCCTCCCACCATCTTTACCAACCTCCACATCATCACCCTCGCCCTCATCCTCAATATCACCACCACCACCATCATCATCAACATCACTACCATTTCTATGGTGCTTGAAGGTTTGTGAAGTCTAATTTTGACAAATAACTTTGTATGATTTCATTTGTTCTCATTTGTTGCTTCCTGAATTGTAGGAACTGATATTCAGATGTGATCCAATCTGATCAGAGCAAAGTAGGATGATTATTACCCTTGTTTTGGATTCTGGGGTTGTATTAATACAGAATAAAAGGTCACATTAGAATTTTGGCAATCATATCCCACTGAGTATGGTACATTAATACTCCCTAAATCTTTTCCACATAATAAGATAGCTAGGAGGCCCAGTGGAAAGAGCACTGGGCCTGAAGTCAGGAAGACTTGAGTTTAAATCCCACCTCAGACACTTACTAGCCATGTGACCCTGGGCAAGCCACTTAATCCTGCTCACCTCAGTTTCCTCATCTATAAAATGATCTGGAGAAGGAAATAGCAAACAGTGTCTTGGCCAGGAAAACACCAAATGGGGTCATGAAGAGTCAGACATGACTAAAACGACTGAACAGCAACTTTTCCACATAAACTTCTCCCTATCCTGTGTTGGGGCAGTTACTTTTTATTATCCCAGGTTACATTTGTCTTCATTATATGCCATTTTATTAAATTGAAACCATTATTCCAATACATGGATTTTCTTTTGGAAAAAGAAGAAGAATGATATGATATAATTTATCCAATCCTTTGCTAAGATCTAGATAGATAGATAGATAGATAGATAGATAGATAGATAGATAAAGTTAAGTATAGTTAAGTAACCTTGCCAAAAAAGGAATTAACGTTGGTCCAGCATAATCTATTTCTTACAAAGTCACCCAGAATGTTTGAAATCGCTATGCCCTTTTCAGAATGTTTACTAGCTGTCTCCTCCATTGAGAGCAGCTACAGGACAGTGGATAGAGTGCTGGGCCTGGAGTCAGATTCTTACTAGCTGTATGATCCCAGGCAGGTTGTCTTACCTCTATTTACTTTCCTCTTCTCATCACTAAAATGTGGATATTAACAGCACCTACCTCCCAGAGGTCTAAAGTATTTAGCATGGTGCCTAACATGTAGTAAGCACCATGTAAATCAAGGTTAGCTAACTACTGTTATGCTTTCATAATCTACCCCAGGCATTTCCTGGGAATTTAGGGCTTGCTTGCTGCCTTATAGTTTTCAGGCACCATAATCTCCTGTTGTTTTGTTTTGTTTTTTTAATTGAGACATTTCTTCTTTTCAAGTCCTGTGGTACATTACTCATTCACCACAACATTGTACACATCACCAACAATAAATCAGCAATCTCATCTACCAGTTCTTGCAGTATCTGAGGATATGGTTCATCTGGCCCAAGGGATTTTAATTTGTCAAGGGTAGCTTAATGCTCTCTTGCTATCTCCTTATTTGTCTTAGGTGCTGTTGAGTTTTCATGTCCAACTCTTTGTGATCCTGTTTGGGGTTTTCTTGGTGGAGATATTGGAGTGGTTTGCCATGACTTTCTCCAGCTTGTTTTACAGACGAAAAAACTGAGGCAAACAGGGTTAAGTGACTTGCCCAGGGTCACACCGCTAGTGAGGGTCTGAGGAAAGATTTGAAATTACATTCTCCTGCCTCCAGGGCCAGCACTATATTCACTTCATCATCTGGCTGCCCTATTTGTTTTAGGTATCTACTCCCTATTAACCTCATCTTGCTTTGGTGAGAATTTCATCTCTCAAAATAAGTAAGCTTTAAGAGAAACTGCTAGGATTAAATTTTGATCAAAAGGAAGAACTGTTTGATGATATTAGAGGAAAAAAAGAACATATTTAAAGCTCTTCTATTTAAGAATGGGGACACAAGTCACTATGAACTAACTGAATTTCTTAGGCTTTTAGAAAAGGTGTCAAAGAGTCAATAAGAAAACAGCGGAACATCTAGGCGGCACAGTGAATAGAGCACCTACCCTGGAGTCAGGAGGACCTGAGTTCAAATCCAACCTCAGACACTTAACACTTATTAACCATGTGACCTTGGGCAAGTCACTTAACTCCAATTGCCCTGACCCCCAAAAAAGAAAGAAAACAGGAAAATCATAGTTATAAGACAACTCAAAAGGGGTGTGCTTGACTCACAAACAAAATTCTAGCCATGCAGTAACTAATGTTAATAACAAGAAAAGAGGGGGAAGGGGTAGCCAAAGAGACTAAAGTGGAAAGGGAGATTTCTTCTGAGCTTGGATTGTACAAAATGGGAATAAAGCCACAAAGCAATATGAAATGTTGACACTGAAATGTAAGAACAGTGTAAGTAAGTCCAGAATGATCTGAGACACTGTTGTTGTTTGGTGGTGGTGGTGTTTTGCCCTTCCTTTTTGAAGAGGACCAATAAAATCATAGGTATTGTCTTAACTCATGGGTGAATTAAGTGAGGCAGAGTTGCACAAAGTCATCAGCCTCACTCACTCCTCCATGGTCATCAAAGTCTAGTGGCAAGGCAAAAGTCAGGATGATTGGTGATAGCCCAGGATGCAGTGGATGATGCTGGTCTCTTTGATATCTGACAAAACTGTAAGATCCCCATAGCACCTACTTCAGCTACCTTCATAGTCATTGGAATAAGTTGCTCTCATCTGCTCCTTCTGCCCATGCTTGGGGTAGACAACCCTACCCTCAACTTCACTTAGCCCATCAGCCCAGATAGGTTACTATCGTGTAGTCACTGTGCATGCTGCTCTTGGAGTCACAGGTGAAAACTGAGTGCTAGGTAGACACCAAAGGTAGAGAAGCAGCCCTGACAAAGGCTCAGCCAACCCTCACACCAGAGGTACTAGTCCTCCTCGAACATCCCATACACCCCATACATCCCACTTATGATCTGAGATTTACAAAAAAGGCCAAAGAAAATAAAGACTTTTATGATATTCTCTACTAATATGCTATTCTGGTGCCTCATTAAGACAACAAAGGTGACCTCAAGCTCTCAAAGGCAAGATCAGGCTGGTCCTACCAAACTGGAAAGGCTTCAGATGTGGACCTAATGATGTCTGTTGTCTGATGATAAGTATAACTGCTTTTAGAAAAACTCATTTTCAGGTTGACCAAGGAGTGGTGAATTTTTTGGCCACAACAACTCTTAAAAGTCATCTAAAAAGTTCTATGTCAGCAAATAGACGAGAGATCCTTAAGGAACTGAATCATTTTGGAGGTATATTTGGAACAAGGAATAAAACAACAAAAGACTGATGGGAAGCAGAATTCAATTTCTGATTGCTCCTAAAATGTCTCAAAAAGAATAATCTTCAAAGTAGAAAAAGTATAACAAAAGTAGTTAATATGGAACTGAAGCCACAGATACATAAGCCAGAGGTAGTAAGAGACTACCTAGTTTCTTTTAATGAGTTTAAGTCTCCAACCTAGACCAAATACAACCTAGAACATTTAAAGAACTTATCAATGAGACCACAAACCATTGTCGTTAATTTTTTTTAAAGCAATGGAGAATAGAGGAAGTGATGGAAAAAATAAAGAGAGAGAAATATTGTCCTGGTTTTCAAAAAGGGAAAGAAAGGAGATTTCAGAAAATATAGAGCAGTGAGACTGTCTACTTCTCTCTATCCATTGTGCCATTTCTACAATTCTATCCTTTTAATGTAGCTAATTTTTTTAAACCAGGCCTCTAATTTTGCTGGCATAGGAAATTCTCCCTACCATTACAGTTGAGCATCTACACTTCATGGTCTTCCGACGTTTCCTAGGACATTGCAAGATAAAGTGATTTGCAGGGTCACACAATAAGTCAACAGTAAATCTTTTTGAAAATGTATATATTTATTTATTTTTAGTTTTCAAGATTCACTTCCATAAGATTTTGAGTTCCATATTTTCCCCCGTCTCTCCCCTCCCCCCAAAACAGTATGTAATTTGATATAAGCTCTACATATGTATTCATATTGAACTTATTTTCACATTAGTCATGTTGTAAAGAAGAATTAGAACCAATGGGAGGAACCACAAGAAATAAGAAACTAACAAAAAAGAAAAAAAGAGAGAGAGAAAGTAAATAGTATGCTTCTATCTGCATTCAGACTCCATAGTTCTTTTTCTGGATGTGGACAGCATTTTCCATCATGAGTCCTTTGGAACTGGAGTTGTCTTCGATCTTTGCATTGCTAAGAAGATCTAAATATATCAAAGTTGGTCACAGCACAATGTTGAGGTTACTACGTACAATGTTCTCCTGGTTCTGCAGTTCATTCAAGTCTTTCCAGGTTGTTCTGAAGTCTGCCTGCTCATCATTTCTTCACAATAGTATTGCATTACATTCATATACCAAAATGTCTTCAGCCATTCCTCAACTGATGGGCATTCCCTCAATTTCCAATTCTTTACTACTACAAAAAGAACTGCTATAAATACTTAAATATAAATAAAAGAACATGTGGGTCCTTTTCCCATTTGTATGATCTCTTTGAGATACAGACCTAGAAGTGGTATTGATGGGTCAAAGGGTACGCACAGTTTTATAGCTCTTTGGTTATAGTTCCAAATTGTACTCCAGAATGATTGGCTCAGTTCACAACTCCACCAACAGTGCTCCAAACAAAAATGTTCCAATTTCCCACATCCTCTCCAACATTTATCATTTTCCATTTTTGTCATATTAGCCAACCAGATAGGTGTGATGTGGTACCTAGAGTCATATGCATTTCTCTAATCAATAGTGATTTAGAGCATTTTTTCATATAACTATAGATAGACAGCTTTAATTTCTTCATCTGAAAACTGCCTTCAACAATAAATCTTAACACAGGTCTTTCCACTTCTGAGGATGGCTCTCTATCTGTAACTCCTCACTGTCTCTCTACAGGTTTACTCAGTCAGGGATAGGTAGTAGATAGAGTATAGCTGGGTTTTCCAAGGGAGGCATTTGGCAAGATCACTTAAACCTTTGTGGCCAGTGTCAAGAAATGGGAGCTTAATGTTCAGAGAACTAGTTGAATTTGTAACTAGTTGAATGGTGTTAATGCATAGAATATTATCAGCCTGAAGAGATGTCTATACTGTTTTGCTACAGGGCTCTGCTCTAAGCCTTATCCTGCTCAACAAGAAAAGGATTCAGAATAGGACTATATATCTATAGGTAGATAGATAGATAGATAGATAAAATAATAGATAGATAGATAGATAGATATACAGCTAGGTGGCACAGTGGATAGAATGCCAGACCTGCAGTCAGGAAGACTCATCTTCCTCAGTTCAAATCTGGCCTCAGAAACTTACTTCCTGTGTGACCCTGGGAAAGTCACTTATCACTGCCTCCATTTCTTCATCTGTATAATGAGCTGGAGAAGGAAATGGCAAACCACTCCAGTATCATTGCCAAGAAAACCCCAAATGGAGTCACAAAGAGCTGGACACAATTGAAAAACATTAACAACATATATGGGTGTAAATACACACACAGACATATAAAGAGACATGTGCATATATATGTTTTATGTATATATACATATATATACACACACACACACATATGTCTATGTACATATATACTTGTATATGGCCAATAAAGGAATTTGTTTTGTTTGACCATATTTGTTAAAAGGAATTTTTTTGACATTTCTCTTTTTCCTCTCAATGGTATATGGAATAGGAAGTAGACAAAATATTTCTCTTCATTAAAAAAATAAATAAAATAGAGAAGTGGGGTTCTCCAATGTGGTATGTTGCCTTTCAGAGTAGGTCACTTTATTGTTTTACTTAATTGTTTTGCTTTTTACAAGGTATCTTTCACAGAGTGAAAGCAATTACAAGTTTTTGTGATGTAAAAACAAAGCATATTAATTTTTTTAAAAAGAAATTTAATAAACATAAATGTAAAGTTCAAAGATATCGGCATCACAATTACAAGATGGTGGAGACTTGGCTAGTTTGCAGTTCGTGTGAAAAAGCTCCAGGGATTTTGGTGGACCTCAAGTCCAATATGAGTCAACAGTATGTTATGGCTGCCAAAAAAGCTATTACCATTGTAGGTTATATTAAGAAAGGCATAATGCCAAGAACACAGGAGGTGATAGTTCCTCTGTACTCTGTACTAGTCTGATTACATGAGATTGAATATGTTAGTTTCTTTAGCAGCTTCACAGTAGGGTAGATAGAGCACTGTGCCCAGAATAAGAAAGACCTGAGTTCAAATCTTCCCTCTGACACTTACTAGCTGTGACCCTAGGTAAGTCACTTAATCTCTATTTGTTTCAATTTTCTCAACTATAAAATGAAGATACTAATAGCATTTACCTCCCGAGGTTGTTGGAAGGATCAAATGAGATAGTATTAGTAAAGCATTTAGTATAGTAATTGTTTGCTATAATTTCCTAAAATTGTTTACTAAAAATGCACATTAAAAATAAAGGACATGGGGTGGCTATGTGGTGCAGTGAGTAGAGCTCCGGCCCTGGAGTCAGAAGGACCTGATTTCGGATCCAGCCTCAGACACTTAACACACACACAAACAAAAACCTAGCCATGTAACCTTGGGCAAGTTACTTAACCCCAATTGCCCTCCAAAAACAAAAAAAAATAAAATAAAAATAAAGGACATATGATGAAAGATGTTCTCTCCATCTGGAGAGAGAATTGATAAATAGAAGTATGTATAGAATCATTTTACATATATTATGCCTATCTATAATGGTAGCCATCTCTAGAATAGGGTAGGGAGAAGGAAATAAGAAAAAAAGACATTTACATAACTTGTATACTTGGAGGGAATAGCAAGTTGCATATGGTAGATTTGCAGTTTCATGGGCAACCATCATTGTTATTGTATTGTGTTATGGAAATACTTGTTTTGTTCCATGTATTGAAAATAAAATAAATTTAAAATGAATAAATAGATAATTATTTACTGCCTTTACTTCTGGTAATATACTTTAAGAATGACATTGGCAAGGGTGGCTAGGTGATGCAGTGAATAGAGTACCAACCCTGGAGTCAGGAGGACTTGAGTTCAAATTCGGGCTCAGACATTAACTCTAGCCATATGACCTTGGGCAAGTCACTTAACCCCAATTGCCCTGCCCTCCCCCCTACAAAAAAAAAAAAAAAAAGAATGACATTGGCAAGCAGGAGAACACCCAGAAGAATGCCATGCTTTACGAGGATCATTTGAAGAAACTGGGGACGTTTAACCTGGAAAAGGAAAGTCTTCTTGGAGATGTGATACTTGTCTTAAGGTATTTGAAGGACTATCATTTGTAGAAGAAGAAATAAACTTGGGAGGTTTTTTGTTTGTTGATTTGGGATTGGTTGGTTTGTTGGTTTGGGATTTTTTCCTGTTTGGCCCTAGAGAAGTAAATCCAACAGTACAGAGTTAGGTTTAATGTAAAGGAAAATTTATTGATATTTAGAGGACTTCAGGAAAAACCTGGATGATGATTTGTTGGGAAAGTTATAGAGGGCATCCCTGTTCAGATAAGGCTTGGACTAAATGACCTTCAAATGACCCTTCCAACTCTGACAGGCTGTGATTCTGTCAACTCCGTGAAACCTTGGTTGTTCCCAAAGATAAACTGCTGGAGTACCTTGTATTGTTCATACTGTACTTTGCATAAGCTGCCACATACTATAGATGTCTCATAAGATTATCATGGACTCTAAAGACTGGGAAAAACTTCAGGGAACTTTTAAGGTCCCTTATTTTACACAGGATGAAACTGACATCCAGAATACATGATCATGTTTTTATCTGTCCTACTATAGGGCAAGTTCCTTGAGAACCAGGACTGGATATCATTATTTGTATCTACCCATAGTGCCTATAGCATAAGAATCAAGTGGAAGAGAGAATAGCTCAATAAATATTCGTTGAACTAAAGGTTTAAAAAATGAATTTTTTAAAATGCTTCTACTCATTTCTATCCCATGATTTAGCAATGTTTTGTATTCCTAAATAAAGGAAATTTCTGTGTAGATTTCAAACTTTACTTTCCATTTTAAAAAAATTTTGAGGGCCCTAAAGAGCTTTTGTTTATGTGGGCTATATCTATTATTGCATCTATTATGGGAGTTATATCTATATTAGAAATTAAAACATCTTAGTATTATTATGAAAATAGTTTTGGCTTTGCAGACCCCTTGAAAGGGTCTTGGAGACCCCACACTTTGAGAACCACTGGTATAGATTGTGGTTGATTTACCTAGTATGGGAATTAAGTACTGAAAAGGAAAATAAGTCATTTTGTCATTCTTATTTTAGAGACCAAGGATATCATTTTTTTCCCAATGAATCACAACTGATGAATTGTTATTTCCTGTGTGGCTTTAAAGAAAGGAATAACATTCCTGCGTGTGAGCAAGTACTTTCATTTGAAATGTGTTGCATGGTTATTGCTTTCCACAGTCTTTCCACAGGACAAGACACAGTTAAGAAGTGTCTAATCAGTATACTCTTACTTGTCCTTGATAATGAAAGTGAGTCAGAGGGTAGGAAATCCTTTAAAATGTCGATCATGCTCACAATAATAACAACAACTAAAAGCTTGACTTGAAGAGGCTGCACGTGTGTCACCCAAATTCTGGGCTGGTTTTTTGTTTGTTTTTTATTAAGGGGAGGGAGCAGTTTGTGAACAGTAAATAGTAAAACAAGTTTGCATGCCCTGACCACATGCCAATTAACCAAAGGCAAAATAGTCAACCCAATCGAACCCATCATTAGTTTTAATTAAGCACTTAATGTTTCAGATACCATGTTAAACCCTGAGGATTTAAAGAAGAAAGTAAAACATTCTTGGAGTGTCTTGGATGGCAGGAGCAAGCCACCCTTGGGGTCTGGAGAATGGGTAGAGTTCATGCCAATGTGGGAGAGACTGGAGAACCTGCTTCTGAAACAGTTGTGATGAACAGTAATGGAGATGCCTTGGAGAAAGTTGAGCATGCAGAAACATTTTCCACTCTGCTAACCATATTCATTGGATTTCTTCAAAAGGGCACCAATGACTAAAGACTTCTCCATTCGTTCTATTTAGTTGCTTTAACCCTGGTGTGACTCCTTTGCTGACAATCTGATAAGAAACAATGTTGCAAAGGTAGAGTCTTTGAAGTTTGGGGCCCTCCCACTAAGACTAAAATGTGGCCCCCTGAAATGGCCCTTGGTCCTTGACCTCTGTGATTATTCTTTACTGTTCTATGTGAAAGGATTGGAGACTGATGTTGGGAGTTTTGAAAGGTCAGAAGAACATTCCAACATCCAGGTTTTTGCAGCCAACTCAGCATCAATACCCCAAGGAGGAAGGAGGATCTTTCAGGGGTGACCTGAACTCATGATGCAGCTGAACAGTAGCTGAGAAAAGGACTTATCAAACATTCACCCCACATCTGTATGTAAACTTAGTGGGACCAATGTCATGTAGAAACTATGCTAAACTGATTCTTCCCAGAGACCAAGGTTGGAAAGAGAAAATTATGTCCCAAAACTGTTGGAAGGAAATATTGTGATTTTGTCCTTGCTTTATCATTGAATATCCCTATGTAAAAGTTAATTGATGTTAAGTGGGATGCTAAGTCCCTGGGACCTAACATTTGGGGGAAGGAGGGAACACAACAGGTTAGAACTTGAGGTGATGGCTGTAGACAAGAGAGATAGCCCAAATCCCTAAGGTACCAAGAAGACCTGGTTTCAGGGCCTGCCTCATCTTCTTAGTTACTGGGCAATCGGGGAAAATCGCTTAACATCTGTGAACCTGTTTCTTCATCTATAAAAGGGAGGATGATGGCACCTATCTCAGGGGCTGTTATAAGGATCAAATAAAATTATAAACGTGGAGTGCTCTGTGATCTTTAAAATGCTGTATAAATGCTAGCTGCTGCTGCTGTTGTTGTTGTTGTTATGAATAAAGAATGTCATTAGGGAAACATATGGTAACATGTAACAGATAAACAGCCTAAGTGCTAGAAAGGGCTAGGCATGTTGGTACAAGGCTGTAGTCCTTGCTACTTGGAAGGCTGAGGCTAGTGAATTGCTTGTGTTTGAGAGATCTGTAGTAGAGGTAAGGTAGATTAGGTGTCCACATCTATTGACATCAATATGATGTCAATACCCACCACAAGGCTGCCTAAGGAGGGACAAAACATCCAAGGTCAGAAATAAAGCAAGTCAAAAATTTTATAACAATCAGCAATGGGATTGGACCTATGAGGGAAGGAAGGAAGGAAGAAAGAAAGAAAGGAAGGAAGGAAGGAAGGAGGGAGGGAGGGAGGGAGAGAGGGAAGGAAGGAAAGAAAGAAGGAAGAAGGAAAGAAATGAAACAGTTGACAATCCCTTATGATATTCTTGTGGATGAGATGGAAAGAATGTGGACAGGATATGAATGGATGCACAGATGGTTGAATAATTTGTCCAAAGAATGCTAATTAATGTATTGCTACAAGTCCAGTAGAAGGTGTCTAGTGGCATGAAACAGCTTTATTCTAACCCCTGAGAAGTTCTCACCCAAATAAAATTTAACTGGAATAAATGTGAAATCCTAAACCTAATTTTTTTTTAAGTTGAGATACACAAGCGTAGGATGGGACATTATGTGAAAAAAAGACCTGGATGTTTTAGGTTACTACAAATTCAGCATGAGGACACAGAACAGTGTGGCTACTCAGAATTATCAGGATGATTTTACACTGCATAACCTGACCTCTTCCTACTTTTCCAGTCTTCTTATAGTTTCCTCCCCTACAAGTACCTCTAGGATTCAGCTATACAAGCCTATTTTATTCTTCTGTAATGTTAATGGAATAGGAAGATCTTCCTTGTCCATTAATAGGCCTATGTGACCACATGTCCCCTTTCTCCTTGGAACAGGAGCCATGTTCCCAGGTCTAAAGATACACAGGTGCTTCAATCACAAATGTCTTGCTGCTTTCACAGCTGTGATACATCCTGAGTCACACAGAGCCCATTGGGGGAGAAACTTGCCTAAGGGGGAGGCTTGCTTACAGGAGGTCTTCACACCTTTTGGTACTAGGCACTGAGTCATAAGAATTGTGGTGCCTTCTGGCTCTGAGCCTATTAGTTGAAAACTATATATACACTGGGAAGTTGGTATTTTACTTTGGGGGTTCACTTATGAGAAGGATCTTTTGATTCACTGGACAGGACTCTGAGTATCCATTTGTTAAGAGCCCTCCAACTACTCAGATATTGGTGCTCTCTGGGTCTATGGAGGGGGTTGTATTACTTTATTTAGACAGTTGGAGCCTAGTCTATTGGATTCTTTCTTATATGTCTTATCTGTACTTATCTGTTTGTTAATTAAAGTTAAGATCATTAACCCCTTTTAAAGCTGTCTTTACTTTAGAAAAACAGATCAAAGAACCTATGCTAGCAGGCCATCCTGGGTGTTCGAGGGTACTTGCTAATACACTTTCATACAGAGTTCTACATGGGGTTGCTTTATGAATAGTTGTTAAAGCACTGAACGTGGAGTTGGAAAGACTTGAGTTCAAATCCTGCCTCAGACACTAATTAGGTAACCCTGAACAGGTCACCTAACTTCTGGGTTTGGCTTCCTCACCTATAAAACTGGGATAATAAGGGGCGGTTAGGTGGCGCAGTGAATAGAGCGCCGGCCCTGGAGTCAGAAGGACCTGAGTTCGGAGCCGGCCTCCGACACTTAATCCACACAAAAAAAAACCTAGCCGTGTAACCTTGGGAAAGTTACTTAACCCCAATTGCCCTAAAGGGGCGGCTAGGTGGCGCAGTGAGTAAGAGCACCGGCCTCGGAGTTGGGATGACCCGAGATCAAATCCAGCCTCAGAAAATGAGCACCCACGCATAAATAATGACTAGCCATGTAACCTTGAGCAAGTTACTTAACCCCAATTGCTTTATAAAAAAAAAAAAAAACTGGGATAATAGCACCTACCTTATATGGCTATTGTGAAGATCACATAAGATAACATATGTAAAGCACTTGATACATGCTAGCTATTACCGTTATCTCCAACTTCTGTACCTTTGCTTTAGCTGTGCCTCATGCCTAACAATGCTCTTGAAGGATTCCTCTACTTCTTAGTTTCTTTGGCTTTCTTCAAAACTCAACTCAAATCCTACTTTTCACAAGAGATTCTTCTTGTCCCACTTGGCTACTGGGGTTTTCCCCTCTGAGACTACCTTCTACCTATATGTGTCTAGTAATGTATATGTTTCTGCCCACCTTAGACTGTAAGCTCCTTGAGGGCAGGGACTGTTTTTGCATTTCTTTGCATTACCAACAGTTAGCATAGTGCCTAGAACACAGTAGGCACTTAATAAATGCTTGACCGATTGACAATATTAACATAATAATAAAGATGATGATAAAACTAATATTTTCAAGGTTCTTTCATCCCCATTCTCTCATTGAATTCCCCTAATAGTAATTCAAATTGCAGGTAACACAAAGGTAAGTAGACAATAGCTTAATATGACGATCATTTGCCCATAGGAGATGATATCATCAAAAATATAAATACTTTATATTCTAGTAGGGAAAGAAAACACACACAAGGAAGTAGAGGCCAGGGCAGAATATTTTCATTTATAAGTCAAAGTCACAGGGATAGTGCATGGAGTCATAAGGTAGTGAATTGACAGACCCTTTCCAGAATAAATGGTAGGTAGTATTGATCTGGTTGTAGTTTTCAGAGCAAGAGATGGTGCCCTGCATGATGGTAGAGAAGATGCAAAGATGGTCTGAGTGGGAAGTTAGATGGGATGAGAAGGGAAGAAAAAAGGGGAAAAGAAATTTACATGATAATTTTATTATGTATTTAAAAGGAATAGCAAGTTGTACATAATAGATTTGCAATTTCACACACAATCATCTTTTTTATTATACTGTGTTATGAAAATTCTTGTTTTATTCCATAAATTAAAAATAATTTTTTTAAATGTCTACCTAGAGGTGTCATAGGAGCACAGACTTAGATCTACAAGGTCCCTGGGAAACCTCAATCAGGTGGCAAGGTAACCTGACCACGGGACAGAATCGGGCCTTGAACACAGTTTGCTGACTCCAAGTGTGTTGCTTTTCCCACTACCACGCTGCCCAGTATTTCACACAGTCTGTCTTGTACCCTTTGCATGAACATACCTAGTATCTTAAATCTAGAGATAGAAGGCATTTTAGAGACCATCTACTCCAAGACCTTATTTTACATATAAGGAAATTAAAGCCCAGAGGGGTTAATTAACTCCCCCAAGGTCACACAGTCAGAAAGTGTCAGAGAGATGCTTTTGAACCAAGGTTCTCTGACTCTAAAGCCTGTTCTTTCCAATGTAGCATGCTTTTTTCTTTTGAGGAGGGGAGGCAGGGCAGAGTTAAGTGACTTGTTCAAGGTCACACAGCTAGTAAGTGTTAAGTGTCTGAGGCCAGAGTTGAACTCCAGTCCACCTGACTCCAAGGCCGGTGCTCTAGTCCCTGTGCCACCTAGCTATCCCAGCATGCTTCTTTAAGAAGGTTTTTTTAAGTCCCTTATTTTCCTTTAATGAAGAAACAAAATAATGCCAATAACTTATTTTTAAAACATTTTAATAAAAATAGCTAGCATTTATACAGCACTTCAAGGTTTGCAAAAATATTTTAACATACATGGTTTCCTTTGATCACCACAATAACCCTGAGAGGTAGGTATTGTTATTATGACCATTTTATAGGCTACATTCAATGGACAAATCTAGAACTTTTGTTTGTTTAGTTGTTTTTCAGTCATGTCCCATTCTGTGTGACTCCATTCAGGGTTTTCTTGGCAGAGATACTAAAGTGAATTGCCATTTCTTCTCCAGCTCATTTTACAAATGAGGAAACTGGGACAAAAAGGGTTAAGTGACTTGCCCAGGGTCACACAGCTAGTAAGTGTCTGAGAGTGAATTTGAACTTGAGTTTTCTTGTTTCTGGACCCATCTAGCTGCCTAAAGATCAAGTACTTGCTGTGTGCAAATGCAAAAGCAACACATCACTTACCCTCAAGGAGCTTATGTTCTAGTAGGGAAAGAAAATACATACAAAGTAGTGGTGACCAGGGCAGAATATTTTCATTTTTGAGGTTGAAGTCACAAGGATAGTGTATGGAACAACGAGGTAGTCAATTGACATACTCTTTCCAGAAGAAATAGCAGAATTGATCTGATTGCAGTTTTCCAAGCAGAGGTGGAAGGGTTGGGAGAGCCTGGGTATGTGGTGCAAGGATGACTGAGTGGGAAGTCAGATAGGATGGGAAGCATGTAAGTTTAGGACCTTGATCTTCTGATCAAAGCTTTTCATATTCAAAGTAATACATTCTGAACTCAATTAATGCATAACAATTTCCTGAGTTACTATTGTGTGCCCTGTACTGGTAGGTCACCAAAGCATCATAAGACACACTCTCTGGCCACCACCAGCTTCTAGTTGTCCTAGATATGTATAAGATGTGTGTAGAACAATCTCAGAACAAGCCAACTGCCCTAGAAACAATCAGAAAACAGGACAGTGATGCTTCTCTAAGTTCCAGGGATCTTTTCATGCTACAATATTGTTCTGTCATAATAGTCCCATTTTCCATTGGTGAATTCCTTTTGGAGCCCTCATTTTGGGGATGGGTCCAGATAGGCCCCACCTTTTTGTGTTGTTTTCCCCTATTAGAATATAATCTCATGGAGGGCAGGGATTTCTTCTTGCTTCTATTTGTATCCCCAGTGCTTAGCAGGGTACCTGGTATATATCAGGCATTAAATGTTTGTTCAAAGTGTATTCCCTGTGTGGTCCCAGTAATTTGTTATTGTTGTTGTTTGTCCTTCATTCTGGAAGAGGACCAGTAAAGACATCTTGATTTGCAAGTGCACTTGATTTAAGTGAAGCAGAGCTGTGCAAGGGTCATAAACCTTACTTTCTCCCCAACAGTCATCGGAGTCCTGTGACAAGACACGGGTTAAGAGGACTAGAGATGGCACCAGATACAATGGGAGGCCTTGGCCTTGTTAAGCTAAGGCCTTTCCCAGATCACAGTTTATCTAAAGAAATGACCATTCAGTATTAAAGGTTAGGTGAGAATGGAGGCAAAAGATGGTCTAGTTCATCTTCACAAAAGAATCAATCTGGGAGGGAAAGATCCCCAGAGTTTCTGGCCAGAACAGAAACAACTGCTGTTTACATTCACCTTAAACCATCAAAACCCAATCAGCAAGTGAGGCTGGAGCAGTGATGTATTATTGGCCAATCAATGAAATTTAGAGAGATTTGTGTTTAATGGCACAGCCAACTAGCTTTATTTGAATCATAATGGGCTTTATCAAAGCCTGGTTTTTCAGAGCTATACTTCAAGAAATCATAAATAAAAACTATATGAGACAAAAGAATTAATTATTCCAGTTTTTCTTTTTAAAATGATAGAAGGGAAGAAAAAAGTCTAGCATCAAAAAGAGTTGGAGAAGATAGAGTTTTGACATTGGAACTAAGATGTTGATATTGAATCATGAGAAGATATCATGGTTCTTTACCCAGGAATATACTTTATAAAATGTGGCAACCCCAGCACTGTCATGATTCACTTTATTTGCTTAAGAGACACCCAGAACTGGAATTGCTGGGGTGTGGATGACTGCCTTGTAGGACAGCGTGCTGGCAGAGCTTAGAAAAGAAATCTGCAGATAGGAATGTTGACTGTCTCAGCCCTCTGACATCAGTCCTCCCTCCAAGCACCAATTCAGTTGGCAGCTTTAAAGAATCTTTCCCCCTGGTATGATGACACCAGCTTGTCATCAGAAAAGGAAAATCCATAGAATTCCTAATGACATAAATGTGCATACTTCATAAATGAGAGTTTCTCATTTTGAGTTAGTCTATTTTTTAAGGTATTGTTTTCCTCAGTCAGGCTGTTGACCCTCATTTCATACTTTTCCTGCATCCTTCTCATTTCTCTTCTCAATTTTTCCTCCACTTCTCTTATTTGATTTTTAAAGTCCTTCTTAAGGTCCTCTATGGCCTGTAACCCACTCATATTTTCCTTTGGGGCTTTTGGAGCAGGATTTCTGACCTCACAGTCCTCCTCCTGTTTTATGCTTCGATCCTCTTTGCCCCCATAATAGGAGTCTAATGTTGTGTTTTTCTGTTTATTTTGTTTCCTTTGCCTTGGCATGTTGCCACTTAATTACTTGACTTTTGGGCTTGTTGCCACAGTAGGTCTCTGCCACCAGACAGGGGAGCTTCTGTCCCGAACACTGGGGTCTTAACAGCTTTCTGGCAAGCTGGATACCCACCCCATGACCTCCACCCCAGACCACAATCCAGATCCAGGGAGGTTAAAGCAAGAGCGATTACCCCCCCAAGACTGATCGCTGGATCTCCCTACAGTTCGAAGGCCAGGAGCTGGAGCTGCCACTGGAAACTGCAAAATGGTGTGTCTCCTCAGTGGCTTCTAGCCCCTAGGGGAGGAAGCCGATGTGTTCCCCAAATACTGGTCCCAAAGTCCATAGGGCACTAACCACTCACTTTGTCCTAGGCTTGTCTGTGTTGATAATTCTGGAATCACCACAGCTGCTAGTGTTCTGGGGTCCCTCCAGCCAGCTGCTGGCCCGGCCACCCTGGGGCTAAAACTGTGGCTCATGTGGACCTGGGCTCAGCTCTCCGTGCACTGCACTGCCGGCTCCCAGAGCACTGCACTGGTCCTTCCTACAGGGCTGCTGGACTGTCCTCAGTGGGAGGTTAGCTTCTCTATGTTGTTCTGTGGGTGCTGGGGCTCCAGAAGTTGTTCAGAGTCCCCCCCTACATAGTTTGGAGGTGATCTGGGGGGAGAGTGCCTTGGACATGCTGTTTCTACTCCGCCATCTTGGCTCTGCCAAGAATTTCTCATTTTAACTCTCATTATTTAGCCAATGGCTATCTAAATTTATCAGACTCAGAAAGTAAATCTAAATTAAATCAGACTTTAGAAAAGTGAGAATTTTCAATTCCTAATTCAAAAGTAAGCATAATAGAGAGATTAATGGATCTTTTTGGCAATCAAAAAAACTTGGATTCTATCATAGCTATGATCCTAAACAAATCACTCAACCCTCTAGGTTTAAGCTTCCTCTTCTGTGAAAAGAAGGGAGTTGAAACCTCTAGTAAATGGCTAAATAGATAGTGATACATGAATGTAATGTCACACCACTAAACCATATATTGATGAAAATGAAGAATTGAGAGAAGCAGGGAAGTCTTATATGAACTGATTAAGAGAAAAATAAAAAAGTAAGATGTGTGATAGCAAAAACAATGTTAATGGAAAGAATAACAATGGGGCGGCTAGGTGGCGCAGTGAATAGAGCACCAGCCCTGGAGTCAGGAGGACCTGAGTTCAGATCCGGCCTCAGACACTTACCACAAAAACTAGTTGTGTGACCTTGGGCAAGTCACTTAACCCCAATTGCCCTCCAAAAAAAAAGGCAAGAAAAAAGAAATAAAGAAAGAATAACAACATCAAAAACTAAATGCTGTGTAATCAGAATAACCAAGCTAGACTCTAAAAAGAGCTAAGATAATACAGTTACTTCCCTTCTCTGCAGAATGGATGATGGGAGAAAGGTAGGATATACTTCATATACTATTGAATTTTGTGGACATGTTGATTAGTTTTGCTGAACTGCTTTTTTCATCCTTCTGTAACATCTGTCTGTTACAGATGGCTCTCCAGATAGAGGCTGGGATGGGATATATTTGGAAATTTTGTTGTTGTTGTTGTTGTTGTTGTTGTTGTTCAGTTGTATCTGACTCTTTGTGACCCCATTTGGTGTTTTCTTGTCAAAGACACTGGAGTGCTTTACCATCTCCTTCTCTAGCTCATTTTATAGATGAGGAAACCAAGGCAAACAGGAGGAAGTGACTTTCCTAGGGTCACATAGCTAGTAAGTGTCTGAGACCAGATTTGGACTTAGATCCTCCTGACTCCAGGCCCAACACTCTATCCACTGTGCCATCTTGCTGCCCCATTTGGAAATTAAGGGTATATAAAAAGAAAAGGTATCACTAATTTTTTAAGACACTTGGATTAGAGGTCGTCTTAGGATCTGTCCAGGATTTTATTCTATGATTCTATGAGTCAAAAGGATTTGAAATCTCCAAATGCATTAGTATTTCACATATAGCACAAAATTTAACTTCTCTCTTTTACAGTCATTTAAGCTATAATGGCATCTATTTGCTTCTGTGCTTTCAGTTACAAATTAATCCATTTCCCACTTCCCTCTTCTCGTCTTTCTCCCTCAGGCTTTAGCCACTTTATTGCCTACTACCAGCACCTCCACCAGAGGACAGTGGAGAGAAAAGAGATTGAGGAACTCCAATTAGACAGATGTGTTCTGATTGGAGTAAGATGGGAACTTAAGAGCAAAAAACCAAAATGATTTAGGATTGTTTTGGTGTTTCACTTATCAAGATTCTATATTATCCCCATAACAGCAAATTATTAGAAGTCAACAATGCAGTTATGCAGAAATGATTATTTTTATGAAATTTAAAAGTTGCTTAAGAAATGATTGTTTTGTAAGAGCAGATTAGACATGATTTCTCAAAGTGTCTACTATTAAAAGGGCAGCTAGATGGCACAGTGGATAGAGTGTTGGGTCTGGGTTCAGGAAATCTCATCTTTGTGAGTTCAAATCTGACCTCAGACACTTAGTAACTGTGTGACTAAGTCACTGAACCATGTTTGCCTCAGTTTCCTTCATCTGCAAAATGAGCTGGAGAAGGCAATGGCAAATTGCTCCAGTGTCTTTGCCAAGAAAACCCCAAATTGCGTCACAAAGAGTTGGACACAACTGAACAAGAAGAAGTGACTTTAGAGAGAGCACTCTAAAGTGGGTGATGAGGTCAGAAGCCAAATTGCAAAGGGATGATGAGTGAGAATAAAGAAAGTGGAAGCAATAAGCATAGACAAATTTTTCTAAGAATTTAAGTAAGAAAGGGAGGAGAGATTCTATCTAGCAAGAGTGGTAGGATGCATTCATTGAATCAGTTATTTTTGTTTAACTGTTTTTCTATGTTGTTGTTACTCAGTTGTGTCCAACTCCTCAGGACCCTTGTTGGAGTTTTCTTGGCACAGATACTGTGGCCATTTCCTTTTCCAGCTCATTTTACAGATGAGGAAATTTAGGCAAACAGGGTTAAATAAATTGCCCCGGGGTCACAGAGCAATAAGTGTCTGAGACTGGATTTGAACTCAGGAAGATGAGCTTCCTGATTCCAGGTCCAGTACTCTATCCACTGCACTAGCCAGCTTCCCTTATTTTCTATGTTACAATGGAATAAGTAGATATATTAGGAAATTACTGTGACCAAAGGGTATCAATAAGCCTAATTTCTTTCCCCCAAGCTTCCCTCAAAGACTTAACAATCATTCCAGAAATCCTTTCCAATACCTAGTAACATTCAGTGTCAGGAAATTCTTCTTCACATCTGACCTGAAGCCTTTAGGCTATCGTTTAAACTCTTTTTTTTATGTTATATCTTCATTAGAGATGAAGAACAGACGCCATGATCCCCATTGGTCCAAAAGACATAGCAGTTCTCCATGAAGTGAGCTACAATATTTCTTCTTTTCTGGCAAATAAAACCAGACCCAACATTAGCAGAGGCTTCTATGTGGTACAATATATCCATCTCAGTATATATATTCATTCTCTTGGGAACCTCTAAAGTAAGGTACTCTTTTTTTCTCATGGGAAATTATAGTTGAGTGCTTTTTTTTTCCTGTCTGCATCAGAAAGGCACATTATGGGAAACCCACAATTAACTTTACCTTGACCGGGTAAAGGAGATCGAGTACTGAAAGTCCTTGTTATATAGCAGAGAGAGCAGGGCTCCCACGGCCCAGGGAGGACAATGGAATCTACTATGAGTGCTTAGGGCCCCACTGTAGTAACTTAGCAACAGATATTTACTTCCTGTTATAAAAAAATGGGTGCTATAAAACCATGAGCACCTTCATGATGAATCATATTCTGAACTCCTGTTTCTCCTTAGAAAATTATCCATCTAACACTCCAAGGTCGAACATGGCTGTCTCAAAGCAAAGCTGTACTGAGATAGGAAATTCCATATTCCAACAACAGGTCTGAATGAAAGAAAGGAAAGAAAGAAAAGATAATTCACCAAGAGACTCAAAATGTCTTCCAGTCATGCCCAGAGTAAGAAGACAGAGCCATGGCTCCAAGCCTTACCTTCCCAACACAGACTGCATTGCCTACCTCCGAGTAAGAGAGAGGCAGCCTGTGGGGAAGAAAGGGCAGTTCCAGAAGCTGTTGTTATGAAAGACCTGGAGCCTATGTTTTTGCCCATAAACCCCTCAGCCCATCACCAACCTCCCTCACCTAGGCAAAGTAGGTTGGACTGTCCCACACAGCCCTCAAACTGTGCAATAAATATTTACTTTTTGTGGCTTCCTCTGGTGGCTTCCTTCCTTTCCCTTTGCTATTCATCTCAATCTGGTTGTGGAGGGACAGGAGATGGATAGGTCAGGGTCAGAAGGTTGGGAACAGTGTGATTTGCTTCTGGTCCATCTTTCCCTTCGGGATGGGCCTTTGTGCCACCACCACCGCCACCCTACATTTTGTTTTAGCCACTCCAAAAGTGTCTACATAGTAATCAGGAAACTCCAATCTCTCTTTTCAAGACGCAGGGCACCCTGTCAAAAAAGACTCAAATAAGAGAAATTTACATCATAAATTTAAAACGAACCTTGAGCAGAATTGCTCTCATTCCTGTCTTTCAAGTAGCTTCATGGAGACAGATTACAACACTGTAATCAACCGAAAATACTCCAGAATGATGGCAACTAATGACTGTACCTTATCCTCACATAGCACCTGTCCTGTGGTTCAAAGGGCTAGACAGTTTGTCTGGAATTGATCTAATTATTCTCCACAGATGGTTTATAAGAAAGCCATAAATATGCATTTATGACACGTGAATTTACTTTCCACATTTGTATCTTCCACAGTTCCTTGCACAAAGATCAAGGAGTTATAGGAAACATCTCATCCATAGTAGGAACTCAATGAACATGCTTTGAAAGAGAGAGATACATGTATGTCGTCTATGCCCTTAGCTTTGTACAAAGTGCTCTGCTGTGAGAGGTCATAGGATGACAGATTTACATCTGAAGAAATCTCAATGAACATCTATTCCCAACCCCACATTTTATAGATGATAAAGTGGGACCTAGGAAGGGTATGACTTTCCCAAGGTCTTAGAGGAAATAAATATCGAAGTAAGAATCTGACGCTCCACTCCCATAGGCAGAGCTCCTTTCTTGCCTCCCAATACAAAAGAACTACAAAACTATCCTCCATGAGCTTCAAATATAATTGGAGAGGCAAGACTTTAATATGAAAAAATTAAAGATCTATGTAAAATAATAGCTAGTGTTTATATGGTGCTTTAGGGTTTGCAAAGGATTTTACAAGTATTATCTCATTTTATCCTTATATTAACTCTGGGAGATAGGTGCTGTTATTATCCCCATTTTACAGGTGATGAAAATGAAGGAAACAAGTCAAGTGACTTGTCTAGTGTCACACAGCTAGTAAGTGTCTAAGGCTGGATTTGAACTCAGGTCTTCCTGATTTCCCATCCAATGCCCTATCCATTGTATCATCTAGCTACCTGAACAAAATAAAGAGTATGGTTAATAAGTGTTATGGGAAGGCCAGAGAAAGGGAGATATTCATAGTAGTAGTAGTAGTAGTAGTAGTAGTAGTAGTAGTAGTAGTAGTAGTAGTAAGTAGTAGTAGTAGTAGTAATGAGTTGAGGAATCAGCAAGCATTTATTAAGTGCCTACAAAATGTCAGGCAATGTGTTAAGCTTGGAGATATGAAGGCAAATGTGAAAAACATCCCTGCTGTCTTAAAAGAGTTTAAAGTATATTACTACTAATTTTGTTGTTGTTCAGTTGTTTTTCAGTAGTGTCTGACTCTTTGTAACCCCATTTAGGGCTCTCTTGGCAAAGGTACTAAAATGGTTTGCCATTTCCATCTCTAGCTCATTTTACAGATGAAGAAACTGAGACAAATGGGGCTAAGTAACTTGCCATGGGTCACATGGCTACTAAGCCTCTGAGGCTGGATTTGGACTCAGGAAAATGAGTCTTCCTGACTCCAGGCTTAACACTCTGTGCACTGCAACACCTCGATGCCCTATTAATATTAATATTAACTCATTTATGTAGAATTCTAAACTGGTAGCATGGTGAAGCAGATGGAGTCAGACAGACCTAAGTACAAGATGTTCCACAGATATAAATTCCCTACAAATGATTCTAGATGAGTCTCTTAATCACTCAATGATTTTGGGCAATTCCCAAGTAACTCTTTAAACTCATAAGTAAGAGAGGAGTTGTTAGTTTCCAGCAGTGAGGGAAGTGGCAGGTAGAAATAGACGATTCCCCCAGGGCAGCATTTGGCCCATAGAGTGCCCAAGATCCTGGTAGAAACAGTGAGTGGCAGGAGGTATTTCCCCCCAGTTCCTGAGGGGAAACATCAAACCCTCCTGTAGCAGTAGTATCTTACAGGTAACTAAGGTTCCATCACCAAGATATGGTACCTTTTGGGTATCTAGGTTGCAGGAATCAATGACTGGTCTGCAGATCCAGGGATGGGGGCACATAACCTTCATCCCAATACATCTTCTCCTTTTGTCCAAACAGTTTCAATCATGGCATCTAGAACTGAATATCTCAAGGGTAGTGTGGCCAAGTACTCAGCTTCCTCTCTTTTTCCATCAGGCAAATTCGGCTTTTTAAGGCATTCTTCTCCTCATTACCTTTCTGAGCCTCTTTTGCCATTTGAGTTAGTCTGTTTTTTAAGGTGTTATTTTCCTCAGTCAGGCTGTTGACTGTAATTTCATACTTTTCTTGCATCTTTTTCATTTCTCTTCCCAAATTTTCCCCCACTTCTCTTATCTGCTTCTTAAGGTCCTCTATGGCCTGTAGCCAGCTTGTATTTTCATTTGGGGCTTCTGGTGCAGGAGTTCTGACCTCACAGTCCTCCTCCATGCTTTGATCCTCTTTGCCCCTAAAATAGGAGTCCAATGTTGAACTTTTCTGTTTATTTTGTTTCTTTTGCCTAGGCATGTTGCCACTTAATTACTTGATTTTTGGGCTTGTTGCCACAGTAGGACTCTGCCACCAGACAGGAGAGCTTCTGTCCCAAATGTGGGGTCTTCACAGCTTCCACAGGTTGGGTGGCCTCTGTAAAGCCTCCACACGCTCTGGCAAGCTGGATACCCACCCCAAACCTCCCCCCCAGACCACAATCCAGATCCAGGCAGTTTAAAGCAAGAGCGATTAACCCCCAGACTGATTGCTGGATCTTCCTACAGTTCGCAGACCAGGAGCTAGAGCCGCCACTGATGCTGCAAAATGGCTTCTGTGCTGCGTTTCTTCAGCGGCTTTTCGCCCCCAGGGGAAGAAGCCGACCGTTCCCCAAATACTGGTCCCAAAGTCCATAGGGCACTAACCTCTCACTTTGCCCTAGGCATATCTGTGCTGATAGTTCTAGAATCGCCACAGCTGCTGGTGTTCTGGGGTCCCTCCAGCCAGCTGCTGGCCCAGCCGCCCTGGGGCTAAAACCCGGCTCAAGCGGGCCTGGGCTCAGCTCCTAGAGCACTGCGCTGTCAGTTCCCAGCCCACTGTGCTGCCTGCTCTCAGAGTGCTGCATTGGCCGCTCCCTGCAGGGCTGCTGGGCTGTCCTCAGCAGGAGGTTAGCTTCTCTGTGTCGTTCTGTAGGTGCTGGGGTTCCAGAAGTTGTTCAGAGTCCCCTTTTACATGGTTTGGAGGTAATCTGGGGGCAGAGCACCTTGGGAGTGCTGTTTCTACTCCGCCATCTTGGCTCCGCCCTCTCAGCTTCCTCTCTAGATCGATGGTATGGATCCTAGGTAAAGCAACAATCCCTTGGGCTACATTCAATGGACAAATCTATAATTTTTGTTTGCTTAGTTGTTTTTCAATCATGTTCTATTCTTTGTAACTCCATTTGGGGTTTTCCCAGCAAAGATACTAGAGTGGTTCATCATTTCCTTCTCCAGCTCATTTTATAGATGAGAAAACTGTGGCAAACTGGAGGAAGTGACTTGACTATGATCACAAAGTTAGTAAGTGTCTACAGTCAAATTTGAACTCAGGACTTCTTGACTCCAGGCCAAGCACTCTATCCACTATACCAGAAGTGGTGAACGTGCTGCCTCCAGGTCACATGTGGCCCTCTAGGTCTTCAAGTTTGGCCCTTTGAGCAGATCCAAACTTTACAGCATTTGTTCTGGATTCAGTCAAAGGGCCACACTTTAGAAAATAGAGGGCCACATATGACCTTGAGGCTACAAGTTCCCCCCTCCTGTACTGTACCATCTAGCTGCCTCAAATCTGTAATATTCCTTTATAATTACCTGGGTTGCAGTTCTTGACTGATGAGTGAACAGGAAAAGTGGAGACAAATAAATTCATGTACCTTTCTCTGCAAGGGAACAGGAAACAGCAATCTTGTCCCACAAGTCCTAGTACGCAGAAGCTTGAGAAGTGATAGCCTTGCGATATGGATGGTGAATAGGCCTCTTTCTTTACTTAATGTGGGGGTTCTTAATCCGAGGTCTGTGAATCATGTTTTTTTTTCCTTTTTTTAAACTATTTTGAAAACATTGTATCAGTATGATTATTCCACTTTGTAATTCCCATTTTCCATCTGCTGCTCTGTCTGGTTTTAACTCCATCAACAGGATAGCCTCCCAGGATAAACTCATTACTTCTATATTCAGTTCAAGGCTTGATTGATTCTACCTCCCTCAGCCTCATTCTCCCCTTTGACTGATCTGAAACCAAACTCCTCCCAATGCCTTCCTTTACAGAGGACAAAAACCAGACTCTCAGCTCACTCTATTTTGCATCTACCGTTCTGTCTGGTTTCAGTGCCACAAAAGAAGATGCCCCCACACCAGGAATAACTCGTGCCCCACCCCCTTGCTTCCCTTCCTGTTTTTGTAGGAAAACAAGGAAGATTTTTCAGTCATGTCCCATTCTTTGTGACCCCATTTAGAATTTTCTTGGCAAAGAAAACTACTAGAGTAGTTTGCCATTTCCTTCTCTAGCTCATTTAATAGATGAAGAAACTGAGGCCAAGAGGGAGAAGTGACTTGCCCAGGGTCACACAGCTAGTAAGTGTCTCCCCTCTTAGATTGTAAGCTCCTTGAGGGCAGACACTGTCTTTCTTTTTATTCATTGTATTCCCAGCATTTATCACTCTGCCTGGTACATTTAGTAATGTTAATTATTAATTAACATTAAATTAAGCCTCCTGTAGCTAGGAACTTCCAAGCTCAAGTGATGTGTCAGCCTCAGATTTCAACAATCATGGGATTTACAGGTGAATGACACCACACCCTCCTATTCTGCTTGCTAACTCTTTTCTTTCTTTTTTATAATGGCATTTAATAAATGTTTATTGAATAATATTAGATAATCTTTTATATTTTGATTTATATGTTTAAAAGCATGATTCTGAGAAGAGGTCCATAGGGATTGGAGGCAGCCAAAGATTGCAAAAAGATTAAGACCCCTGACTTAATGCTATGTCAATTATCTTGCATTCTATTTAAAGTAAATGTCCTGTACTTACTATAATGTAATGTGTTAAATATGGTCTTGGTCAGGGAGGTTCAGAGGAAATGGAGACTCATAAGCATGAATTTAAATAGATGACCCAAACAGATTGCAGGAACCTAAATGTAACAACAGGATAGTACACACCTTGGACCATCAAAACACTCCACAACCTGACACCCTCAGAATGATCTTTTATGTATCTTATGTGCCAGGCAAACTAGACTACTAACCATCCTCTAAACATGCTCCCAACTCTCCCAGTTCTTTGTCTTTGCTCACATTGTTTGTCACACTTGAAACATCCTCAACCCATCTGTGTTTATCAACACTGGCCTATTCCCGCTCTAAAGCTATGATCCCAACATCATGCCCAGCCTTCAAAACCCAGCTCAAATGCTACCTTCTTTTTGAAGACTCTACTTGTCTTCTCTTATGGAAGTAATCACTCCCCTATTCTGTGTCCTAAATTAGAACATTGTGCTACACTTGTACATCTGTCATATTCCAATTTATAATATATTTATATGCATGTCTAATCCCCTCTATTGAACTATATATTCCTCGGGGACAGGGTTATCTTTGAGCCTCTCTCTACACTTGGGACAGGACATTGTGTGGAAGCGGGAGCTTTAGTAAGTATTTGCTGGATGAATAAATTAATGCTTTAGAGAAAACTTGGAAGCAGTATAGTGTGAACACACAATGGGGGCAGGGAGCAGAACTGACTGCAAGCAGACTGAGTAGGATGAAAGAAGAGCTGAGGAAAAATCATCCAGAGAACCCTAGTGACAGATTTTGAAGCACAGGGGCACTTGATTCCTATAGTAATTAAAAGTGAACCAGATTTTGAAGGCAACTTGTTGGCCTAATGGTTAAAGTCAGGAAAACCAGAGTTCAAATCTTCCACCAGACTTTTACTAGCTGTGTGAGCCAGATCAAGGTACCCAGTCTCTTAAATTCATTTTCTTCATCTGCAAAATGGGGATCATCCTAACAGCTAAGTGGGGCAGTAGATAGAAAGACCTCTTTCTGAGTTCAAATCTGGCCTCAGACACTTACTAGCTGTGTGACCCTGGGCAAGTCACTTCCCCCTCTTGGCCTCAGTTTCTTCATCTGTTAAATGAGCTAGAGAAGGAAATGGCAAACCACTCTAATATCTTTGCCAAGAAAATCCTAAATGAGGTCACAAAGAGTGGGACATGACTGGAAAACGACTAAACAAACAGAAATTCTAGATTTGCCCTTTGAATGTAGCCTGAGGGATTGTTGCCTTACCTGGGATCCATACCATCAATCTGGAGAGAGGAAGCCATGCAGTTGGCCACATTGCCCTTGAGATATTCAGTTGGAAACTGTTTGGGCAAAAGGAGCAGGAGATGTATTAGGATGAAGGTAACATGACCCTGTTATGGGAATGGGAATCTGAAGATCTTCCTTGCTCCTAGTCCTTTGATAGGCTTAAGTGACTCTAAGAAACTTCCCTGATTTGAAAATATACTCTGTCCCCTAATAGGCTGAATGTGCTCACCTGGAGCCTGTGGAGGGAGGCTTGTTTTTCAGGAATGCCCACATCTTGTTACTTTGTGATTGGGCAGTAGGTCACGAGGGTTGTGATGGTCTCTGACCCAGGAGAAGGCTATATATACCCTGATGTGAGGTTTTGCTTTGGGGGTCACTTTGGGAAGAGTTGTGTGATGTGGCCAGATGAGACTCTGGGCAGCCATTGAGCCCCCTGACTTTGAAAACCCAAATGTTGTTGCTTCCCTCTCTGGTAACTGACTAGGTATGGATGTAATGGTCAGACAGCTAGAAGCCTGTCTGATGATTTGTTTGTCTGCTTGTAATTTCTGCTTGTAACTTCTGTTTGTATTCTCTGAAGTTCAGGGTGCTGTAATGGAAATGCAAATTTAAAGATCTTCCCTGCCCCTAGGCCCTTTGATAGGCTTAAGAGACTCTGAGAACCTTCCTTGATTTGAAAATATACTCTGCCTCCTAATAGGCTGAATGTGGTCACACAGAGCCTGTGGCAGGAGGCTTGGTTTTCAGGAATGCCCACACCTTGATGCTATGTGATTGGACAGTGGGTCAAGAGGGTAGTTATCATTCTCTGACCCAGGAGAAGGCTGTATAATCCCTGATGTGAGGCTTTGCTTTGGGGCTCACTTTGAGAAGTGTTGTGTGATTTGACCAGATGAGACTCTGTGCAGTCATTGAGAGCCCCCTGGCTTTGAAAACCCAGATGTTGATGCTTCCCTCTCTGGTAACTATGATTTGGTATGGATGTAATGGTTGGACAGTTTGGAAGCCTGTCTGCTTGACCTGTTTCTCTGTCTTGTAACTTCTCTCTGTATACTCTGAAGTTCAGGATGCTGACCTTTTTCCCCTGAACTAGGTAAATAATATATCTTTGATTGTTTAAAGTAAGCTTGTTAACCCATTTTGAGTTGCTTTCCTTTAGAAAAGCAAATCTAAGAACCTGTGTTGGCAGCCACCCTGGGGATGCTGGGGTGCTTGCTGCTACAGGTGCTGACTTTTTCCCCTGAACTAGGTAAAATGATATATATTTGATTGATTAAAGTAAGATTGTTAACCCATTTTTTAGTTACTTTCCTTTGGAGAAGCATATCTAAGAACCTATGCTAGCAACCACCCTGGATATGCTAGGCTGCTTGCTGCTATAGCCCCCAATATGCTGGGGAAGGAAATGGCAAACCACTCTAGTATCATTGCCAAGAAAACCCCAGATGATGTCATAAAGAGTCAGACATTACTGAAAAAATGAGTGAACATAGCAGCCCCTGCTTTGCAGGATTGTTTTAAGGATCAAATGAGACAACACACATAAAGCACTCAACAAGAAAAAAAAGATATTTATAAACATTAGCTATTAAAATAAAGGTCTGGCACCCTTAGAGGAAAAAAGTTTCTTTTGGTATTGTCCATGAGGAGAGATGACAAAATTGCAAAAAATTTCCCAGATAGGAGCTAATTGATGGGAAGCTTGGTGGTGTGGTGGATAAGTACTAGTCCTGGATTCAGGAAGACCTGAGTTCAAATCTTACCTTAAATATATACTGTGTGACTCTGAAAATATCTGTTTGCCTCAGTTTCCTTATTTGTAAAATAAGGATAACAATAGCACTTATCCCCCAGAGTTGTTGTGAGAACTGAACGAGAATAACTGAAAAGCACTTTTCACAGTGCCTGGTCCATAGTAAGTGCTATATGTAAGTTAGGATAGTTAGCTATGAAATAGTAAGCTAGCTATGATGATGGCAATGATGATTAGCTTTTCACAACAAGCTTGTAATATAGGCAATCAATGCAAGTGCGATTATCCCCATTTTACAGATAAGAAGAATGATTGAGTCAGGCCTGTATTTTCCAAGAAGCCTACGTTCAGAGAGTGAACAAGAATTCCAATTCCCACAAGGCTTTTGTGCCCTGGTCTAGGTTGATTTATATGGAGGTGGGTGGAGGAAGGGTAGGGGACAGGGAAGAACTGAGAAAAGAAATGGAGAAAATGTAGCAACTGTGGGGATTAAGGAAACCAAGAGTGCTAAAGGCCAAGAGGTTGGTGAAGCTGCAATCCAGGACATGAAAGATGATTAAAATAGCTAAGCTATGCAGTGGATAGAATACTGGTCCTAGAGTCAGAAAGACTTGCCTTTAAATCCGGCTGCAGACACTGAATAACTATGTGAGCCTGGGCAAATCACTCAACTGCTGTTTACCTCGATTCCTCATCTGTAAAACTGGAATAATAATAGCAACTACTTCCCACAGTTGTGAGGATAAAATGAGATAATATTTGTAAATCACTTGGAAAACCTTAAAGGGCTGTATAAATGCCAGCTATTATTACATAGAGTATATTATCTAAGACATTTTTTGAATGGAACATTCTCTGGTCATCTTGAAAGAACTCTTATTTAGTGGGCACTTTTCCCAGTTCCCATTCCCATTTTCTCCACGGTTTCCCACTTATACTATTCATCTTTCGAAGTAGCTATGAGAACCCCTACCAGGTTATCTCAGATGCTGTTTCAGAGTAGAAGGAAGATTTTTTAAAAAGTCACATGGATTTTTAACTTTCTAAAGAAATACATTTAGGGAAAATCTACTGAGCTATAATTCATACCGCCCCCCCAAAAAATAAGAACACTACAATAAAACTGCAATTTTATATTTAATATGTCCATAATAATCCTCATGGATTAAAAAGGCATTCCATCATGAAGGAGAAAAGCAAAATCATGACAAAACTCCTACATTTTCTTCTTATAATGACAGTCAATTCAACAATCATTTATTAAATAAGAAATTCAGAGAAATGTGGGAAGATTTGTATGTACTAATGCAGAGCAAAATTATCAGAAACAGAACAATATACACAGTGCCTATATGGAAATGAAAAGATTGATAAAAGGAAATCAAACAGTAATTGAAAAAGAAATGAAGGTCCCAGAAAACAGATAATGAAACATACTTACTCCCTCACCCCATAGAGAGGCAAGACTATTGAGACAGAATATGAGACCATCAGATATGGGCTCTGTTTGGGATGTTTTTACTTCACTACTTTTCTTTTTTATGAGGGATGATTCAATCAGAAAGGGGAGTGGGAAATGACTGTCCACGTAGAGACAAAAGGCATCTATAATGTATATGCATATATATTTATATATACACATACATTTTAAATATTAAGGTCCTACTAGACATAAAGACATTCTCAATTATTTCATCTTAGAGCAAAGTAATTATTGAAATTTATACTCAAGAGTAGCTATGCCCACATGATGGCCCAAGAAATGTTTTGGAAAAGAGTTAACAAGCAGGATGGGAGGGCATGGTGTCATCCACCTGTAAACCCCACTATTGTTGAAAGCTGAGGCTGACAGATCACTTGAGCTTAGGAGTTCCCAGCTACAGGAGGGTTAATGCCAATTGGACATCCACACTAGTCCAGCATTAATGTGGTGAGTATGTAGGAGTAGAGGACCAATTGGCTGCTTAAGGACAGATGAACCAGTTGAAGTGGAAATGGAGCAGGTCAGAGCTTTTGCCTAATAAGCAGTGGAATTACACCTATGAGTGGCCACTGCACTTCCAGCCCAGGAGAGATAGAGAGACCTAGTTAAAAAAAAAAAAAACCTACAAACATGGAGGAATAGAAACTGTTTAATGGGAAAAGTCTTAATCTAGAATCAGGAGGACTGAGTTCAAGTTTGGGTTCTATGATGAGCCCAGTCTCCTTAGAGCAGTCATTTAATCATTTTAGAACTCAGTTTCAGAGAGAGAGAGAGAGAGATTGTCCATGTTCCAACCATTTCTGGACTTGAGTTGAAAACATGGACTTTTAAATGTTATTTCATCTCTCTTGCTCACTTGCCCCCATCCAACTGGGGGGGGAGGGGGATAGTAACACAGAAAATTAATTCAGGTCAAGGTTTCAGTGGTTCCCCAAACTAAAAGGTTAAAGTGAAAAATGGCATTGAAATTGTAAAACACTTAATAGAGACTAAAATTAGTATTAAACAGAAAGTAAATTAGAAAACATTAGCCCATTCCCATCATCTCACCCTTTTTCCTCCACAGAGCAGTTTGGAAAATCTACTTCTCCAAGACTGACAGTTCCACAAAGGGAAAAAGGTATAGGTAAAGTGTCAGCAGCCTGATTGTATTCCTGGAAAAGTCCCAGCTTGACTTAGTCCCAGTAAAGAGTCAGCTGATTTCTAGTTCCTGCCATTTTCATTGTAGCACCCAGCCTACAATGATGGATTTAACAGCTTTTCCACAATCAGGATGAACACATTGCTCATGAGGAATACAACAAAAACCATTGTTGTCCTTGCCCATTTTCATCTTTTCTTGCTCTTCATGAATTCATCTACATTTTCTCTATCTCCTTTAACTCCAGCCCACTTCATCCCCACTATGCTCCAATTCAATCAAGCTACTTTGAAAATGCACATGTTTTGTATGTGAATGTGATGGAATACTCTTATGCTATAAGAAATGATGAAGGGGATAGTTTCAGAAAAACTTGGGAAGACTTATTTGAATTGATGCAAAGTGAAGGAGAAAAATCTATGCAGTAACAACATCATAAAGATAATTTCAAAAGACTTTGTAATTCTGATCAACACGATGACTAACCACAACTCCAAAGGACTCATGATGAAACATGCTACCCACCTCCAAGTAGGAAGCAGATAGACTCAGAATGCAGATTGAAGTATATTTTCTTCTCTTCTTTTTTTTTGGACATAGCTAATGTGAAAATTGTGTGTGTGTGTGTGTGTGTGTGTGTGTGTGTGTGTGTAGTGTTTGTATATGTGTTGTTGTTGCTGCTGCTGCTATTTTTGCCTTCTCAATGAGTAGAGGAAGAGAAAGGAGAGAAAAATAATTCAGAACTGAAAATAAAATCAGATTGAATTAAAAAAAAGTATTCATACTTTTATGAGAGTTCTTGGTCATGCTTTGACTCAGGCCTCTTGGGACATATAGTCCTTTCCCCTGCCTCAGCCATGCCTCATACATGTAATGGGAACAATAACCTTCACACTATTTACTTCACAAGACTGTTATGAAGAGCCAACAAATCATATATAGAAAGCACTTTGTAATAGAAGTGTAATCTCTCATTATTCTTCTTTGGAGTGATGAACGCTAGATTCCCTGGAATGTGTAGATATGTATTCTGAATACTTCACTTGATATCCTCAGTCAGTCACTTAACATTTTCTCCATCTAGTTTTTTCTTACATCATATACCTACTTCACATAGGGAGCTTTGGCACATAAAGCTGTGTCCTTGGCATTGAGTGATTGACTTTTCCACGAAATAAATGCTTGCATACTTCCTCAGAAGCATCTCTAAAATTCTTGTCTCCCTGTGTAATGTTTGGATGTTTCTGATCTCTGGGCCTGTGCTAGATCTATGACACGTCCACAGATGCTCTAAACATGGTGTCATTGATCAAGAAAAGTGCACAGAAACAACTGAGCTGTAATAGACTTAAACCTTCCCAGGCACTACTTCTTGTGTCCTTGCCTCCTCTCTGTCATCTAAATGAAAATCCTCTGAGTGGAAACACAGATTTTCATAAGGATTGGAAAACCAAGTAATGACTCTTAATAACACCCACTTTCCTCAAAGCAAGCTCATTTCTCAAATGAGGGAAGTTGCAAGTATTCCATCAGTTTGTGTTAAATTTCCATCCTTCTCCAGAACATAAAAGCCCAAATAACAAGGCACCCCTTCTACCACTTGCATCATTATCAGATTTTAAAACTAACATTTTTTAAAAAAAACAAGACATTCCTGTGTCTTCTCACTTGCAGTTTATTATATCACCCATCCACATATACTCACTGACTTATTGGCACATTTAACCTGGGCTACAGCCCAGCTAGCAATTTACTTTTCTTTCTTTCTTTTAAAATAATCAATATGGCATAGAAGAAAGAACACTTGAGTTAGAGTCAAAGGAGCTGAGTCTGAATCCCAATTCCTCCATTTATAAAATGCATGAACTGGGGAAAGACATTTCACCTTCTCTGAACCTACATTAATTCATCTGTAAAATGGGAGTTGAATTAGATATAAACAATCCCTTCAAGTTCTAAATTGTATGATGTTACTGCTCAACTCGCCCCTGCTTTTCCTGAGAATGCCACTGTCTTTGTTACATACCTAACCCCCAGAAGGCCCGCTAGAATCTGGCTAAGTTTGTTTGGTCCTTCTGCTTTCTGCAGAGCCTGAACGGGGAAAGAATCACTTGTACTTTTCATGTTGCATGAGAGTCCGGGGGCAGTGGGGAACAGGACAGTGATGAGAGCTATTAACCAACACCACGCTCCATCTGCCTCACCCAGCCCATAGAAAGGTAACATGCTGTTGTGTAATGAGAGGCCTGATTCTAACACTAAGGGCCACACGCCTGGGGACAGTCCCTTAACCTCTCTGATGCTTTGACTTTCTGTAAAATAAGGATGATAATATTTGTACTACTTGCTTTTTTTTTTCCTCAGAGGTGGAAAGGTATGGTGCCCTCCGAGATAAATCAGTACTGGAAGAAAACAGTCATTATGATTTCTATCTTGCAGATAAGAAAGTTAAGTCACAGTGGAATGCATTAGTATGCCTAGTCACTGCATAGCAAGCAAAAGATGGAGCTGGGAAGAAAGCCCAGCTTTCCTGGCTGGCAGTCCGGGGCTCTGTCTACTGGACCCAGTTACTTCCCCTTAGTGAAAATATTAAAGTAGACTCTAGGTCTCCCTTAGAACAAGGAAATCAAGTGTACAGTTATTTTCCAGGATGGAGGCAAAAAAAAAAAAGTTTCAGGTCAAAATAGAGACATAGGGCACAAAATACCAAAGGGGAAAGTACGGTAACTCACAGAGCAGAGCACGTAAAAGAAAGACAATGGAGAAAAGTGGAGTGAACAATATCGCATTGACAATCTGCCATTTCCTTTTTTTTTCCCAGCTGCTTTCTTCCCACCCACCCTTCTCTCCTCCCCCCACCCCCCAACCAATGTTTCATTGGGGAAACTGGCATCCGCACCGGTCCTGGCCAAGACTGAAACATGTAGGAACAAGGACTTAAACAGTTCTGTCTAATGAGGCATTAATGTCATTTAACTACAGAACTGCGAATTTAATGGTCTTGAGCAAGGTGGAGCAGAGAGCCTTGTCTGTGGCCTTGCAAATATTGTTCCACCTGTTTTGAAAGCTATCTACTGACACTTAGCAATTTAGACAAGGCCACGGACTTTAAAACTGGCCCTTTGCTTGAATTTTATTGCCTGCTTCCAAACTGTTTGACTAAAAATAATTAACTTTCTACAGCATTACTTAAACTTTACTGTCATAGAGCAAAAGCAAGGTGGAAAGGAGAGCTGAGCACTTGGGAGAAAAAGATGGAAAAAAGGAAAACCTTCCTCTAGGTCAGTCACCTTTCAAGTTAGAAGAAAAACCTTTCTCCAAACTGCTGAATAAGCACTCCTACCTCTAGTCCTGCGATAACATAAATTTTTTCCAATTCTGCCATTGGAGGAATTCATGTTATTTTCATGTTTCCTTTCCCAATAGTAGCTATTCCACTCACTGTCCCTTTGAGTGCAGCTTTGATGGGCTGCTGGGTTTGTTTTGTCTGACACCAGACAACATTCTAGAGGTTCACAATGGACCAGGGCATCAACATATTGTGGGGGGCTAAAGGGGGGGAAGTTTGGTTTGCTTTTTTAATTATTTTCTATTTATTACACACTTTCTAGTCTTTTTTCTTTTTGCTTTAAATAGCATTTTTTCCCACAATTACAAATCAAGAAAATTTTTAGCATTCATTTTTACAAGATTTTGAGTTCCAAATTTTTCTCCCTCCTGCCCTCTCCTCCCCTCTTCTGAAAATGGTAGGCAGTTTGTTATACGTGTACTATCATGCAAAACATATGTCTATATTCATCACAGTTGTAGAAGAAGAAACAGATCAAAAGGTTTAAAAATCCTGAGTAATAATAAAGTGTGTGAAGAAAATACACCGGTCTGCTTTCAGAGGCCACCAGTTCTTTGTCTGGATAAGGACAACATTTTCCTTCATGAGTCCTTCGTACTTGTCTGGATCATTGGCATCAACATACTATTGGCTAATATGTTGCTATTGTTTATCCCGCATTCTCAAAGAGGATTGATGGTGGCTGCAGGCTAAATAAAGATCAATGTTTTCAGCTGCTCAGAGGAGAGGAATCAATTAATCAGCAAGCATCTATTAAGTGCTTACTGTGTTCTTAATGGGGCGGTGGATAGAGAGGCAGGTGTGGAGTCAGGAAGACTCATGTTCTTGAGTTCAAATCTGGTCTCAGACACTTACAAATTCTGTGACCCTGGGCAAGTCATTTACATTTAACCCTGTTTGCCTCAGTTTCCTCATCTGCAAAATGAGCTGGAGGAAATGGCAAACCATTTCACTATCTTTGCCCCCAAAAAATCCAGATGAGGTCACAAAGAGTTGGACGTGATTAACTGACTAAACAACAGTGTTCTTAATAAATATAGCCCCAACTAACACCACTTCAAATCCAGGTCAGGTCAATCCGGATTGTCATCATTCCCTTTAAAGTGTTAAGAAACACAACCTGTCTTAGGCTTGGTGAGTTCCTTGCCTACATCACCATTTCAGGCTGCGGTACCCAGGCTGGGCTCTCTTCACCCCTGGCTCTACTACTCACTCTGGACTTTTCCAGTTCCTTGCCAGTTATTGTGCCCCTGGGCAAGCACTAACGCCTTCCCCTCATCCCAATTTCCAGCTCTGTCTCATATGTTGTCCTTTCACCTTAGAACATACGCTCCTTGAGGGTAGGAACTATCTTTTCTATTTATATTTGTATCTTCAAGCACCATGCCTGGCACATAGTAAGCAAACGTTCTATCTTCTATCTAGAAATCTTAACTACAAAAGTCACAGTTATACTAGATTTAAGAAAAGTTGGCAAATTTTGCTCCTGACCACTGGGTTTCAAACTTTTATCTGCAAATTATGGAAGGCAGCATGATATAGTGGATTCAGAGTTCTAATTATGATACTTACTAGCCATATGCCTGGGAGCAAGTCAGTTAATTCTGATTCTCAGAACACCTGTTCTATAAAATGGGCATGATGATATTTGGATTTATACACTTTTTTATTTCTCAGAAGTGGATGGGTATGGTGTTCTCTGAGCTAAACCCATGCCAGAAGAAAACAACCATTATGATAGCTGACTGGCAGATAAAGAAAGCAAAACCATGGTGGGATTCAGTAATGTGCCTAGAGTCACAGCATAACAAACACAGGATGGAGCTGGGAAGAAAGCCCATGGGACAGGACATGGGGACAGAATGGGGAGTGTGAGACAAACAAAAACAAAAACAAAGTTGCTGCATTTTGCAGTTGGAAAGACAACCTCTATAGAATGCTGAGAGGTTGCCCAGATCCGTACCCCGCCCACCATGACTCTGCTCCATATTCTTTTTTTTATGTTTTGGTTGGGTTTTTTTTTTTTTTTGGAGGGGAGAAGGCAAGGCAATTGGGGTTAAGTGATTTGCCCAAGGTCACACTGCTAGTAAGTGTGCCGAGCGTTTGAGTTCAGATTTGAACTCAGCTCCTCCTGAGTCCAGGGCTGGTGCTCTATTCATTGCACCTCCTAGCTACCCCTCTTCTCTGTTTTCTGTGCCTTTAATCAATCAATCAATAAGCACTTATTAAGTTCCTAACACATACTTTGGGACACAAAGAATGAAACAACTCCTACTCTTGAGGAATTTTTGTTGTTCTTGTTCAGTCATTTTCAGTGACGTCTGATTCTTTGTGACCCCATTTGGGATTTTCTTGGCAAAGATACTGGACTGGTTTGCCATTTCCTTCTCCAGCTCATTTTACAGATGAGGAGATTAAGACAAACAGGGTTAAGTGACTTGCCCAGGGTCACACAGCTAGTAAGTGTCTGAGGCAAAGTTTGAACTCAATTCTTTCTGACTCCAGGCCCTGTGTTGCTCTTGGTACTTGGTGTATAGTAAATGCTTAATAAATGATAGTTGGCTGAATCCCTCATATTTCAGTGATTCCTTAACCAAGTGTTCTTACTCTGACATACTTATATTTACCCCAGGTTAAGTCAATTTGTTTCCCCCTAACCTCCCAGGGTTCTGAGGCAGAGCCTGGCTTTGTTAATACCTCTCTCATAAAAGAAATTCTCCCAATAGAGAGCTTCTCTGCTCTTCCCTTCATGCCCCAAATGAGATCTGGGGGCTCCCGAAGAGCACTATGCTCATGGGGATGGCTGGTCAGCTCCATCTTTATTCTTGACCTTGTGCAAGCCTTGTTATTTCACAGGCCTTTACTCTGGAGAGAAACAACTAAGAAAAATAATAACTGACATCTATATAGAACTTTTGCTCCGTACTTTATATACATTATCTCCTACTTTATCCGCCCCCACCCCCAACAGCTTCAGGAGGAACAGACCACTGGGCATAGGAGCTAGAGAGCCAAACATCAAGACAGGAAGACCTGGTAATCCACCTCTGACACATACTACTGCCTGACCTAGGCAAGGTAGAGAGGGGTGTAGTTCTATACTACACATGTTATTGTTAGACCTGTAGACTTGACCCAATGACCCTAAAATTCTCTAAGTCATGCAAGTTTGTGCTACTGTATGGGAGAAGCGATCTGAAGAGGCAGGCATCAGGGGTACAGTCTCTGTTGACTCCAGAACATGGAATTATCACAAGTATTCCCTAATTGTAACCAAACCTCAGGCAGCTCAGCAGTAGGTCAGGATCCTTTAGGGAAACCCTCAAGGGACTGAGAAAACACACATAGACACAAAAGGGAAGACAATATTCAAGCACACCCACCACCTAGAGCTAGACTGTTTAAATGCAACAAGGTCCTTGTCTGTTTCCCTATCATTCCCAAGAACTTTATGGGTCTGTGCTCTCATGTGTTTTGGGGGCTAATTTCCAAACATCAGCCACATAATTCCTGCTCTTTGAAGGGCATCTCTAAGAGTGAGCAGCAGATTGACACATCCCTAAAGCTATTGATTACAGCAATTACTATCCTATCCCAGGCACCCCAAATCTCCTTTCTTCCCTACTGTGCTACCAACAAGATATTTTAATCATAGAAGACAAACAACATGCTGTATTTCTTTTATATCTGTAGACAAAAACATATACACAGAATCTAGTACAGTGCTAATCACTTAACAAGTGTTTAGTGAATATTTTTAATTACTTGGGTTAAAATGAAATTGGGAGAAGAGAGAGTTATAGAAACTCTCTAGTGAGTATTTATGAAATTAAAAATTTTAAGAACCACCTTCCTACATCCAAGAATTCTTACTAGCTCAAGTTGAGGAAGGAGAGTCAATTTATTACTTGAATTCAGACAACTCAATAATCTGCAAACTATTATTGAAAATTGCAAGTCACCCACCTAGATTGAGATGGTAGCAAGAGAAACTGCTATATTATAAGGTCACAGCCCTAGCTCAGCTGGACAGCAGAGCAAAAGCATAAAAGAAATAGCTTTCAAAAATATATCCATTAACTGTAATACAGATAATCCCTTCATGAAAATCCTAAATTGGTCATATTATCCTGCAAAGGGATTTTTGAATTAAATGTGGTGGGTTGTTTTGGGTGGGGTTTTTTTTTAATGTTAATACAAGAATGACTTCTAAATCAATTAGTTTGATTACCACTCAAGAAACAAGACTAAGCAAGGCCTCTGCTTCTTGTATTCCATTTTCTCCTTTCCTTTGCTCCCCACACATAAGCAAAATCCACCAAGATGACCACCCTATATCCAATGTTATTTGCTATGCTTTGCTGACCTTGGTAGCTGAAGGTCTATTTAGTCTCTAAAGACCACCCAAATATTGTTCATAGTCCAAAAAAGGTAGCATCGGTTTGAGAGATTCTCCTTTGTCTGGATTGCAGTTAAATCTACACATACAATGTGATCATCTCATGGCATTTCTATGGGCTGATTTGCCCAACTGCTAAATTATCTTTCATTTAATTTCAGAAAACATAATTGAATGAAACAGAAGATCTGGATTCATGTTACTAGTAAGGAAATGAAGTAATTAAAGGACCTATCCAAGATTGCACAGAGTCAGTTATGATGCCTAAAAGAAAATCTCCAAAACACCACAACACTAGGATTACAGGATCCCACAAGAAAGCTGTATGATAAAGTGGCCAAAGGATTTGGAGGCAGTCAGGGATAGTACACAGGTCCACATTAGCCTTTCCCTTCATTCCCATATTTTATAAGCAATTTGATCATATGAGACCTCCTGTACCTTGTAAAATCTGTCACTTTGGGAGCTTGTTCCAAATGGTTAGTTAAGAGATAAAGGAAGACCTCTTTCCTTTGAGGGGCTAATACATCGAAACTCCTCAGACTTGGAACTGATTGAGTCTTGGGGTCCAATAGGGCAGTGGGAGATATCAGATCTGTCTCTGCCTTTGTCCCTCAGACAGTTTGATATAAATTAGAGATTACCATTGATTTGTCTCCAAAGTTACATGGAATTTCAAGCCATGAGTAATATTTTTCCAATCTCTTGATAGAGTCCAAAGGAAGCCATGGACAAAGCTTATTAAAAGGAAAGAGTATTATGGAGTTTGGTTCTATTTAGAATATAGAGAGAGCAGGCACGCAGGCCTCTAGGACGCATGTACTTAGGGCAGGAGTGAGGCTCCCTCTCAGGATAAGGTAAATCACTCCAGAAGTTCATGAGGTCACTGGTGACAGCTCATGGTACACAGACCCTGAAATAACTGATTAAGAGGTGGATGCTATTTCTAAAAAAGTACAGCCTGTCCTGTTATTGACGCCAGCGGGATTATGTCACCTTGTCTTATGCACATCTCAGGGCAATGGCAAGTGCTTCCTCCATTCTCAGGAGCCCTGCAATTCCCATAATCTCCCCCTTTCCTGCTCCCCACACCAGAACTACTCCCAGTTACCAGATAATTGGTTACAAATTCTGGGTGAGCTTCATAGGACATTAACATTTAGAGATGGAAGGAACCTAACTCCCATAGAGCAAAAAGTGGAGACTGCCTTCAAATCTCAAATGGGTGAAATTCAAAAGCATCCCCAACCAGTCCATGCACTGCCCTGATGGTGGCTCAGAGAGAGCAATTCTCATGCGATAGAAATACCCTGGGAAGGTTCGAGTGTAGAAACACACAGGAAGGAAGACTCCAAACCAAGAAGTCAAATTCCTTCCAAAAGGAGGAAGGGAATTTCACCTTAGATAACCAAATAATAGAACAGAAAGGTATCCTGAGGGATCATTTAATTTATTCCCTTGTTTTCAGAAAGGTTGGCATTTCAACAATCTTAATTTTTTAATCCTTTTTATTGAAATGATCTTGATGAATATGAACATTTCCCCATACAAAGAATAGAAAAAGATGACCATATATGGAATTATAAATCTCTACCTTGTATGACAGTTTTTTTAAAGGATATTTCACATTTAACATGGGAGCTCCAAAACTGTCTCATTTGTCTGCATCCCTTTCTCAACTTCTTCTCTCTCTTCTGAGTATTTTTTTAAAAATAATTCTGCCAATCCTTTTTATTGTTTTTTTAAACGTAAGAGAGAGGAAGATCTGATGTCTTCCTGATAGAAGCCTTGACTTTTTGGAAACTGTAATCTCCCAGATTTTCTTCATTATAGCATCATAGGATTAAAAGTGCTATGAGTGAAGCAAGAATGAAGTAACAAAAATTATGAAAAAGAAAGAGCTAGATGAAGGAGGAGAGTGTGGCATGGGGGCAAGATCTCTGGCTCTAAGACCCATTTGGAGATTTAGACACACCCCTCACTTTCCCTAGTCAAACCCCCTACCCCAGAATCCTAAACATGAGGAAACAGAGATAGAATGACACAGTGGAAAGGACACTGATCCTGGAGTCAGGACACCTGGGTTCTAATCCTGGCTCTACCATTCACTAAATATGTGACTTTGGGAAAGTCACACCCTCTCTATGCCTCAATTTCTAGTTCACCTGAACAATAGATGACCTCTATGGTCCTTTCCAATTCTAAATCCATGGTTCTGTGATCTTTCACCCACATTAGACAAAAAGTGATTTCCAAGACTCTTCTTTTCATGACTATCAGAGGATATGGGGAAATGTGTCCATGACTGGATGAGATCATTCTCAAAGTAAGACTTGCTATGGACAGAAAAGCCCCTCTATATCCTTCACGATTTTTTTAAGTCATCAAAGAAGATTGAAGAAATATTAGCCAATATAATAGTTAACTTTACATAATGCTTTAAGGTTTGCAAAGCACATCACATAGAAAAAGATTCTGTGACACTGGATGCAGGACCAAATGTGTGGCCAATACTAAACTCAACTTAGTTTTATTAGTTAATATAAAAGAAAATTGATAACCAATAATGTCATTTACACAAGAAATCAAGGCTTTTTTAAAAATGGGGTCATGACTGGAGCCAAATTCTCAACCACGGGCTGCAAGGATACACCTGTGAAAACAGACTCACCCACCTGTGCCTGCCAAGGCCTGGAGCCTTTACCTCTGAAGAGCATCCCATGGGAGGGAGTGTGGGGGAGTATGGGGGGGTGTGGGCAAGCCTGTGGTTGAAAATTTGCCCAGGAGTTTGTGTTTCTTCTGGTTTCACACTAGTGGCTAAAAGTTGATATAAAAGACCTCAATGGTTTTGACCCAAAAGCTCCCAAAAGGTAACATCACTTTAAAAATAAGTATGTAAGACAAGCATTCTAAAGCTGTCTAGCCTCAGAAATGCTTTCTGATATGGTAAATGTCTTTAGAATTTAAGAGGTAAATCTGACATCTGTGCTGAGACACATCTTTCCTCACCTTTCAAAGTATTAGATTATATTTTTCTTTTTGGTCTAGATTATGATTTTGTGGTCAGGAACCTCCTCCCACCACTACAATGGTGTTTGGTTGTTTTTTGTTTTTTGTTTTTTTGCAGAAGCTATTTTGCTTATTCATTTCTTTTTTACTTCTTCTTAGAAAAGGTTAAACCTATAATCTAATTAGTATCAAGAACTTCTATCTTGGAAACTCCCTCTACCAATTCAAGTCAACAACTCGTCTATAACTTAGAGTTTGGAGAGCTGCCTGAGGCATGGAGAAGTTTGGTGATTTGTCCCTAGTCACACAAGCTAGTATGTGTCAGAAGCAGCTTTTGGACTCAGATATTCCTGACTCTATGGCCAAGTTTCTATCCACTATGCCATGCTGATATGTGGCATATAAGAATATATGAGATATGGACAATGGAGCAATTATTTATTTTTTAATTAATGAGCATTTAAATTCTCTCCCCCTTCCTGCCTTACAAAGAAAGAACCCTTGTAGACAAATATGCATAATTAAGCAAACAAATCTCCACTTTGATCACATCCAAAAATATATGTTTCATTCTGCATTTTATGGAGAAAGTGGGCAGCATTCACCTATCTCTGGAGCTGTGGTTAGTTGTACATTGTTCTGATCTCTCAAGGCTATTTGTTGTTGTATAGTTTTTTCTGGATCTGCTCACTTCATTCTGCATCAGTTCATATAGGTCTTCCCAGGTTTCTTTGAAATCCCTTTTCATCATTTCTCATGGCACAATAGTATCTCATTGTAATCATACAGCATAATTTTTCATCTGTTCCCAGCTGATTTTTTTCCTTAGGTGATCATAATGTGTACAAGACTTTAATTTAGTTTATAAAACACTCTGCCTATTATAACCTTATATAGTAGATATATTATAAGGATAGTATAGTATTATCATCCCATTTTAAAGATAAGAACACAGACTGAGGCAGTTAAAAGGACTTACCCACAACCACACAGATGGCTAATCATTGAAGCTAGGTTCCAAACTCAGGACCCCTTGATTTCATGTACTTTCATGTACTCCACTCACCATACCATGCTATCACACTATTTCTCCTGGGGCAGTAAAAAACAGACACACATGCATATTGTTTAGGCTTCCAGAAATCAAAATTAACACAAAAAATAATGAATAAATCCCAGAGAATAAGAAAACTCTTAAGCTTCTAGTAGGTGTGACTGAGGCTTTCCTCATCTGGAAGAGCAGAGCAAATGCTGCAAAACACCTCTCCAACACCTCTCTAACTTCCTAGACCATAGAATAAGGGAGTTGGGATGCTTTCTGTTGTTGTTGCTGTTGTTGTTCAGTCATGTCTGGTTCTTCATGACCCCATTTGAGCTTTTCTTGGAAAATATATTGGAGTGGTTTACCATTTCCTTCTCCAGCTTATTTTACAGAAGAGGAAAGTGGGTCAAACAGGATTAAGTGACTTACCCAGAGTCACACAGCTAGTAAATGTATGAAGCCAGATTTGAACTCAGGAAGATGAGTCTTCCTGACCCTAGGCCTGGGTCTCTCCACTGTACCACCTTCCTGCCCTTGCTGTCAAGATGCTACCTGAATACTGAAATATGAGCAGAGGTATGTACCTATGAGGATCCTAACCAATCAAGGCCTTAGTAGACAAATTCTAAGAAGTTGTTAAAGGCTTAGAGATGTTAAATTAGGTTCACATTGCTAGTATCAGACATAGGATTTGAACTTCTCATCCTGACTCCAAGCCCAGAACTCTATTTACTCAATTATGATGTTCAAACTGAATACCATCTATTTCAAAGACTTTAAAAAGAAATGCAACCTCACATAATATCACAAACCACAGTATGGAATGAAATTATATCAAAGAATTACTGGTTTGAAGTATTGTTAATCTGGATGAGTACATTCAGGTTAACATAAGGATCATTTAATGTAATTGTTTCATCTATTATGAGACTATCAAAAACTATTGTTTGGTAGGGTTGGGATGGACCAAGTTGGGAAGATTTCATCTTCCACCCTAGAATCAGACATGATTCTGAAATCTGAGGGCAATAGGAGCCTAGATGGTTCTTCTATCTGTTTCAGTCTGAAGATTTTTGCTTTTTTAAATAGCATGGTCATGTTTCATGCCACCTTTGACCAGAGAGAGTGGGCGGGGGGGGGGGGGGAGAAAGACCCATAATCTAATGAGACAAATACCCAAGGCAGACAAGTAGGTATTAGATATGTTATGTCAGACTATGCCCAAAGGGCTATAAAACTGTGCATACCCTTTGACCCAGCAATACCACTTCTTGGTCTGTATACCAAAAAAAAATCATAAAAATGGGAAAAGGACCCACATGTACAAAATATTTATAGCAGCTCTTTTTGTAGTGGCCAAGAACTAGAGATTGAGGTAATGCCCATCAATTGGGGAATAACTGAACAAGTTGTTGTATATGGATGTAATGGAATACTATTATTCCATAAGAAATTATGAAACTCTGAACTTCAGAAAAACCCAGAAATACTTACATGAACTAAAGATGAGTAAAGTGAACAGAACCAGGAGAGTATTGTGATGGCAATATTGTGATGACCAACTTTGATAGACTTAACTCTTCTCAGCAATACAAGGATCTAAGACAATTCCAAAAGACTCATGATGGAAAATGCTATCCACATGCAGAGAAAGAACTATGGAGGCTGAATGTAGATCAAAGCACACTATTTTCTCTTTTTTTGTTGTTTCTTCTTTCTTGCAGTTTTTCCTTTTGGTTCTAATTCTTCTTTACAACATGACTAATGTGGAAATACATTTAATATGATTATACATGTATACCCTATATCAGGTTGCTTGCCATTTTTCAGAGGGGAAGCAGAGGAAGGAGAAAATTTAGAACTCAAAATCTTATAGAATTAGGGGCGGCTAGGTGGCGCAGTGAGTAAGAGCGGCGGCCTCAGAGTTGGGATGACCTGAGATCGAATCCGGCCTCAGAAAATGAGCACCCACACACAAATAATGACTAGCCGTGTAACCTTGAGCAAGTTACTTAACCCCAATTGCTTATTAAAAAAAAAATCTTATAGAATTAAATGTTGAAAACTAAAAACAAATAAATAGATAAATTTTTTAAAAGAAATTTGTTTTGTTCTTGTGTGGTCCTGGAGAGGAAAGAGGTTGGCAACTTGGTGGGATGAATGCCAATCAAAAAATATTTACAGGCTACCAATAATGGGGGCAAGTCTAAATAGCATGAGGCTTTATTACCAACTACTGTCTTCTTACTTGAACCAGTGATCATTTTAAATTTGTTCTGAAAACAGTATTAAGACACAAACATTTCCCATGTACTTTTCAACTTAAGGAAAGTTAGTACAATCAGCAACGAGGATGAATATTTGGGGGTGCCTGACCCTCCCTAAAATCAACCAGTGGAAAACAAAATCTGTTGGGGTGGGAAAGAGTAGCTGATGAATGTTCTTCTTCTCCATCTCTGCCTCCTGGTTTCCTCCAAATCCAGTTGAAATCTCCCTTTCTGTAAGAAGCCTTTCCCAGCTCCCCTCAGTTCTAGCGCCCTTCCTTTTCAGGTGACCTCCAATTTACATGATATGTATCTTGTATGTATTATAGTAGTCATTTATGTGTTGTCTTTCACATTAGAGCTTGAGCAACTTGAGGAGAGGGACCGTATGTGCACATTTATTTATTTATTTGTTTGTTTGTTTAATTTACCTTTCTTTGTAATCCCAGACTTAGCACTGCACCTGGTGAATGGTAAGAGCATAATAAATGTTTGTTAACTTGAATTGACTTGTGAAAGATTTGGGGTAAGATGTTGAAGCAAGAGGTCGTGGAAAATCATCAAAAAAAAAAAAAAGAGGCAATTCTATGGGCTGGGATTCAGGAAGACCTGAAATCAAATCCTGCCTCAGATACATGTTACCTGTGTAAACATAGGGTAAGTCAGTGAATGTCTCTTGACCTGTTTCCACAAAATCTCTAAAATGTGGGAGTTGGACTTACTGGACTCTAAAGGTCCTTCTGGATCTAAATCTATGATTTTATGAAAAATGTATATTTTGTGGGAAAAAATATTCTTCTTTGAAACATTTCGAGCTAACAAAAAGCAACCTAGAACATAAAAAGCAACTCTCTGACACTGCCACACTCATAAAGAACTTTCTTTCTTCTTATTGCCAACTCTAAGACTAGCACCAATGCTACAAAGCGGGGAAGGAAAATGCTACAAAAGGCGGAAGGAGAAAAGAAGCATTTATTAATCACCACCATCAAGCACTTTGCAAATATTATCTCAGTTGATGCTCACGACAGCCCTGCTAAATAGGCTGCCCATTTTACATTTGAGGAAGCTGAGGCAATCAGAGGTTAAGGGTCTTGCCCAGGATCACACAGCTATTAAGTATCTGAGGCTAAATTTGAATTCAGGTCTTCCTGACTCCAACCCCAATATGACGCCTGACTCCAAGCTGCCTCACAGCAAAGACATTAGTTTCTATTCTTGGCAGTTCCCTCTAATATATGCCTGCCATCTAGAATTCTACAATATCTCAAGTTAAATAGGCTATAAGATGACAATCTCCCTTACCTCGGGTCAAAAACCAGAAGTTAGAATAAGACAGACAGCAGGGGATCATCAAGGAGCAACATGAAGAACAGACTCCCAGAAATGAAGGAGAAAAGTGGAGCACTTCACTGTTCACCTGCGGATAAGGTTAAGGAATCCTAATAGTCTCATCAGAGGAACAGAGATCAAAGATGTAGTTAGAAGGGAACTCAGAGGCCATCTAGGCAAACGCCCTCATACAGATGAAGAAAGATTAAGAGAGGTTAAATGACTTGTAGACCAAGGAGATATGTACAGCTTTGTGTAGGCTTTTTTTCTTTTAAATTTATTTTATTTTCAATTCATGGAACAAAACAAACATTTCCATGATAGTACATAAAAAAGATGATTGTACATGAAGTTGCAAATCTACCATGTACAACTTGTTATTCCTTCCAAAAATAAAACAAAGTTATCATGTAAATTTCTTTTTCTTTCTTCACTCTCCTCCTTTCCTTCCTAGGATATGAATAGCAAAGGTCTATAAAGGAAGAGGAGGAGACGATGTCACTAAAAACACTAACATATGTTCTCTTCCAGGTATGTAGGTGGACAGCTCCTATTTTTTTCTCCTAAAGAAACAGGCACCTTTATTTACAACCTTAAATGTGAAGATGGTAAAGATACTGGTGATTCACTGTTGCTTACCTATGTATAGCAGGTCTACCCTGTCCTGATATGTCCTCTTAATGCAGAGTGTGTAAAAGAATACCCTCATCTTCCCGATGGGATAATTGTTAAGTTTGGGAGAACAGTCTGGAATGTTTTGTGTTCCAATATAAATATGGTTTCTTATATACAGTAGAAGTACAGTAATGGCCTCTTTGCACAGCCTTTTCCTTGGACTTCCAGACAAAAATGTAGCAAAGTAGAGGGAAGAAATAAATTTTTCTTTTTTTTCCCAAAATTTTATTTTAGACTCAAATGCCAGAACACAGAGAATAGAGAAAAGACACAAAAACATATTATAAACTTAAATATTAGAACTTAAATGCAAAGTTAAAAATAAATAAAAGCATGTTGTGCGCATAGCTGAACATAAAAGAGCATTCAAAATATGTAATAATAAATTTTCATTTCAAGAAAGCCTGTATGATAAATAATACTCATTGTGTGGAGAACTATCTTCTTTTCTTTGCTTCCTTGTGGGTTTTCTTTTGCTCTCTGCTGTGCAGTTTTTTATTTCATTCTTTTTTTCCTCCCCCTCAGTTCCCCCCCAACAGGACCACAATAAAGTTTAGATATGTTTCTCCATAGTTATAGATAGATACATACATATAGAGACATATACATTCCCAAACCTCTTCTACTCCTGGTCTTTGTTTTTGTGTATGTGCATAGCTCTTGTTTCCTATCCCTCCTGCCTCCTCTACTTTACTTTTACTCACTACCTTGCCCTCCTATGACTTGCCTACCCCACTCTAAGGATCCCTCCCCTATCATCCCATTCCCATAAATCTAAACACCCTTCTATACCTACCCTTTTTACCTATTCTCTCACCCTTCACTCTGAAGATCCCTCTCTTGTTCTCTCCCCCCTCCCTATGCCCCTATTATTTTATTTCTTCTGAATTTAGAAGACTTCTATAATCTTTTAAATATATATGTATTGTTCTCTCTTGCACCCATTCCCAATGAAAGTAGGTTACTAGAACTACCAGCCCTCCTCCCCCATCTAATTCCTATGTATCAATTCTTCCTCTTGCACCTCATTTATATAAAATAATTACTCTTTTTAGCTGTTCCTAAATGGTTTTACTTTTTAAATTCATATCATGCTCAGGTTTTTCCCAGTCTTTCTTATGAACTACTCAATTATTAATAAGCATCTTAGACATAAATTTTACATTTTACATATATAAAAAGTAAGTGGTCTGTCCTTATGGATCCCTCATAATCAGTCTTTGTTATGTACCTTATATTTATATCAAGGAGTAAATTTTTCTTTTCTCCAACCCTAGATGAAAAAGGTGACTGACAGGTGAAGCCTATGCTTGCATAGATGGCCAAAAAAATTGGTAAGAACATTTCTGAGTACAGGTAAGGGACTGGAGCCACAGAAAAAGTCATTCCCTTGTAATTTCTAGATCCCAAGAGATCAAGCATTCCTGGTTTTGATCAGATTTTAGCTTCTTAGGGGATAGTCCACAACTGAGTATCACCCTGCACTTTAAGGACTAGGACACAGGGGAAGGAAAGAGATCTGGACTTTGTCAACCCTAACATTGAGTTGCTCAGATGGTGCAGGTTTTAGCAGAATGGAGAGTATCATACAGCAGATCCCCCAAAGTGTCTTTATTTTCAGGGGGTGAGTCTAATAGTCTCTAATAGAATATATAGTAAAAATAGATAACGTTTATTTAACCCTTCAGTGATTGTAATGTGCTTTGTATATATTTTCTCCTTTGATTTTATCCTCACAACAACCCTATAAGGTAGGTGGTCTTATCCCCATTTTATAATTAAGGAAACTGAGGAAGAGGCTAAGTGACTTACCCAAGGTTCACACAGTGTCTGAGGAAAGAAATGAACTCAGATCTTGCTGATTCCGAGTCAGGCACTCTGTTCACTACACCACAGCTGAGCTCCTTGAGATCAGGAATTATTTCATTGTTCATTTCATGTCCCCCACACCTTCTTCAGTGCCCAGCCCATATTAGGTGCATGTTGTATACTTATAGGTTGACTGATTGATTTATTGCTTCAGTTCTCTGTGAAGCCTCTACCCCTCACACTGGAGGCTCTCCTCTAAGGCTTATAACATTTTGTGCATACCAGCACAGTGCTCAGGCTGTCCATCTGTTACTGCTCACTCTCACTACGTGACCAGTCAACCTCCATTGTCAATCATACATTTCCTGGATAACATCTCTCACACTACAACTTGTGCTCAAGTCATCGGTATTAATATGCTTGTGGCTACTTCCATTCACCATACATTTCTCCATTGCCCTTTGGGTCACCTACAATCTTGGTTCTTCAGACATTGTAATGTTTCATCATTTGTAGTATCACTAGAATATTGATGTTAAAAAAAGATGTTTTGGGTCAGGTTGCAGTATGGGATCATTGCAAGCACTGGATAGTTTCCCAAATTTAATCCAGCCTATTATATTCAGACTCAATACAGGGCCCCAATCACTGTCCATTTACATCTACATCCCAAACTACATGCACTAATAAGCCCAGTAATAAGGGCATTCATCTAAATGCAGATCGTAGTAAATATTCTCCAATTATCTGGTTTTCATGAATACTGGTGGATCTTATGGAAGAGGCTTTATAGCAAAGGCCTAACTAGCAATTTTGGCAGCCAGGGCAACCCAGCTATTGCAGGGGCAAGCAGTAACTATTGGAGGAAATAAAACAAAATGCCCTCCCTCCCCTACCGAAGCATTTGTCATTGAAAATGTGAAAATGGTATGAGTAATTATAAATAAATTTGAATTGGAAGGAAAATTATTTACTATGGTGGTCTACTGGGGAGGATCTCAAAGTTGGAAGGCACTTAGGTTATCATCCAATCCAACCCATAAGATTTGAGGTCCCAAGATCTTTCTCTTACACATAAAGGCCATTGCAAGTCTCCCTCACCCACCACATAGGGAGAGAGTGTTGGGATACTTAATGACCTTTGAAGTGAAGAAGGGCTGGTTGCTGAAGGAGGGTAGACAAGAGACTAGCCAACATGGAAAAGAGGGAGGGAAATGGAACTGATGGGAAAGGAACAAGGGGGATCTTGTTGGGGTTTTTCTTTATGGAATAGAGTAAAAAAGAGAGGGAGTTCATTAGTAAAAGAGAAAAGAGAGCTCATGTTCACCCCACTTCCTTCTACTCTGCTGAGGGAGTAAATTTGTTAAATGTTGGTGTCTTCTAAAATTCTCACCCTTGAGTAAGCCCCAGTGGCCACAAGCTGGTCAAGTTTCTGTTTTGTGATGTTCTGGGACCTAAAGGAATCAACTTAATATCATCTGAATATAGGAGCATCTGGAGGACTGCCTCCATTATTGGGAACATCAGATGAGCACTGCATAGGACACTCTCCATGACAGCAATGAACAACTTTGGCAAGCAAACTTCTCTCTGTTTTATGCTTTACTTGATATAGATCACCAGGGAATCATGGAACAAAGGCATCTCTGTTATTGCATCTATCAAGGGATCTGATATCATCTTAATGTCTGCATGGGAGACACCTGGTTGGAGGTGCCTCCAACAAGATAGTCATAAAGAAGGAAGGAAATGTGATCATACCCAGAATTCTTAAACATCAGAGCAGGGAGTTGCCGCCTGAGTGAAGACTTGAATAGTAGCTACCCAAAGAATGGAATAATCAAGAAAGAGAAAAACAGAGGAGGAAAATGGGAATGGGACAATGAAATAAAAAGTGGGACAATGAGAAAAGGGGGTGGGACAATGAAAAATGTATCAAAAGAAGGGTAGGAAAATAACATGGCCAAGCCAGCCTGCAAAAGCTAATGACTACCTCTGAAAAGGACCTAGAGAGAGAAGTTAGTGAGATCAGAGATTCGTCAATGTGGAACTGGAAGGGACTTAGAGCACATCGAGTGGGCAGCTACATGGCATAGCAGATAGATTGCTGGACCTGGAGGCAGTCTATCTTGCTGAGTTCAAATCCAGCCTAGCTGTGTGATCCTGAGCAAGTCACAACCCTGTTTGCCTTAGTTCCTAATCCATAAAATGAGCTGGAGAAGGAAATGGCAAACTACCCCAGTATCTTTGTCAAAAAAAACCCAAATTGGGTCATGAAGAGTCAGACACAACTGAAAAAATGACTCAACAATAACAAAAGCCATCTAGTCTCTCATTTTACAGAGAAGGAAACGGAGATCCTGCTAAGTTAAATACCTTACCCCAGGTTACACAAGTAGTAAGTGACAGAAGCAGAGTTTGAACCCAGGAAATCTTAGAGTCAGAACCAGTGACACCAGCAAGGTTAGCAAGGAAGATAAGCCTGATATCAATGTGCTTCAGATCAAAAGATGACAGAGGATGGCAGACTTGAAGCCCAAGCTACTAAAAAGTGATTACAACTGGCAACTAACAAGAGCAGGAAAGTACTTCCAAACCTGAGTCTTCACCTGCATCAAAGATAAATGAGGTAATTGACTTTAAAAAAAAAAAAACTCAGTCAAGCTGACTAAACACGATGAGACTATAATTTGTGCAATAACCTCAGCTGTATATGGTTGATATCCCATAATTTCCTCCAGTTCAAGTAAAGGTACCATCACAATTGTTTCTATATGCTGGATGGCAATGACCAAGGTGGGAACCAGGGATCTAGTGCAGTAGCTACAGGGGGGTAGGAGGGAAGGCTAAGATCAAGGGACATTGCTTTAGCAAGAAGAAAATGTCTCTCTTTTTTACTGTCTTTGTTCAGGGACAGAAAAGTGAGACTACAAGACCATCAAGCACCTCCTTTTGTGGCCATACTTTCTATCTTCTAGACTATTTTTTACATGTAAACTGATGACATGTTCTAACCCTATTATATAATCTTTAATATATAATAATCTATAATCCTATAATCTTACATGCCCTTTTTCATAATTTGAGTTGTTTTAATTGCCTTCAGATCAGGGATGTGTACGTAAATGTTTAACAACCAGCTCTCTAAAAAATACATATGACACACTTTTGAGTTTAATCTTCTTCATTAACCTTTTCATCCCTTTCTTAAGTCTAGGCAATCAACAAAACAATAAATTCAGCCCTGGTATGTAGTATTTTATGATTCCCATAGCGTAAAAGCTCATACTGAAAATTTAATAATCAGCTCTTCAAAACCAGTATGAGTTGACTACAGTATGCCCCTTCATCAGATGATGGTAGTCCATAATTTATAACCACTGCATCACCACCAGAAAAAAATATTAATATTAAAGATGGGCCTTTGACAACAAGAAGCAGTTTAATACCATTTGCCAAGTTACACTGCACAATATTCCAAATTCAATACAGAAAAATTTCCTTCTCAAATTCTATTCTTGATCTAACTTGTTGTTCAAGGCCCAGAATCTACCCAAGATAGAGTTTCTGATAGACTGACTCAAAAGGAGGCTACCTGTCTAGAAGACTATCATAATCTGAATAATGTGCTTTTTTAATCTACTTTGTTTTCAGCATTTCTTGGGTAACCACTGTCCTCATTCCTTCAGATTTCACAGGGAATGTTTTGGACTCTTCCCAAGATGGAAATAATGATTACACTATTACCTGTTAATAGGCACTTTTGAAGAAAATTGACATCAATGAGGAATCTTTTTGTATGGACTTTGCACCTCTTATCTTCTAAGACACAAGGGAGCATGCCAGGTGAATGAAGCTCTTCCAATATTCTTAGTGTTGAATACAACTCTGGCCCAGGTAGTTTTGAAAGCAGACTAACCAGTTTATTTTAGCAACACCTATATGAAATCTGCAAAAACAAAACAACTAGGCTGAAACAGAATCTGTTATACTTCAGCTAAAGTTAAGAAAAAAAAAACAGGGGTAGCAATTCTGATCTCATACAAAGCAAAAGTAGACCTAATTAAAAGAGATAAGGAAAGAAACTACCTATTGCTAAAAGGTACCCTAGACAATGAAGTAATATTAATACTATTATATTAAATTTAAAAGGGTTTACACAAACAAAACCAATGCAACCAAGATTAGAAAGAAAGCAGAAAACTGAGAAATAATCTTTACAGAAAGTGTTTCTGATAAAGGCCTCATTTCTCAAACATATAGAGAACTGAGTCAAACTTATAAGAATAAAAGTCATTTCCCAATTGATAAATGGTTCAAGGATATAAACAGGCAGTTTTCAGATAAAGAAATCAAAGCTATCTATAGGCATATGAAAAAGTGGTCTGAATCACTTTTGATTAGAGAAATGCAAATTAAAACAACTCTGAGGTACCACTTGATACCTATCAGATTGGCTAAGATGACAAGAAAAAAGGAAAATAAAAAATGTTGGAGAGGATGTGGGAAAATTGGGACACTAATGAATGCACTGTTGGTGGAGTTGTGAACTGATCCAACCATTCTGGAGAACAGCTTGGAACTATGCCCAAAGGTCAACCCAACTGTGCATACCTTTTGATCCAGCAATAAATACCACTACTAGGTATGTTTCCCAAAGAAATCATTAAAAATAGAAAAAGACTTGGGGCGGCTAGGTGGCGCAATGAGTAGAGTGCTAGCCCTGGAGTCAGAAGGACCTGAGTTCAGATCTGGCCTCAGACACTTAACACACAAACACAAATCTAGCCGTGTGACCTTGGGCAAGTTACTTAACCCCAACTGCCCTCCAAAAAAAGCCCAAAAAAAAAAAATAGAAAAAGACTTATACTTGCAAAAAATACTTATAGCAGCCCCTTTTTGTGGTGGCAAAATACTGGAAATCAAGGGGATGCCCATCAATTGGGGAATGGCTGAACAAGCTGTGATATATGAACGTAATAGAACACTGTTAAGTAATAAGAAATGATGAGCAGGTTAAACTGATACAAAGTGAAACGAGCAGAACCAAGAAAACATTGTACACAGTATCAGCAACATTGTGTGATGATCAACTATGAATGACTCAGCTCTTCTCAGCAACACTATGCTCCAAAGACTAGTACAAAGGACTTACAAAGGAAAATGTTATGTACATCCAGATAAAGGACTGATAGACTCGAATACGGATTGAAGCATACTTTTTTCACTTTATTCTTTTTCATGTTTCTTTTTTCCTTTTGATCTGTTTCTTCTTTTCACAACTGTGACTAATACGGAAATATGTTTCATGTGATAACACATGTATAACCTATATAAAATTGCTTACCATTTTAGGAAGAAGGGAGGTGAGGGAGAGAGGGAAGGAGAAAAATTTGGAACTTAAAATCTTGTAAAGATGCTAAAAATTGTCTTGACATATAATTGGGGTAAAAAATAAAATACTATTTTTTAAAATGAGAAGATTAGATTGACCCTAAGCAAAGAAGACGTGTGATAGACCAGAAATTGACTTAGCAGTACAGTTGGCAATTGCTTGAAAGAAATATTCTTCCCAGATTAATGTTCTGGTGTACAGGTTTCAGTTTGTATATGATCAGCCATCTTGAGGAAAAGAGCCACACTGAGGATCATTCTGGGAACTGTCTCACCTGCCCCTCGGGGGCTCCACAACCTGACCTAAAGAAGGTGTAACTCCATTTAAGTCACCTTAACCCAGATTACTGAACAAACCTCTATAAACAACCAAGATCATTATGTATCTTTTTGCCATTGCTTAAATAAAACAACTTGATTGTATACTTAAGATCCCAAGTGGTTTGTTGTATCAAAATACAACAGATTTTTAACTCTGGGACCCAAGAGAATTTGGTCTAGTTGAATAGGATGTGGTCATAATGACCTTGTGGTTTGAAAATGACAAGATCCTCAAATGTCAGTCTATGCACACATGTAAAACAATTACTTGATCCTATGCTTAATACCCCTGAGCACTATGAACAGATTATAACAGATTTTGGTCTCAGTCTGAAACAACTTGTGAATTTGTAAAGCAAATCTTTATATGAGAGGAGCCAAGACAGCAGACCAGCTTTCCCATTATGGAGGCAGAAAATACTAATAGCCATTTCTACTCCTCAGCTTCAGAATTACGACAAAAACAAAATTTAAAAAACAAGGGGCGGCTAGGTGGCGCAGTGAGTAGAGCGTCGGCCCTGGAGTCAGAAGGACCTGAGTTCGGATCCGGCCTCAGACACTTAACGCACACACAAACAAAAAAACCTAGCCGTGTGACCTTGGGCAAGTTACTTAACCCCAATTGTCCAAAAAAAAAAAAAAAATTTAAAAAACAAATAGCAGTTAGGCTGAGTGCTAGAAGGTACAAAATCTAATCAAACAAAAGCAATGGTGAATAGACTTGGGATCCTATTGTACCATAAGCACCAATGGACATTAAACTTCAAAAAAAGTTACACTTCCTTTGTATCATACAAAGTGTGGTTTGCCCATTCAGCAACCCCCTTGGAACAGCTCTGCCCAGTATCAACCATTCTGTTGACATAAAATTTAAAGAAAAATAATTATTTTAATCAAATGGTAGAAAGATTTAATAGAATCATTTTACTTTGGGTGTTTTTATTTGATTTCTTGTTTGTAATTGATTTTCACATCTATTCAGAGAGTTTTTAGGGAGAAGTTACTTTACCTAAAACTTAGAACTCTCAAAGTAGCTCATACTTTCCACATTCTTCCCATCTCACTACCAGTATACAACTGATGAGGATCTGACACTGGAGATTAACCCTAACATGTTGGGTCTACACAGTAAGGGAGTGTGTCAGAATATTCCTGCTTTCTACAACCATATTCATTCCAAACCATTAATATGCATGCGGTATCTAGAAATTAGTCAAACAACCATTTCCCATGGAAAAATACTATTTTAGTATGTGTCAGTCCCCAAACTAGAGACCTGCCTTCCTTATCATTTCTTTTTCATCAGTAATTTTAAAAGTGGAAAGAAGCTGGGGGGGTGGGAGGAGAGAAAGAAATATTCCAGATTATTTTCCAAATGTGTTGTGTCCTTTGATTTTGCCCAGTTATGACCAGATCTTAGAAACAGATGAGGTTAGTAAGAAAATTAAGTTCTGACCAGCATAGGACACAATACTCTATGATTCTGGAGCCAAGATTTCAAATGATTGCCTAGATAGGGGATGAAGACCTGCCACAGTCTTCAATAATCAGAAACAAAGGTGATGTCATAAAGAGCCTAGTGGAGAAAAGCTGGAAGGTTCTAGCCCTAGTCAGCAATCTCTTTGCAACAGGGAGTAGGGAACTGAGGCCCTAAGAAGTGATTATTTCCATGAGTTAAAAAGAACTTGAGGAATACTCTATGGTACTCTGCACTGGGAGTTTTTATGTGAACCTACTTTTTGGGGGGGCAAGAGGAGAGAGAAGGGGAGGATACTTGTAGACTGTTAGAATTCAAACCAACCATAGAAATCTATTCTAACTCCCTTGTTTTTTAAATGGAGAAACTAAAGCCCAGAGACAAATGACTTTAGAAAATCATACATAATTGGTAGCAGTCAGTGTTTCTAGTAAGAACAAATGAGCCATAAAAAAAAAAAAAAAGAACAAATAAGCCCAAGGGACTTTGGGCTTGAGGGTGTTTTCATGAATAAAAAGCACCAGTTTGGGCAAATCATTGTGAAGAGGGAGGAAGGAGGGAAAGGAAAATGCATCATAACAGCAATTAACCAACCTTCAGTGGTCTGTTATATCCAACCTTCCTCAAGCACATAATATAATTTGAAAGAGAAGATGGTAATGAAGGAGAGGGGCATCTGTGTGTGTGTGTGTGTGTGTGTGTGTGTGTGTGTGTGTGTTCCTTTAAGATGAGAAAGAAGACAAAGAAAAAAGACTTTGCAGCCAGCAGATTCAAACACAACTCTCCCCTGTTCCTCCTTCACAAAAGAAAAGGCTTTTGTGCCCCATATCATCTAGTGCTGTTTTTGTTTTCCTAAAGGACCCCATGCTGACCAGAAAAGTTGGTAAGGGTTAGTGAGCTCTGACCTGACACCTTCCACTTCCTGCTCATCCTCCTATTACCAGGATGTGAATAGGGCAGAAGAGGATGAGAGGCACTTCCTGTCCCTGCGTAGCCAAGGGCCAGACTCACTGTGACGAGAGGAGAGCGTCTTTGGCACAGCCTGGGAAGGAGGAAATCTTGTTTCCTCTGCTAAATTACCCAGGAGGTGGTACAGAGGGTTGTATAGGAAGTAGGCTAATTGTTGGAGAAGTCACAGGCTGTTTCTTAGACATGAAAATCCTAACTCCAATTGGATGAGGTTGGGGGCAGAGGAGAGAAGTCAGAGGAGCAGTTTCCTGAAATATCCAACACACAGAAGCAATATGAGTCCTTATCATCGAGTGAATCACTGGCCTTGCCATTGGCTCAAGAAATCCATGTGATCTGCAGTTTGGCCTAAATACTAATGCATAGAAACCAGGGAGTGTAAATGTCTTAACCTTCTCATAATCAAAGGCTAATGGGAGTCCCACTTCTCATTCTGCCCTGCCAGAAATAGAGAAAGAGAAATGGAATTTTCAAAGCTGCTCCTCTAATAGTTCAAACAGGGTTATTAAACATTCTGGGGAAGGAGAGGGAAAGAAGGCAGCTGAAGGGGGGAAATCCACACATTGTAAACATGTGTAAAATGATCTGGGGAACTCAGTTGCCTGGGATGCTGATGAAAACTTTTACTCATTACTCTTGTCACTGTTATTATCGAAGATATTCACTCCTACACCTCCTTCCTTGCTTCTGGTGGGAGACTTGTCTTGATCAAAAGCAAAGAAAACTCACTCTCTCCTTCCAACTATTAAAGAAGGCTCTTAAGAGTAGGGGGGTGGAGAATGCCTAATCAGTCATTTTTCCACCATTCATAATGAAAATAGAATCTTCCTTGGTAGTCACCTAGGCAATATAACTTCCATATGAGAATGGTTGCTTCTAAATTAGAGAGAAAAGAAGAAACAAGCCAGAATATTTATATAATGGTAGTAAGCAAATTTAGGAACAACTATAATGAAATCGAGGGCATCCTTCTGAACTGATTTCACATTACTCTCCACTCCACCACAACCCCAGCCTCATACACTGCTTTGTAGAAAAATTAGCTTACTTGTTCCCATACAAAACATTTCCATTTCCCACCTCATTGCCTTTGCAAAAGGATGATCCCTATACTTCAAATGCTCTCCCTTCTCACGTCAGCTTCTTGGAATCGCTAGCCCCCTTAAAAACTTGGTCCAAGGGCCATATTCTACATGAGACCTTTTCTCATCTCCCCAGCTCAGCATACAATACCTACACTGAAATTGATTATTTTATACTATCTCCTCTGGGGTATCCCCAACTTATACTTGAGAGTTGGAGACCGAGAGGGCAATTGACTACTCTCCCTCAAGGATCTAGGAATAAAACTGATAGGCTATGCTTCTAAAACTGTATATCCTACAACCCTCTGGTGTGCTCCATGTAAACAAAGAGCCAGTTGTTGACTCAGCTTAAAGAAAAGAAATTTACTCATACATAAAAAGAAATCAGCACTTAGCACAATGCCTGGTACATAGTAGGAGCTTAACAAATTTTTATTAAATTAAATAAGAACAATTGGTATAAAATACTCCCAACATCTGGAACACACTCTAGCATAATAATGAGGTCCATGCATAGAAAACACTAACAGCAAAATGGTAATGCATCATGTTAAGGCTGAAAATTCTTTTCTTTCATTGTAAAGTCCTTAGGAAGGTCCCCTTAGGTTTTAGGTTTATCTCTCTGCTAGGATTGGAGGGTCTGCTTTTCTAGAGAATGTAGCTGGTACTTCTCTCCTATGGGAGAGTTTGTGCTCCCTCGGGCTCACTTTCCTTAGGTGACTATTGTTCCATATCCTCTTTGTCCATGGTGTGTTCCTCCATTTCCAATACGTGTTTCCTCTACTCTTGGCCACTCCTGCTTTGGTGGACACTGCTACTATTGCCATTCAGCTCCAGCTGCCATTGGGGCCTCCTGAACTCATCACAGCACCTAAAATCAAAAAAGAACAAATGCAAAGAGAAAGAGGTGACCACATGCTCATTGTCACTATGGCCAGGTGGGAACAGTCACCCTTCTTCCCATCAGGCTATCAGAATCAATTCAGGGTAATACTGTCTCCTCATCGTCACAAAGGAAAGAAAACAAGAATGGGTGGGTTCTTTATACTCACTGAGTGCTGACTCTGAAAATCCTAATTCTTCAGTTCTTCCAGCTCCACAGCCAATCAGAGAATTCTTCTTCATCACACAATATAAACCCCCAAGTCATTATGGCCAGAATTAGGTTCAATCTAAACTTCCATGTGATCTCTTAGACTAAAATCAGACAGAGAATATCTGTGCATGCTTCAAGAACTCATCTCCATAAATGAACCTATCCTCTTTGTATTTCTGTTTTATAGGTATTATATTTCTTTATATGTTAATATATTACTTTATATTTAATATAAATATAATATGTTAATATATTACTTTATATTTCTTTACATGTTAATATATTACTTTCTCCCTAGAAGAGTATAAGTTCCTTGAGGACAGGAATTGTTCTGTTGTTGCTTTTTTCTTTGTATCACCAGTATCTAGAACAACACATGGCTTGTTGAACTGAATTTATGTGTTCTGTTGTACTCATCTGAATCATCTATCATATATATGTGTGCACAGATATTAGCACTCAGAGGTAGGCATGCCCTAGAGAAGGAATTTTAGTGAAAGAACTCAATACAATCCAGATTAAAGACTGAATCTATTTGCTTAAACTAGGCCCTACATCAACCTTATTTTGCCAGCCATGTGGATCATAGACATACAACAAACATGTAGATGTAAGCCAGACTTTCAAGCCCTAAACAAACAGCAGGGTACTTGTAATTTGCTCTGGGAAGGATTGTAAAGAATAGCAGCTTAATCCTACAGCTCTGAGAAGTATTGCTTGGATCTCTGACTCTGTATTTGCTCTGAGGTATACATGGACATAAGGCAAGAGGAAATGTTCCCTCATAGGTCATGAAGGAATAAAGGACCTGAAAAATTTTATATTTATATTTCCAATCTCCTGCCTAATCCCAAATCTCATTTACCAAAAGACCCTCACTTCCACCTACACCTGAACATCTACAAGTCTCACATCAACTTAGTGTATTTAATGCCTTATAACAAGGGTTCTTAACTATTTTGGTTTCATGGACATCTTTGGCAGTCAGTCTAGTGAAACCTATGAACCCCTTCTCAGAATAATGCTTTTTAATGCATGAAATAGCATACTTATATTACAAAGGAAACCAACTACATCGAAATACAGTTATCAAATTTTTTTTTAAAAAAACATGTTCGTGTACTCCAGGTTGAGACCTCCTCTTACAAATCTCATCTATTATTCTTAATTCCAGTTATCAAGCAACAAGAGCTTGGGTCTCTTCCCTCCCTCTTTCTTTCCTTCACCATACCAGTACCCCTTCCCCACCCACAAAGTCCTACTTAGTAGATGAGCTATAGAGAATTGTTTGTGCAGGGAGTGGTTCAGCCTTCTCTTTCTGTCCCCACTGCCTCCCCCACTCTCATCCTCTTCCTTTGATAGCTAACACCAAATTCCCAGCAGCTGGTTTTGTTGCTGCAATGCAGGGGAATGCTTTCTTAATGCAGTACAGAGGTGTCTACATAGGGCAAGTCAGAAGATCTCATTGGCCACAGCTGGATAGATGTGGTTTTCAAGTATTGTTTGTGCACTTGTGTGACTAATAATTACCTACCTGCCTGGCCCAGGATGAAACCTCTCTCCTACTCACCTGGCACTTGGAAAGAAATCTGCTGGCTTTCTACTGCAAATTGTGTTCATAGGAAAGGCTGAGAGATCAGGTCGGGGGGAAATTAGCTAGAGGGCCTCTAGGAAAGCTGTTGAATCCTGGAATTGAGGACACTGCTTTACCTTGTTTTTTTAAGTGAAGGAGGATTTCAAAATAACAGTCTTGGCTGATAGAATGTAAGTGTAGTCATGAAGAAAGGTAGAGAAGATGGAAAGCCCATCTTAGATCCCATCTAAACTGGGTTTTTATCAATCATATGAGTCTCAGAGGGCTATGTATAGAATCACCTAGTTGACAATGAATGAATGGATATGATATGATAAAGAGGATGGGAGGAAAAGAGGAAATAAAGAATAAGCCAAGCTGATAAGAGCTGAATTGATTCTGAGGATCACAAATTTCAATTTGGAAAGGACTTTAGAGGTTATGTGGTCCAACACTTATTTTACAGAAGAGGAAACTAAGGCCCACAGAGATTAGATAAGGTGATGGTGAGAGAGGGAAGAGGCAGAATTTGAACCAAGAACCTTTGACTCTAAATGCTTTTGCCCCTGCACCATTCTAAAACCTTTCCAAAAAAATGAGAAGAAAAGAAGCCTTAGGAAAAACTAGGTGGTGTATTTTCTTTATATGAGTACACATACATGATTCTTATTCTGTAACACAGTTGATGTTTCCACAGGAGCTGTTACATCCCAGGCAAACACAATAACACCCCCTCAGAAGATCAGAAAGCCACCGACTGGAGCTAGCCTTTCCTCAGTAGTCACCTGAGGTGTGGCTCAGTCTCCACCCTTTGTAAAACAACACAAAGAAAATTCTAGGCTCAAACTATCACAACATTTTCTCTAAGCTAATTGTGCCCTTGGATCTTTCATTCAAGAAAAACTCCCAGAGCAACTACTATGAGTAAGAACTGGTCTCAAGACACTGCTCTTCCTCATTGACTGACCTTGAAATTCTCAACTTGCAGGTGCCCCCTTAATACTGACCAGAGCTGTGATGGAAACCCCATGTTGCCATTAAGTCTTTTGGAATGTGTGTGTCTTCTCTCCCTAACTCCCCCACACTTTGGGGGCAAGAATCTTGACCCATATAATCTTTATGTCCTGTTATTTTATATTCTTAGGGTGTTAAACAATGAATATGTGTTTATTTGATTGGGAAAATATGCCGATGAATTATGAAGGAAGGGAACAAGCATTTATTAAGTGCCTACTCTATGCCCCCCCAATATAAAGGCTGCTAAGTGGCACAATGGATAGAGTACTGGGCTTGGAAATAGGAAGACTCATCTTGAGTTCAAATCTAGTCTTAGACATTGACTATCTGTATGGCTTAACCCTGCTTGCCCCAGTTTCCTCATCTGTAAAGTGAACTGGAGAAGGAAATGGCAAATCACTCCAGTATCTTTGCAAAGAAAACTCCAAATGGGGTCACAATAATCATACAGGACTGAATAGCCATATAGCAGGCCCTGTACTAAACACAATTATTTTCTCATTTGATCCTCAAGAAGGATTATTCTTTAGATTAATACTATTATTATCTCCATCTTACAGGTAGGGAAATGAAGACTGGTAGAGGTTGACATGCCCAAGGTCACACAGCTAGTATCTAAGGTCAAATTTGAACTCAGGTCTTCCTGACTCTAGGTCCAGGGTTCTGTCTGTTGTACCACCTAGCTACATCAGGACCTGGAATGATTCCAGAGTTTTGTTTTGTTTTGTTTTTAATCAACAAAATGAGAAACATAAATGTAAATAAGATCATCATAATTCCTCTATCTAGTGAGGAAGGTAGGGACATGGAGAGGATTCATTAAAAAAAAAAAAAGAGGTCTTCAGGTTAGTCAGATTTAATTAAACATTACAATGAGGGCAGCTAGGTGGTGCAGTGAATAGAGCACCAGCCCTGGAGTCAAGAGAACCTGAGTTCAAATCTGGTCTCAGACATTTAACACAAAGATTAGCTGTGTGACCTTGGGCAAGTCACTTAACTCCAAATGCCTTCAGGGTGGGGGGGACCTCATACTGAGACACTTCCCATTTTGAGTTTAGATAGTTCTTCCTTCAATCACTTTTTCTTATATGATAGGTCAGGTAAGGGTTTTTACAAGAATGTTCTTTGTACTCTTATAAAAACAAGCAAACACTTTAGTTTTTCCCATTTTAAGGAAATAGAATCTATTATATAAAACTAAGCTCGAAGGATTTGATTTTGTTATTTTAAAAAATCAAGGAAACTGGTACAGTAGAATGATCCCTGGATGTAATAGCAAAAGACTTAGATTTGGGTTCAAATCCCAATTTGTTTTGTGACATTAGGGTCCTCAGATCTCTCTGGTATAAAATAAAAAAGTTGAACCAAATGACCTCTAAGGTGCTTTCTGGCTCTTAGTCCTAAGAAATTGGTCATTGACTTATCATATGATTATATGTGGAGAAACTTTAACTTGAAAGTAGTTCTTTGGAGTTTTGACCAGAGTGGTTTCATGTAATGTCTCACTTAGAAGCATGCTGAAATATTTATACCACCATAAAAAATTATTGGTCCATAACCAATAAAAATGAAAATAAAGCACCTTTGTGTTTTCTCAGTTGGCTCCCAAGGACTTGATTCTTTGCTTGGTGTCTCTTAATTTCCTATGGGAATTGTATGCACAAGGATTAAGTACCAGGCAGGACCTGAAGTAAAAGAAAATAAACTAGACTCACTCATTCTTTCCTCTTCCCTCCAACTATTATCCCTTTATTTTTCTACCCTTGCCTCCCACTAAAGAGGAATGATGGGAGTGAGGAAAAGGAAGGAAAAGGAAAGGAAAAGGGAGAAGGTAAAAAGGAAAGCAATTAGGTGGGTAAACTTGGCATCAGGAAGACCTAAATTCAAATCCTTCCTCAGTCATTTATTAGCCGTGTGACCCTGAGAAAACCAGTTAGCCTTTCTCAGCCTCAGTTTCCTCATCTGAAATATGGAAATGGCAATAATAGTACGGTTATGATAATCAGGTGAGATGATATATGTGATACTCTAGGATGAGATAATATATAAGTGATAATATGCTATATAAATGTTGAGATATCATTGGAGGAGGATCATGGTGCAGTCAGAAAGAATCCTAGCTTTTTAATCTGAGACCCAAACCCCACCTCAGTCATTTACTGGCTATGTGGCCTTGAGCAAGTAACTACAAACTCTTTTGAGTTTGTTTTCTCATTTGTAAAGTGGAGAAGGGGTATGGGCTAAATTGTGTCTAAGCCTCTTTCAGCTTTCAGTTTTAAATGTATGATCCTGTAAGAGTTAGAGGGTAGGGGCAGCAACCACAGAAATCCCCCATTCCCCTAAATGGAATGGGATTTCATAAAAAGACTTGGAGTTCAGTTTCAGGTGGCTCTATCTATCCCACAAGGGAAGTCTGAGTAGAGCTGATTTGGGGTCACTTGTGGAGAAATAGTGGCACTATTCTTATTAACATATTGGTCTTGGGTGATGCCTTAGTGAAGCTTTCAGGCCTATAAAAAGCCACTAAATATTTGCCTATCTGCCCAAACAGCATTTAAGATTAGAGGAAAAAATATCCATTTAAAAACCCTTCCAGCCCTGGATTGGGATTTCCATACACACAACACAAGTAAAACAAGCCTCATTTTATGACCCTGACATGCAAAGAGACAACCCCTGTTTAAACACATTTAGGCCTTTCTGGGTTTTATTTATTTACCCTGGACTTGGTAGCATATGGACAGAAGAGGCCTCCACTTCTATACTCATCAGTCATAACACCTCCCTCCAATCAGTCTCTCTTCTGTGCTCTGCAATTTATTACATTTCCAATAAAAAGTTCGTTTCTGAGGTTTGCTGGTCTTTCATTGGATTCCATCTGCAGCTAGTACCATGAATTTGTCAGTTCTCACCAAATTTCTTCAGGCCGTCCCTAATTTTCTGGTTGGGGAGAGAAAGAGAGAGAGAGAGAGAGAGAGAGAGAGAGAGAGAGAGAGAGAGACAGAGACAGAGACAGAGACAGAGACAGAGAGACAGAGACAGAGAGATGGAGATGGAGAGAGAGACAGAGAGACGAGAGAGAGAGAGAGAGAGAGAGAGAGAGAGAGAGAGAGAGAGAGAGAGAGAGACAGATAGACAGACAGACAGACAGAGGGAGAGACAGAGACAGAGGGAAAGACAGCAATAGAGGGAGAGACAGACAGGGAGAGACAGAGACAAGACAGACAGAAAGAGAGACAGACAAACAGAGACAGAGAGCAGTCTAACTGGAACTGTGGGAAATGACCACAAAGAAATTAAAGATATATTATTTGTCCTGGGCAACTCAGAATATGATGCTTCTTCAGTCTAAAGAAGGAGACAGAACAAGCACCCATGAAAAATGTGTACAGAAGAAATATAAACAAAGCACATAACTAATTACAGCTGGACAGACATAATAGCTGAGGGGATGCTGTGGTGAGCCCAGCGATAGGGGCCAGGTGGGATTAATTTAGGAGAGGGCTCGGGGTGGGAGGGAGGTCACAAAAGTCCGGCTTTCACTGTTGTAGACTGCTAATTGAAAACAAAAGGGAAAGGTAAATGTTGCTTTCAGATCCTCTTGCCAAGGCAGATGATTGAGATGGTGATGAGGAGTCTTCTTAATTTCTTATTTAATTGGGCGTTGTTTCTCCAAGGAGTCTAAATATTTCAGCCACTCCCCCAGTTCCCAGGTAAGGACTTCCTCTGGTAGAACACTGTTGTTCATTCTTACAATGGATTGAGGACCTGAATGAGGGAGCTTCCCTGCTGCTGTGACAAAGGGAACAGGGTCATTGGGCATCCCCTATCCCCAGGTTCAGATTTTTAAGATGGTTACCCGAATGGGGAAAGAAGTGACCTTTCTGTTCAATAGTAAGCATTCCCTCCCCTCCATAGGGTGGATTCTTTGAAATAAACTAGAGTGTTGGAGGCGAGGAAATGCAAAGAAGGCTCTCATTCTCGAATAGGATTTTAAAGGTGGCAAAGCACTTTACACATATAAGGCATCTAGGTGTTGTAGCAGATAAAGCACTGATCTGATTTCAAATGCAGCATCAGACACTTACTATCTGTGTAACTCTGGGTAAGTCTCAACATCCCTTTACTCATCTATAAAACGGGATTATAATAATATACCTCATGGGGTTGTTGTGAGTGTCAAATGAGATGAAATATGTAAAACATTTTGCAAACTTTAAAGTCCTATATAAATGCTAGTTAGACATTAGTAATTGACTCGATCCATACAACAGCCCTGTGAGATAAGTATTCTTATGGTGAGACACAAAAAGTTTAAGGAAGTTGGTGCTTAATAAATACATGCTGATCAGTGGATGGATTGACTTGCCCAGGGCCTCACAGCTAACAGAATGTCAGGCAGATTCAGATCCAGCTCTTTCCAACATTCCAGGCTGGGATGCCATCCATCAAGTCCTATTATCTTTCAAATACCTCTGACTGATTCCCTGGAATGCCCAGAAGCCATTCTGTGTCCTTGAAACACTTACCTTCCTAAAGCCCTAGATTGTGGGCAGTTCTAAACAAATACCAAGCTACCTTCACCTACATGGCTGATGTCAATAGGCGAATACCAGCCTATGTATTCTTCCCAGGTTTGAGGATGGTAGGTGAAAAGTGAGATTTTTTTCCCTTCTTAATTTTTTTTTTTTTGCTTTTTTTTGGAGGGGGGAAGGTAGGGCATTTGGGGTTAAGTGACTTGTCCAAGGTCACAGAGCTAGTTTTTGTGTTTTATGGTAAGTGTCTGAGGCCACATTTGAACTCAGATCCTCCTGACTTCAGGGCCGGTGCTCTATTCACTGAGCCACCTGGCCCCCCCATTCCTTTCTTAATTTTGTTCCTTCTTGGGCAAAGTTGACTTTTGGGAATTCAGCCCTGAGCTGTAAACACAGCCGCTGAGACCTTTGCTCTGTTTTACTACAGAATTTATGATTTGTTTACGTTGAAGGTGAGGATCAGGCAGGAGGAATAATCCTAGAGACTTTAGGTAGACTTTGCTCAAAAGGTGAAAAAAGAGAATCTGGGTCCAGAGAATTAAAACGCTTCCTTGCTTCACGCATGATTTGTGGGCACTTCCAAGAAGAGAGGTCATGGCCCGAGGAATCGGTCCAACTGGCCAACTGTTGAGCATCAGACCTGCCCCTGGGAGCTTGAGACAAATTTCACAGAATCCATCCAGAAGCCTGGGATTGGGGAAATTCCTTTTTTCCATGGAAGATCAACATTAGTGGCTGGGACAAGCTAAAAGACTGACCTCAGATTTTATCATGGACAATTGTTGGGATTCACCCGACTTTTCTTCAAATAGTGTCTAAGGACACAGGTGATTTTTAACTGGTAGTGGCCTCTTAAGGGATAATTTCCAGAAAGAACTGTCCTGGGAAGTCTACACTTGCAAACATACCCCTTATTAAAAGACAACCTTCCAAATGAGACAGAGATTCTATAACCTCTCTTAGTAGCACTGTCAAGAACCGAATTTCAATTCAAATCAATAAATGCCTAATGTATATAAGACATGTTTTATTGGTGCAATTGTACTTTTCCCCTCAAAATCTGACTTGTACAAAATCTGAGTGAGGCTTATAATCACACTCTAATTAACTCTTGTCCACATTGCCTCTTGTAAGCTAGGAAAAGAGAATGGGAGAGTGGGAACTTGTGTATCCTGGCCTCTCGTGTGTGTGTGTGTGTGTGTGTGTGTGTGTGTAGTTGGCAGGCCTCGGTAAGGAATAAGTGGACTCTCAAGCCATTTAATTTCTTAAAGACCCAGGCAATCTCTAAGATTCTCTTATGTTAAGGTAGAGTTTTTGATCTCTATAAGTTGAGGGAGAGTTGAGGTAACTAAGAGACATGGTAGATAGAGTACTGGACCTGGAATCCGGAAGATCTGAGTTCAAATCTACCCTCAGATGCTTACTAGTTGTATGACCCTAAGCAAGTCACAACCTCTACCTGCCTCAGTTTCCTCAACTATAAAATGGTGATAATAATAGCACCTACCTTGAAGGGTTATTGTGAGGATCAAATTAATTAATATTTCTAAATAAGAGCTTAGCTTAGTGCCTGATACACAAGGCATGATGTAAAGCTTATCTTCATTCACAAAGGGAAATTCATTAGCAGGAGTTGCCTACACCAATGAAATCATAGGTCTGATTAAAATGTTTATATACATACAAATACATATATACACACACACATATATATGTGCATATATATACATACATATATATGTGTGTGTGTATATATATATATATATATATATATATATATATATATATATATATATATATGTAATTTCAATGTGGTAATTTTGTGTTAAGAGGTTGTATAAACAGTGAGCAGAGAACTGGGCCTGGACTTAGAAATAGTCAGGTTCAGATCCCTGCCTCTGACCTTTACTATGTGACCATGGTTATAACACTGAAGCTTTCTGAACCTCAGGTAACTCCTAGGACGTAGTTACTAATAAAATGATAGCATTTCCATTCTAGAAATCATAAATTCTTGGCTTGTTGACATATTTTTTGTAATTATTTTCCTAAGCATACCTGCATATGTATGTCTATACACTCAGACATACACTCAGACCACTTCCCATTTGAAGGTATGGGACTCCTCTTCATACAGTACATACCTACAGAGATTATTGTATTAAATTCAAAGACACAGGGCCGAAATGTGAGTGCTGGAGGCCCATAGAAATAGTCAATTCTTCAGGATTTCTAAGAGAGTCAGGGGCTACTAGCCTAGAAGCAGAATGTAAGAAGTTGAGGGAGGCTGGATGAGATCCAGGAAGAACTAAACATCTATATTAAGCTCTTCTCCTCAACCCCCCTCTACTTGGCACTCTCTCTAAAGGGGTCTTAGGTAAATTTCCATTGTCCCATATGAAAGAGAAATTTAGTATCCTTTGTTTTTGGTCCCTATAAAAGCTAGATTCAGTCTGAGCAATGAGGAGATAGGGTAGAAACTTCTATTTATTCTCAGAACTGAGGCGTGTGAGAAGCTGATTTGGAAACAGCTCTGGGAAGGTGACAAAGAAGGATGGAAGGATGGGTGCTCTGGGGCTGTGAAAGAAAGGGCAAGAAAGAAAAGAAAAAAGTGGAGTCATCCCATCTGTTTCATCATAGTCATGTGAAGGGGCAATGGGATAGTGTGGTACTTCGGTGCATTGGTGTCAAAATCAAATAGAAATGGATCCCTGTGAGCACATATTGTCTTAGATTATCCATGTTGCATTTTTATTTATTTTGTTAAACATTTCTTAATTACATTTTAACCTGGTTCTGGCCATACTTGGTAGTTCTTTGAGCATACTTGTGGCAGAAAAGAGAAGGAAGTTTGATATTTCTGTAGTAAATAGAGGATAAGCAGCCCTGAAAGGAGTTTGGCAAGCCCTCACACCAGAGGTACCCATCCTACCTGAACACCCCATGCAATTAATACCTTTGGTGCCCACCTGTCACCCAACTCTCACCCATGCTCCAAGAAGCGGTAGCATGCTCAGCCACCACACCCCAGTAAAACTGTTTAGACAGACGGGCTAAACCAGTTTGAGGGTAACAAATAGTCCTCATACCCATCAGTGAGTTAGAGGGCTGTCTACCCCAAACATGTGAAGACTTCCCCCAGTGGAATGGGCAGATGGGAACAATTTGTTTCAACAGCCATGAAGGCGTCTGAAGCAAGTCCTTCTGAGTGCTTAGAGCTTGGTCAGATATCAGATGCCAAGGTCATCCACTGCATCCAGGGCCATTGCCAGTCATCTTGACTTTTGTCCTTCCACTGGACTTCGATGACTCTGGAAGAGAGAGTGGGACTGATGACTTTGTGCAGCTCTGCCTCAGTTGAATCCAATTCACTGGGAAGTCAAGATGTCACCTGTGATATCATTGGTCCTCTATGAAGGACCATAGATAGACAATGGGTCACAGACTCAGGAAGACACAGGCTCAAGCCCTATCTCTGATTCATAATGGTGGCTTGACCCTTAGCAAATCACTTAACTTACCATTGCCACAGGCAACTCTCTTAAACTATAAATTGCAGAGCTTGAGTTGATCTGCATGGGTAAAGGAAATTTCCCTACCTAGAGTTCTCTGCCTGAATAAATCACAGGTGGCACAGTGGATAGAGCCCTGGCCCTGGAATTAGAAAGACAAGTTTAAATCCACCTTCAGACACTTACTAGTTGTGTAACCCTGGGCAAATCACTTAACCATTGCCTGCTTCAGTTTCTTCAACTGTAAAATGCAGATAATAGCAACAAAATCACAAGGCTGTTGTGAGGAACTGAGATAATATTTCTAAAACACTGGGCACAATGCCTGGCACACAGTAGGTGCTATATAAAAACTTATTCCCTTCCATGCAATAAAAATAATTCTGCTAGGAACAGTAGATGGAGGAGAAATCTCATGAAACATTTGTTTTGTACCTTTCCAATGTACTAATACACTTTCCATGTGATATTGCATATTATAGTTATGTCTGTTGGTGCCTTATTCCCACTTGTTAGCACCATGAAGCTAGAAATTGTGTCATAAATGACCTTTCTTCTCTCTCAAGTACTAGTATAGATCTCTACCCATCGTAGTTGCTTACAGAATGGTTGCTTAATTTAATTGAATGTAATTGAATTTCTCAAAGCTCATCTGTTCAGCATTTCCCACTATTTTATGTAATGCAATTTTTCCACCTAATTTCTATAATTGTCAATGCTTTTTTTTAAACTTACCAGAATCCCTTACATTTTTATATAGTAGGCAACTATTTACTTCCAGAAAATATGGCAGATTTCTCCCAAACAGGCTATTATTTTCATGCAATAATTTTACATAATGATTTTTCAACAGATATATCCCAAAGCAATTAGCCAACACATAGGTCTCCCAAAAACAATGAAGGCATAGAAATGACACTATTACATATATTTATACACTTTTTTCCTTTTCAAATATACTTCATTTTAGGTTGTAGCCTTGAGTCAGATACAGCCAACATTCATCACACTGTTATAGGAGTCTTCAAAGTTCTAAGTCTAAAAGAATTCTGTAGAATAGGTTTCTTATGATTATTTTCTTTAGGGCATTGAGGAGCAAATGACTTTTTTCTATTTAAATCACAGAAGATTTAAAGACTTTGTGAAAAGGGTGCTAAATGAGGAGTAAGGAAGCCTAGGTTACAGTCCCAATTTTCCTATCAAAGGTTAAGTCAATGTTGTTATACTCTAAGGTAGGATAAAGATTGGAGCCCATAGCTGAGAGTAAGGGAAGGTCAGACACTGACAATTGGCCCTAGGGTGTATCTGTCAACTAAGCTTGCTCAATTACTGGTAAGTTAGGTTGGGGCCATAAGGGGATTCAGGGTCATACCTAGAACACAAGTTCACCTTGGAAGAAAGACAACAGTGTGGGGAGTATGAAGACCAGTCCAAAAAAGGACTGTTGGCCTGTACCACAATTTTGTAACCTACACAGAAAGACACAATTTCATCATTGAAGGAAGGACTGGAGAATAGAATCTGCTTTAGACAGATCAAGCAAAAGGGAGATGTGAGTCAAACTCAGAAACAGAAAAAATAGAGAGCCTGAGCCCTCAAAGGAAAGTAAATGTTCTACTTTTAGAGCCTAGAACACAGAAATGCACCCCCCTCCACTCTATTGTTGTTGTTGTTGTTGTTGGTCCTTCATTCTCAAAGAGGACCAATGATATCACAAGGTGATGTCTTGACTTGCAAGTGAATTGGATTTTAAATGAGGTAGAGCTGTGCTCAGTCATCAGCCTCACCCTCTCTTCCAGACTCATCAAAGTCCAGTGGCAAGACAAAAGTCAAGATGACTGGTCTTTCCTAGGCCTCAATTTGTCTGAGGTAACACCCATTCAATGACTAAGGGTTAGGTCAAAACCTGAAAGGATGAGAAAGCTTTGAGGCTTAAGTAGAGAAATCTTTTTCACTGAAAGTCAAGGTAGCAAGTGGGACTTTCCCTGTCTGTTGTGGGTGGGTCAAGGTAAGTTATCCTGAAAATGACCAAGTTGTAGAGCTACAGAAGGAAAGAGAATGCCTAGGCCCTAGACGCCTACGTCCATAATTTAAGACTGAAAAAGCAAATTCCAGAGGTGTGAGATATTGCAGCTCTGGCCAGCCAAATCCACACCAAGGAATTGGATTAATATCAATGCCAAGAACAGGTAGGAGGTTAGGTTAGGTAAGAGAGAGTCTGGACAGAGTGGGCCTAATGCCAGAATTAAACTAAGAACATTGAAACAGCCCTTTCATCAGTTAGGTTTAACACACTCCACCTCATCGCTTTGCATGTTTCCCTAAAGCATGTTTGCATGTTTTGTACAAGTCCTTTTCTAAAAAGGAAGGAAGGAAGAAAGGAAGGAAGGAAGGAAGGGAGGGAGGGAGGGAGAAAGGGAAGAAGGGAGGAAAGAAGGAAGGAAGGAAGGGAGGAAGGAAGGAAGGAAGGAAGGAAGGAAGGAAGGAAGGAAGGAAGGAAGGAAGGAAGGATATATTGTCATTACTATGTGCAAAATATCGTGTTAAACTAGAAATGTAAACAGCAAAGCAAAACAGTCTTTGCTCTCAAGGAGCATAATCTAATGGGGGAGACAACACATGTGAAAGGTTTCAGACCAAGTCAAATAGAAAAGTCCCATAGTCTTCAGAGTACAATGGCAAAGCAGATGTTAATGCCTCTTCTTTAATTTCATTCCCACTGATAAAATCATATCATTTTCTGATATTGAGCCACATTGACGGTAAATACTTTCCTTTCTAAGTCTTCAATAGTTGGCTAGAGGATAGTATACTACTTCTAGGAAGTAGAAGGTGACGGTTAGATGGTGCAATGGATAGAGCTCTAGAGTTGGGAAGACCTGAGTTCAAATCTGGCCTTAGACACTTACTAGCTGTGTCACTCTTCATAAGTCATTTACCTCTGCCTGCCTCAATTTCCTCAACTGTGAAATGGGGATGATATTAATAGCACCTATCTCACAGGGTTATTGTGAGGGTCAAATACGATGATATTTGTAAGGTATTTAGCACAATGCCTAGCACATAGTAAGCCCTTAAATAAATTTTTGTTCACTACCTTTCCCTAAAAGATAAGAAGAAAAAAGTAGGAAGCCTGTCAGTCTTCCCCAGTCAGGCTTCTGGTAGTAGGAAATCCATTATATGGAGACAGATGGTTAGAGTGGTTCTGGCTAGTACAAAATAAAATGGCTTCACACAACAGTGGTGGTGGGAGGAGCCTGGGATGGCTCTCCTCTCCCTGCCTCCCTAGTAGCTCCATCAAAGCTATGGAACACCACCTAGTCAATCCCTTGGGGCTTCAGTTTAATCATCTTAAGCTTCTGTTTAATCATCAACAATGGAAATGAAAATATTACTAAAGGAAAGCAAAGTCTGAGTGACTCGTAAACCAATGATAGTCCCAGAAAATAGATAATGATACATACCTCCTTCCCAACAGAAAGATAGTCAACTACTAGGTGCGAATGCTGAATACATCTTCAGATGTGGTCACTGTATCTATTATTTTCCTTAACTTTTTTTATTTGTTATGGAGGAAATTTGGATTAGATCCACAGGCTCATGGTTTCATGAGCTAGAAAAGATTTCAGATTTCATCTAATCCAACCCCCCACAACAACTTTACAGATGAAGAAGCCGGGGACTAGAGAGATTAAATGATTTACCCAAAGTCACACCAGTAAATATCAGAGGCAACATTTCAATACAGTTTTTCTGACCCCCACCCACTCACCCAGTCACCCTGCTGGAGGAACAGCTGCAGCAAGTTGGGAGGGGGACACAGACAGGGAGCAAAAGGGAGGTGTACAATCTGGGCCCAGTCTAGTTACCTCTGTTGTTGTCGTTGGTGATCCTTCATCATCAAAGAGGACCCATCATACCATTGGGTGATGTCTTCACTCAAAAGTGAATTGGATTTAAGTGAGGCAGAGCTGTGCAAAGTCATCAGCTTCACTCTCTTTTCCAGAGTCATCAAAATCCAGTGGCAAGACAAAAGGCAAGATGACTGATGACCTGAGATGCAATGGATGACCTTGTCATCTTTTACATCTGACCAAGCTCTAAGCACTCCAGAGCACCAGCACCTCTCAGACACTGTAAGCTCTACTATTGATCTGCCACCTACCACCCCTATAGTTTTTTGTTGTTGCTGTTTCTCACCCTATCCCTTTATTAATCAATCACTGGCCATATAAGAGCAAACTAACCCCAATCTTCACCTCCCAGTCTCTCTTCCTGATCTTCCTCAACCTCACCTTACCCATGTCCCACTTCAACCCTGCCAACCTCTTCACCTGCACTCTCTGGAATTCCTTTTTTCCATAATGAACAAAATCCTCTTCACCCTGGAATTCTTCTTCTCATAATACTTCTTTTTATTATTCTTCATTGAGACCTGGTTCCTTACACTAAACCCCTAGCCAATCTCTCCAGCATTGTCTATGTACACATGTGTGCACGCACTCACACACACATACACATGCACTGTAGTTCTGGAGAGTTAGAATATTCTTTATTCCCTGTTGCCACTTTCACACTCACTTTACCCTCATCAATCAGCAACCTCTTCTCCTTTGAAGTCCATTCAACGAAAATGTCCCACCCATTTGAAATCATGGTATAGCAGATATTTTAGGAGACTTCAATATCTACACTGATGTTCCCTCAAACTCCCAAACCTCCCAATTTCTTAGGCTCTTTAAATCCTATGAATTTCTTCTTCACTCCACCTCAACCATTCACAGGATAGTCACACAATGGATCTCAAAGTTACCCACACCACTCCACTTCCCTAATTAAGAACTCTGACATTCATCTATCTTACTATAACTTCTTGTCATTCTATCACTCCCAATGAATTACCCCCAACCTATTTTTTGCCTTCACTGAGACACCAATCCCTCCATCTTTCATCATTTTTTTTTTTCAGATCTTGTTCTGACTTCACTTGTGTTTTTGCTGTTCGGTCATTTTTCATCATGTCTGCCTCTTCATGATTCTGTTTGGATTTTTCTTAGCAAAGATACTGGAGTGGTTTGTCATTTCCTTCTCCAGTTCACTTTTCAAATGAGGAAACTACGGCAGATAGGGTTAAGTGACTTGCCCAGGGTGAAACAGCCAGTAAGTGTCTGCAACCAAATTTGAACTCGGGTCTTCCCAACTCCATACCTAGCTTTCTATCCACTGCACCACCTAGCTGCTCATGACCTCATTTTAGTCCCTTTAAGGAATGTGATATGGATTATAAGTCTCCTAAAATGAAGGCAGGAGCTGGGGAGGAAAGGAAGGACAGAATCTTAGAAATATCCACAATTAGAAACTGTGACATGGATTATGAGCCAGCCCCTAATAGTGGCTTTTACCTAGGTTCTGTTCTAGACCCTCTTCTTTTCTCTCTCTATACTCTTTCAGTAAACTCATCATCTCCCATGAGTTTAACTACCATCTCTATGCTGATGACTCAGAGATATAGATAGACAGACAGACAGATAGATAGATAGATAGATAGATAGATGGATGGATGGATAGATACCCAGTCAGTCTCTACTTTGGATTTCAGTCCCATGTAACCATTAACCTATTGGACATTTCAAGCTAGATGATCTAGAAACACATTAGACGCATCATGTTTGGAACTAATTATATTCTCCTCCCACAAAAAGCATCTCCTTTCCCAAATTTCACTATTTCCGTCAAAGGTATCACTCTATTTCCTCCCAGGTTCACAACTACAGCATTAGCCTCAACTTCTCACTCTCTTTCATCCCACATATTCAATCAGCTACCAAATCTTTCTTTTTTGGGGGGTCTGCAAATGCATTCATATTAAACATTATTCCAATTACAAAGGCATATTGTACTAGGTGGGATGAAAGATGGTAAGGAAGAAGTAAAACCAAACAATGAGAAGAACAAGATCATTTAGTTTGTTTCCATCAGGATTCAGGCTCAGTTCTTTCTAGTTATATCTCTGGATGGCGCATTTCTCACTTTCTTGAGTCATTCGGGATTAACATATCACTGCATTGCTGAAAAGAGTCCAGTCTGTCATAGTTGGTCGTCACAGATATGGTATGTCTGTGATTGTATACAAATTTCTTCTGATTCTACTCTTCTCGCTCAGCATCAGTTTGTATAAGTCTCTCCAGGTAATTATGAAATCCGTCACCTCCTCGTTTCTTATAGCACAATAATATTCCATTACATTCATATACCACAACTTGTTTAGCCATTCCCCAATTGATGGGCACCCCTTTAGTTTCCAATTCTTTGCAACCACAAAAAGGGCTGCTAAAAATATTTTTGTACATATGGGTCTTCCTCCCACTTCTATGATCTCTTTGGGATATAACCCTAGAAGTGGTATGGCTGGGTCAAAGGGTATGAAATTAGCTACCAAATCTTTCGACTTCTTCCTCTATAATATCTCTCTTATTTAACTCTTTATTCACATTGCTATCACTTAGTTCTGATGTTCATGACTTCTTGCCTAGATTATCGCAACAAATTCCAAATTGATCCCCCTGCCTTAAGTGTTTCCACTATTCAGTCCATGCTATTTGAGAGAATTCCCTGATAGTCCCACATGAATGGGATTGTCTCAAAGATCCAAAGACTGTTGGCAACTGAGAGCCAAGAATTAGGGCCCCTTGTCTCAAAAACTACCTCCCCTATTGTCTATAAAAGTGATTTGTGAAACAACTCACCTTTCCTTTTGATGTAGAGACCAGGATATAGCAAGGGAAAGGGAAGGAAATCTCTCCCCTTTCCATCTCTTTCCAAAGGAGTCAAAAATAGTGACTTACAGAAGAAACCCATGGTGAGCGACCTGTGCTTATCCAGATTATTTCATGACATAGAGTCCCTGCCTACTTTCTTCGTTTGTGTCCCTTTTTCTTAGCACAAGCAAGAGACAAAAGTTCTTGAGAATAGTCTATGTTGTTGTTGTTCAGTTGGTCAATCTTGTCCAACTCTTCATGACTCCATAGACCATATCATGCCAGGCCCTTCTATCCTCCACTATCTCTCAAAATCTATCCAAGTTCATGTTTATGGCATCCATGACACTATCTATCCATTTTATTCTCTTCTGTCCATTTTTCCTTTTGCCTTCAATCCTTCCCAACACCAAGGTCTTTTCCAATGAGTCCCATCTTCTCATTACATGGTCAAGGTATTTAAGCTTCAACTTCAGTATTTGATCTCCAAGTGAATAGTCTGAGTTAATTTAAATATTGACTGAAATAATCTCCTTGCTGTCCAAGAGATTCTCAAAGTCTTCTCCAGACTTACGATTCAAAAGCATAGATCCTGTGGCACTCAGCTTTCCTTAGTCCAACTCTCACAGCCAGACATTGCTTCTGGAAAAACCAAAGCTTTGACTATACAGACCCTCATTAAGGGGATGTCTCAGCTTTTTAGTATGCTCGCCACATTTGCCATGGTTTTCCTTCCAAGGAACAAGCATCTTTTAATTTCATGGCTATAGTCAGCATCAGCAGTAATCTCTGAGCCCAAAACATGTAAAATCTGACACTGTCTCTATTTCTTCTGCCTTTATTTGCCAGGAAGTGATAAGTCCAGTTGCCAAGATCTCGGGGTTTTTGTTTGTTTGTCTGTTTATGTTAAGCTCCAAACCAGCTTTTGCATTCTCCTATTTCACCCTCATCAAAAGGCTTCTTAATGCTTCACTTTCTACCATTAGAGTGGTATTATCTGTATATCTGAGATTATTGCTATTTCTTAATTCTGTCATATAGCCTGACATTTTGCATGATTTACTCTACATATAAATTAAATAAATAAGGTGACAATATACATTACTGTCATGCTCCTTTTCCAATCTTAACCTAATCAGTTGTTCCATGTTCAGTTCTGACTTTTGCTTCTTGGCCCACATATAGGTTCTTCAGGAGACAAATAAAATAATCTGATACCCATCTCTTTGAGGACTTGACACATTTTGTTGTGTTTTACACAGAAAAAAACTTTAGTGTAGTCAATGAAGCAGAAGTCATTTTTTTTTTTTTAATTCCCTTGCTTTCTCCATAATGCAATGAATGTTGGCAATTTGGTCTCTAGCTCCTCTGTCTCTTTGAAAACCAGACAGCTCTTCTGGTAATTCTCAGTTCACATATTACTGAAGACTAGTTTGCAGAATCTCAAGTATAACTTTGCTGGCATGTGAAATGAGTGAAATCGTTTGGCAATTTGAACATTCCTTGGCATTTCCCTACTTTAGGACTGGGATATAAACTGATCATTTCCAGTCCAGTGGCCACTGTTCAGTTTTCCAAATTTGCTGGCATATTGAGTGGAGCACTTTAACAACAACATCTTTTAGGATTTTAAATAGCTTAACTGGAATTCCACTATCTCCACTAGCCTTATAATTATGGTTCCTAAGGCCCACTTGACTTTATTCTCCAAGATGTCTGACTCTAGATCATTAACCACATCATTATGACTATCAGTGATGTTAAGCTCTTTCTTGGATAGTTCTTTTGTACATTCTTGCCACCTCTTCTTAATCTTTTCTACTTTTGCTAAGTTCCTACCATTTGTGTCTTTTATCATGCCCATCTTTGAAGGAACCATTCTCTTAATATCTCTAATTTTCTTGGAGAGACCTCCTGTCTTTCCATTCTGTTGTTTTATTCTATTTCTTTGCCTTGCTCATTTAAGAAAGACTTCTTTTATAATTCTCTCCTTGCTATTCTCTGGAATTCTGCATTCAGTTGGGTATATCTTTCCCTTTCACCTTCCTTGTTTCCTCAGCTATTTGTAAAACCTCAATAGACAGTCATTTTGCTTTCTTGCTTTTCTTTTTCTTTGTAATGTTTTTTGTAGTTGCCTCCTATACAGTATTGCAAATCTCTGTCCAAAGTTCTTCAGATACTCTCTCTACCAGAACTAATTCCTTAAATTTATTCATCACCTACACTTCATATTCATGAGGGATATTATTTAGGTCATACCCATATGGTCTGATGGTTTTAACTTATTTAAACTGACTACATAGAACTTCACAACTTTTGACTGCAAAGGATATAATCATCTGATTTCTATATTGACCATCTGGTGAGATCCATGTGTAGAGTCAGTCACCTTCTGAGTTGTTGAAAAAGTGTGTTTCTATGACCAGTGAGTTATCTTGACAAAACTCTACTAGTATCTGCCCTGCTTCATTTTGTACTCCAAAGTCAAACTTGGCCATTATTCCAATTATCATTTCATTTCCTACTTTAGCATCTCGATCCTCTATGATGAATATAACATCTATTTGTGTGTGTGTATTACTTCTAGAAAATATTATATAACTTCATAAAACTGACCAACACTGGCCCCTTCAGGATCAGTGGTTGGAGCATAGACTTATATTATTGTGATGTTGAACAGTTTGCCTTGAATTCAAACAGATATCATGCTGTCATTTTTTTTTTAAAGCAATTGGGGTTAAGTAACTTGCTCAAGGTTACACGGCTAGTCATTTGATTTATGCGTGGGTGCTCATTTTCTGAGGCCGGATCTGATCTCAGGTCATCCAAACTCCGAGGCCGGCGCTCTTACTCACTGCGCCACCTAGCCGCCCCTTTAGGGCAATTGGGGTTAAGTAACTTGCCCAAGGTTACACGGCTAGGTTTTTTTTGTTTGTGCGGATTAAGTGTCGGAGGCCGGCTCCGAACTTAGGTCCTTCTGTTCCAGGGCCAGCGCTCTATTCACTGCGCCACCTAGCCGCCCATCATGCTGTCATTTTTGAGATTATACACCACTACTACTTTTCTCACCCTTTTATTGACTAGGATGGCTATTCCATTTCTTCTACAGGATTCTTGCAGCCAGTGGTATATGTAGTGATCATTTGAATTAAACTCTCCCATTCCTATCCATTTAAGTTCACTGACACCCAAGATGTCAATGTTTAATCTTATTTCCTCTTTGATCACATCCAGCTTTCCTTGGTTCATAGCATTCCAAGTTCCTATGCAATTTTAATCTTTATGGCATTGGACTTTCCTTTCATTACCAGATACATCTACAACTGAGCTTCCTTTCAGCTTTGGCCCAGCCACATCATTGGATTTTGGAGCTACTTGTAGTTGTCCTCCACTCTTCCCCAATAGCCTAATGGACATCTTCCAATGTCATCTTGTTTGTCATTTTAATATTGACCATGGGGTTTTCTTTAGGCAAAGATATTTTAGTGATTTGCTATTTCCTTCTCCAATGGATCATCTTTTATCAGAACTTTCCACTGTGACCTATTCATCTTGCTCATACATAATTGTTCACATGTTGTCTTCCCCATTATATTGTGAAAATGTGTGAACAATATACATATATATATGTGTGTGTGTGTGTGTGTGTGTGTGTGTATAGAATAAATTGGAGATAATTAGTGAAAGAATATACTAATCTTACGAAGGATTGGGAAAGGCATCTTTTAGGAGATTTTACCTGAGAGATGATAAAAGTTTTGATGGAAATAAAGATTTGGAAAATTATCTTTAAGACTGCAATATAATCTAACTTCATATGTGCTGTCGTTATTTTCCCCCAATTAAAATATATGCCCCCTGGTGCTGACAATCACCTTTTCAAGTGAATTTATTTCACAGAAAAGATCTTCTTTGCTTTGGGCTTTTGGGATAAAAGAACTCTATAGTAACTTATCATCCATTCATTCATTCATTCATCCATCCATTCATTCATTCATTCTTAAGGGAATATGCCTCTTGTAGGCCTTAAATCATACATCATTTCTAATGCTTACCCTGTTTGCAGATAAAGTAAACAGCAGTCTGGTGCCACATAATGACAAATCCTTTTTAAAATGCCTGTAACTATGATGATGAGACCCAGGGGAAGTAAGAGGGACTTTAAAATTGGATTGCTTAACATTAAATGAGACTAATTCTTAAAATGAGCTGCCATGAATCATACAGGAAAATCAAGCCTCACAAACAGAGGCACAAAAACAAAACAAAGAGGGTTCTGACAAATATAGGAAAAGTGTTATTTTCTCCCAAGGTCTACAATTCCAGTTAGCCAGGAAGTGAATTGTAGCCATTTTGGTCTTATTTACTATCATGTATCTTAGGTACCTTAACTATCTCCAGGGCTTATGAGTGAGAGAGGAGTGGTTATTTCCTCCTGCTAACAAGTCTGATAGAAGAGCAAATAGTAAGTATGTCAGGAAGCACTGACCTTCAATAAGGGTAATCTATGATACCTTTTGACTCTCAAGTAACACATGCAAGGAGATGACTTTCTTGACCCCCATGTGCATTTCTGGTAGGAAGGGAGAGATGGAGGCCAAGGACACAATGGCATCCAAGGGATCTAGACCCAAGCTAAAACATAATGGAGCTTATCCCCAGGATTCATGCATCTTGTCACAAGCATATCCCAACATGTTACAGAGGATGCAGCAGTGTGTTCTACAGCCCTGCTTAACCAACAGTGGGGAACACCACTCCCAAAGCATTCAGAGATAGAGATAGATATTACTGTATATCACTTGCAAAGGGAAGCTAGCTGGGAGAAGAGCAAATCAATCTGATTCTGGGACCTTGGCTAAGATGTACAAGCCTAAGTGAAATAGCAGGGCCCATGTGGCCATGGACCACAATTGCCAAGTTTGAATTTGCTTCTTCTTCTTCTTGTTTAATAGAAAAAGCTGAATAAAAAGGAGATTATTTTCACTTTACACTTTTGAACCAAGATAAAACAACACTCTCCCTCAGAGGAAACTGTGGACTTTACAACTTAGCACTCAGGAGTTAACTTTAAATTTTCCAACACCTTTGGTAATACCCATCAAGTTATAAGGAATCTAGAAGACCACCATCAGTCCATTCTTCCTCCTCCAGCTTAGATTTCTTTAAGACATATTCAAGGGGCGGCTAGGTGGCGCAGTGAATAGAGCGCCGACCCTGGAATCAGAAGGACCTGAGTTCGGAGCCGGCCTCCCACACTTAATCCGCACAAACAAAAACCTAGCCGTGTAACCTTGGGCAAGTTACTTAACCCCAATTGCCCTAAAGGCGTAGCTATGGAGCATGAGTCACCGCCTCGGAGTTTGGATGACCCGAGATCAGATCCGGCCTCAGAAAATGAGCACCCACGCATAAATCAAATGACTAGCCGTGTAACCTTGAGCAAGTTACTTAACCCCAATTGCTTTAAAAAAAAAAAAAAGACATATTCAACATCTTCATTACCTTGCATCTTCTTTACATTTATATTAAATACAGGTTCAGCATTGTGATTTAGCTCTAGTTTCTGTTTTAGGGCTGCAAGTTCTTTGGGTCTTGATGGTTCATATTTCCTTACTAAGATTTTCACACATTTCATTGTTTCTACTAACTGTGACAAACAAGTTCAATTATCTTTTAGCATAAGACTCTTTGATAAGTAATTTTTCATATTGATTCCAGCCTTGGAGGCACTAAAAAAATCATAGTCAGAGCAATCTCTGAAGGTGTATATAAAAGGTAAGCATCTATCAAAGCAATTCCATTAAGAAAGTCATCATTGGGAGCCACGATGGCAGAGTACAGCTGAAACCTAGCTGGATTTTCGTAACATTTCCTTCCAAATAATGTTAAAATAATGCTTCAAATTAAATTTTGGAGCAGCAGAGCCAATAAAAGATCAGAGGGAGACATTTTTTCCAGTAAAAGACAAATTAGAAAGTTAGTAGGAAAGGTGACACTGGGGTGGGGGCCAGCCCAGAGCATGACAATAGCACAAGCAGTAAGTAGGCTTTGGAGGCAGTCACAACAGCAGCAGTAATAGCAGTTTGGGGAGCTCTCAGCCCAGAGATGATGAGCAAGTCAGACAGTTGATCAGAAAGAGATTACAGGGAACTCTGTGTAGGCCCTTGGTATAGCTGGAGCTGACTGGCAGTTCTGTTGCCCTTAAACAGTTCTGGGTCTCAGTTCCCAGGCAGAGAGGAGCACTTATGATCAGTCACAAGGGAGTACGGGCTGTGGTCTCACAGTTATGGGGCCAAGAGAAAAGCTAGCACTTATGACTGCATGAGAACAGGAGACCTGGTCACAGTTCCAGGAACAAAAGGACCACTAGTACCTGTAGCTGGAGGGGAATGGATATAAACCAGAGTGCAGACCTGGAGAGCAATCACCATATCTCTCCCAAGATAACAGCACCTCAGAAGCACTCAAAAATTTCAGACCCCCAGAAAACAGATCTGAAAACAGCAGCATGAAAAAGCCTGAAGCTTGACACACTGCCCCCAGATGAGCAGAGCACAACTTTAACATAAAGTTCAAAATGAAGAAATAGGCTGGGAAAATGAGTAATATACGAAAAAAGAACTTGACCATAAAAAGCTACTATGATGGCAGGGAAGACCAAGACATAAACTTAGAAGAACACAATAATATCAAGTCCAAAAGAAAAATGTTAATTAGACTCTGAGCCAAAAAGAATTACTAGAAGAATTAAATAAAAAGATAAGAATGGTAAAGGAATAATTGGGAAAAGAATGAGAGTGATGCAAGAAAATTATGAACAAAAGAATTAGCAGCTTGGTAAAAGAGGCACAAGAAATATTGAAAAATTTAAAAGCAGAATTGTCCAAATGGTAAAAGAGACATGAAGATTCAATGAAGAAAAGAGCTCCTTAAAAAGCAGATTTGGCCAAATGGGAAAAGAGGTTAAAACAAAACTCACTGAAGGAAATAATTGCTTAAAAATTAGAAGTAAGCAAGTGGAAGGTAATGACTCCATGAGGTTTCAATTTATGATAAGATAAAGTTAAAAGAATGGGGGGGGGGGGAAGGTGGGGAGGAACAGAAGAAAAGATGAAATATCTCATTGGAAAAGCAACTGACCTTGAAAATAGGTCAGAAAGAGATCATTTAAGATTTATTGGACTACCTGGAAGCCACGATTTAAAAAAAGAGCTGAGACATCATATTTCAAGAAATTGCCAAGGAAAACTGCCTCCATCTTTTAAATCCAGAGGGTGAAATAGGAATTAAAAGAATCCACTGATCATATCCTGAATGAGATCCCAAATTGGAAACTCCCAGGAACATTATTACCAAATTCCAGAGCTTCCAAGTCAAGGAGAAAATATTGCAAGTATGCAGAAAGAAACCATTCAAATATTTTAGAGCCACAGTCAGGATCACACAAGATTTAGCACCTTCCACATTAAAAAAGTAGAGGACTTGAAATATGATATTCTGGAAAGCAAAAAAGCTAATATTGGGGCGGCTAGGTGGCTTAGTGAGTAGAATGTTGGCCCTGAAGTCAGAAGGACCTGAGTTCCGAACCGGCCTCAGACACTTAACGTACACACAAACAAACAAAAAAAACCTAGCCGTGTGACCTTGGGCAAGTTACTTAACCCCAATTGCCCTCCAAAAAGCAAAAAAAAAAAAAAAAAAGCTAGTATTACAACCAACAATAACCTACCCAGCAAAACTAAGAATAATCCTTCAGGGGGGAAATAGTTATTTAATGAAATAGAGGATTTCCAAGTATTCCTGATGAGAAAACCAGAGCCAAGTAGAAAATCTGACATTGAAACAGAAGACTTAATCATAAAGAGGTAAATATGAAATGGTAATCATAAGGGACTCAATAAAGTTAAAATGCTTATGTTCTTATATGGGGAAATGATTTGTGTAACTCCTAAGAATTCTGTCATTATTAGGGCAGTTAGACAGAGTTTTACATAGATAGAAGGCATGAGTTGATTATGTTGAGATGATCTCCCAAAAAATGAAGGGATGAGAAAAAAGGATTCCCTAGGAGAAAGGGGGAGGGAGAGATAAAATGTAGAAATTTTATCTCACATAAAAGACATGCAAAGAAGAGCTTTTATAGTGGAAGGGAAATGGGGAGAGGAGGTAACCGGCAATGCTTGAACCTCACAGAATTGGTTTAAAGAGGAGTATACATATTCAGTTGATACATAAATTGTTATGCAATAGGGAAATAAGAAGGGAAGGAAGATATAGGGGGTCATAAAGATAATAAAATAGAGGGTATATTAAGAGAAGCAATGGTCAGAAGCAAAATAGACTTTTGATGAAGGACAGGATAAAAAGAGAGAGACAGATAAACAAAAGAAAGTAGGATGGAGGGAAACACAAAAAGTACATAACTGTGAATATGAATGGAATGAACTAGCATACAAAACAGAAGCAGATAGCAGAATGGACAAGAAACCAGAATCCAACAATATGTGGTGTGCAAGAAACACACTTGAAACAGAAAGACACAACGTTAAAATAAAGGGATGGAGCAAGATCTATTATGCTTCAGCTGAAGTAAAAAAAGACAGGGGAAGCAATCATGACCTCAGAAAAAAACAAAAGCAAAACTAGACCTAATTAAAAGAGATTATCAAGGAAACTACATTTTGCTAAAAGGTACTATAGGAAATGAAGTAATATAAAAAAATTTACAGTAAGTTTCTATGATAAAGTCCTCATTTCTCAAATATATAGGGAGTTGAGTAAAATTTATTTAAAAAAAATAAGAGCCATTCTCCAACTGATAAATGGTCAAAGGATAATAACAGGCAGTTACTAGAAGAAGAAACCAAAGCTATTTATAGTCATGTGAAAAATTGCTCTAAATCACTAGTGATTAGAGAAAGGCAAATTAAAACAATTCTGAGACCACTTCACACCTAAAAAAAATGACAACTGCTAGAGGGAATGAGAGAAAATAGGTACAATAATGAACAACTTGGAGAACAAGTTGGAATTATCTCTAAAGCAGATAATTTTTTGACCTAGCAATACCACTACCAGGTCAATACTCCAAAGAGATCAAAGGAAAAGGGAAAGGATCTATATGTACAAAAAATAATTGTAGCAACCCTTTTTTGTGGTGGCAAAGAATTGGAAATCCAGGGCTTCTCATCTATTGGGGAATGGCTGAACAAGTTATGGCACATGATTGTGATGGAGTACTGTTGTGCTATAGCAAACGATGAGGGGGCTGGTTTCAGAAAAACACGGCAAGACCTAAATGAACTAATGCAAAGTAAAGTGAGATGGACTGAGATATCATTGTACACAGTAACAGTGTTTAAATGATGACCAACTGTGAAAGACTCAGCTACTCTGATCAATACAATAATCCAAGACAATCCCAAAGAACTCATGACAAAAAATGCTATCCACCTCCAGAGAGAGAACTGATGAACTCCCAATGCAAACTGAAGTATAATTTTCTTGCTTTGTTTTATGATATGACTACTATAGAAATAAGTTTTGCATGATTTCAGAGGTATAATTGATATCATATTGTTTACCTTCTTAGTGAATGGAGAAAGGTTGCAAAGGAGAAAGAATTTGAAACTCAAATTTTAAAAATAAAATAATGTTAAAAATAAATAATTTTTTAAAAAGAAAGTCATTAGCTATTTTTCTTAAAACTTCTGGGTTCTCCAGCAATGAACAAGTCTTCAATCAATGAGAAAATCCTCAGACAACTGGTAAAAAATTATGGACTAGGTGGATATTAAGCTACCAAATAAGTAAGGGTTTTTATTCAAAAATTTGTTCAAGTGCTGTTTCCTGTCCAAGCAGAATCTCTAACAAATCATACACTGAACACATTAAATTTACATGCCCAAAATGCACATCTGAGAGTGATACTGGATCATTGAGTTATTGAGGAAAATATGTTTGAAATACATATAAGCTCTACCCACAACAGACCTTGGCATTGTAGGCTTGGAAATGAAACAGAAGTTTAACATTCTTTTCTCATAATATTTGCAGATTCTAAATTCTTCATGAGGCTCAATTAAAGACTGGATCATTTGACAGAACCTTCTCATTGGCCACCACTTTGCACTTGAACTTTCAGTTGTCATTGGCTCAGAGGTGCCCTAACTGCTCCTTGCTGGAGAACATCCAGTGCCACTTCTGGCTCCTGCTATGATGCATCCTGGGCAGCTACAGAGGGTGAAAGAGAGATAGTCAACTACCCAGGCACCAGAGACAGGATAGAAGGAATGGGAAAACCAACGAGGGGCACAGACATCTGTATTTGCTTGTATAGTCGATCAGTTAGCAAGCATTAATTTAAGCACCTACTAGGTGCCAGGCACTGTGCTAAGGACTGAAGGTCAGCTAAGTCCTCAGGCCAGCTAAATGCTGAAGATACAAAGAATGGTCAAAAAAAACAAACAGTCCTGCTCTCAAGAAGCTCATAGTATGATAGGGAGATGAAAATATGAACAATTGTGTACAAATAATACATGCATATATATATATATGTATATACATATATATATGCACATTTACATAAGGGGAAGTACTAGCATTAAGAAGGATTAAGAAAGGCTTCTTATAGAAGCTGGGATTTTAACTGGTACTTTAAGAAAGCCAAGAGGGGGAGGTGAGTAGAGAGAGCAATCTTAACATAAGGTGTAGCCAATGAAAATGCAGGGAGTTTGGGGGTGGAGTGTCTTATACAAGGAACAGCAAAGAGACCAATGAGATTTCGAGGAGACATAATGAATATAAAGTTCTAGGCCTGGAAGCAGGAAAACCCAAATTCATAATCTGACTTCAGAAACTTACTGTGTGATCTTGTGGCCCTGGGCAAATCACTTACCTTTATATGTCTTGGTTTACTCAACAGTAAAATGGATATAATGGGCACCTACATCGAAGGGTTGTTATGAGATTCAAATGAGATAATGTTAATAAAACATTTAGTACAGTGCCTGGCACAAAGAAGATGTTATATAAATGTTAGTTATTATTTATTGTTATTATCACTTAATGTCACTGGATCAAAGAGTGTGTAGGAGGAGTAATGTATAAGAAGATTAGAAAGGTAGAAAAGGGCCGAGATACAAAAGTCTTTGAGTGCCAAACAGGATTTTCCATTTGATTTTGAAGGTTATAGGAAGTCACTTTAAAAGGAGGTAACCCCCTTTCCCTCTCCTGCTGCTCAAGAAGCTGGCCGCCACCATGAATGACACTGTAACCATCAGAACCAGGAAGTTTATGACAAACAGACTTCTTCAGTGCAAACAGATGGTTATAGATGTCCTTCATCCTGGAAAGGCCACAGTGCCTAAGACTGAAATTCGAGAAAAACTAGCCAAGATGTACAAGACAACTCCAGACGTCATTTTTGTCTTTGGATTCAGAACCCATTTTGGTGGTGGCAAAACAACAGGCTTTGGCATGATTTACGATTCCTTTGACTATGCAAAGAAAAATGAACCAAAGCACAGACTTGCAAGGCATGGCCTGTATGAGAAGAAAAAGACATCAAGAAAGCAGTGAAAGGAAAGCAAGAACAGAAGGCAAATGGTGCTGGCAAAAAGAAGGAATAAAAGGCACTATGGATTATGTTTATCTGTGAAGATAATTTTTCACCTAGCCATGAATAAACTATGTAAAACTTAAAAAATAAACAAAAAGGAGGTAACCTCTTTATAAAGATCAATTTGACCATGAATGGAGGATGAGCTGAAGTAGGGTGGGATTTAAGACAAAGAGTCTTAATAGTAGTCTATGGCAATAGTCCAAGAGTGAGGTGATGAGGGCTGCCAGTATCAGATGAAAGAAGAGGTCCTATACAAGAAACAATAGGAAGGTAGAAGTGACAAGACATTGTAATTGATTAGGTGGGGGGGTGAGAGGGAGAGAAGAGTTAAGAACAACACTTAGGTTTCAACCTGAGCAACTGGGAGGATGATGGTACCCTCAATAGTAATAGGAAAATTGGGAAGAGGAGAAGGGCTTGGGGGAGGGGGGAGACATGAGTAGAGTGTTGGAGGTGTATGGAACATCCACTTTAAGCAATTAGAGATGTGAGTCTAGAGGTTAGGAGAAAGATGAATAAGTGATATGAGAATCTTTGGCATAGAGATAATTGAATCTATAGGAGCCAATAAGACCACAAAATAAAATAGTATGGAGGAAGAAGAGAAGACAGCCCAGCACCAAGTTTCAGGGGACAGTCACACTTAGTGGGAGTGACATAGAGGAGTACATCGTAATGGAGGAGAGGAGAGAAGAGAAAATAATTAGATACATACAAGACATAGCTAAAGTAGAAGGAAGGTACATTTGAAGAGGAAATTCATGGCTCTTTTTGTACTTAGAATTCAAATTAGCCCTAGAAAATGTAAGTAACATATCTAGGATCTCATACAGAGTCAACTGATAAATCAGGCATTAAAACACTCCCATTATAAACTTCCTCTATTGCCTTATTCAAGCTACTCTGGTGGAAAAGATAATATCCAACCAGTTCATTTCAAACTATACTCTTGTGGCATAACTTTTCAGACTAAGCTAAGTAACTAAGTGCTTGTTTTTACTATTCTTTCTTATGCCCAACAGCACTATATTGATATTGAAGAAAGTGCTTTGTAAGCACTGTATAAATGAGTCATTATTATGATTCCTTATGTATCTTGTTTCCTATCATGAGTTATCATTATCATTGTTATTATTACCATTATTATGGTGTACCTGGTGTCAGGGAGGGCAGTTAGTTGGCACAGTGGATCAGCCGTGGAGTCAGGAGGACCAGAGTTCCAAGCCTGACTCAAATACTTACTCTGTGTGACCTTGACTAAGTCACTTAACCCCATTTGCCTCAATTTCTCATTTGTAAAATGAGCTGGAAAAGGAAATGTCCCCCATGCCTAGAATGCACTTTCTCCTTACCTCCCACTCTTTACATCCCTAATTTTCTTCAAATCTCACTTCAGACATTAGACCCTATAGGAATCCTTTTTTGATACCTATGGTTCTCTTCCCCTCTTGAAATTATTTTGTAAATATTTAATAGTTGGAGGCAGGCTGGGATGCCGATGGCAAGGGCCCACTGAGAGAGGCACGCTGGGACAGTGCGGCACAGAGGCCTGATCAATGAGTGGGGCAAGTTGTCCCACCAACCACAAGGGCCTATACCAGGCCTACCACCAAAGGCCTGGGACTGGAAATAGCAAGGTAAGAATCAAATGCAGGGCCCTTGTCAGCGACAGCACATATTCTGGGGACTCCATAGCCCAGAAATTTCAAAAACCCCTATCAGGACCTCCAAGGACACCAGGATGGCAGATTGAACCCTGGCTGTTCCAACCCCATCCCCCCTTACCCTGAAAACATAGTAACTATTGCTCCAGGGCAAAACCCTAAACAGTAAAGGCTTGGGAACCCAAGAGGAAGGACATGGCTAGAGCCCTGCCTCAAAATGGGTAGAAAGCAGACTGCAAAGACAAAGAGTCTGGAGTCCTACTATCCTCAGGGGGATGCAGAGGGAGACAATGTTGACTCTACACCCACAGCTCAAACATCAACAGGGATTCCATCCCAAGCACAGAAAGCTTTCCTAGATGAGCTCAAAAGGAACTTTGAAAATCAAATGAGAGAGATAGAAGACAAAACAAATAATTCTTTTAAAATCAAAATTGCAAAATTAGAAAAACACTATAATGAAGAAAACAGCTCCTTAAAAAGAAAAGTGGGTGATATGGAAAAGGAACTCCAAAAACTAACCGAGGAAAATAATTCACTAAAAACTAGAATCAACCAAATTGAAGCAAATAGCTCTATGAAGAACCAAGAATTAGTCAAAGAAAACATCAAGAATGAAAAATTAGAAAAAGAGGTAAAATATCTCAATGGAAAAATAACTGACCTGGAAAACAGATCCAGGAGAGATAACCTGAGAATCATGGGCCTACCAGAAAATCATGATCAAAAAATGAGCCTGGACAACATCCTCCAAGAGCTCATCAAGGAAAACTGCCCTGAGATACTAGAACCAGAGGGTAAAATAGAAATCTAGAGAATCCACCAGACACCACCTGAAAGTGATCCTAAACTGAAAAGTCCTTGAAATGTTGTGGCCAAACTCTGGAACTACCAGGTAAAAGAGAAAATACATCAAGCAGTCAGAAAGAAACAATTCAAATATGGAGGAACCACAGTGAGGACTGCACAGGATCTGGCAGCCTCTGCAAGATAAGAGGCACTGGAATACAATTTTTCGCAAGGCAAAAGACCTTGGGTTACAACCAAGGATAGCCTACCCAGCAAGACTGAACATATTCTTCCAGGCAAAGAGATGGTCATTCAATGATATAACAGTTTTGCAGACCTTCCTGATGAAAAAGCCAGACCTCAATGGAAAATTCAACCTCCAATTATAAGATACAAGAGAGACTTAGAAAGGTAAACAAGGAAAACACACACACACCCTGTTATTTAATAAGAGCAAACTGTTTATAGACAAGTAGAGAGTATGAGTATAAATTACACAAAATGATGATAAAAAAAAATCTTATTAAGGGCTACAAAGGGACTGCAATGGAAGAAGAGGAATGAATGAAGAGGAAACGGGTAAATTATGCCACAGAAAGAGCCATATAAACAATATAGCAGAGGGAAAGAAGGGAGGGAGATGAGTATTACATGAGCTTTTCCCTCATTGGTTCTGGTGCAAGGAGGGAATAACACAACAGTTAAGCATAGGACTCTATGGAGAAGAGACACAAAATATATCATAATAGAAGGAAAGAAGGGAGGGAGAGGAGCTTTGCATGAGATTTGCTCCTGTCACTCTTGGTGCAAAGAAGAAATAACATACTTCATTAAGTATTAAAATATCCTACAGGCAGTAGGAAGGGGAAAGGGCTATGAAAGTGGGGGGGGGGTTAGAAGGGAGGGAAGAAGTAAGGGGGAAGGGGAGGAAAAGGGAGGGAGGCTGATAAGGGAATAATGAGGGAGGCAGTGGTCAAAAGGGAAACTAGTACAGAAGGGAAGGGGGAAGGGGAGAAAAAGTATAAGCATAAACAAGGGAGGGAATAGGATGGAGGGAAAGAAACAAATAATAATCATAACTGTGAATGTGAATGGAATGAACTCTCCCATAAAATGGAGGGGGATAGCAGAATGGATTAAAAAACATAATCCTACAATATGCTGTTTACAAGAAACACATATGAAACAGAGGGATACACACAGAGTAAAGGTAAAAGGCTGGAGTAAAATATATCATGCCTCAGCTAAAGTAAAAAAAGCAGGGGTAACAATCCTTATCCCAGATAAAGCAAAAGCAAAAATTGATCTAATTAAAAGAGATAAGGAAGGAAACTATATTCTGCTAAAAGGCACCACTGAGAATGAAGCAATATCACTACTTAACATATATGTACCAAGTGGTATAGCATCCAGATTCCTAGAGGAGAAGGTAAGGGAATTAGAGGAAGAAAGAGATAGCAAAACTACATTAGTGGGGGACCTTAATCTCCCCCTCTCTGAACTTGATAAATCCAACCTCAAAATAAACAAGAAAGAAGTTAAGGAGGTGAATAGAATTTTAGAGAGGGTAGGTATGATAGATCTCTGGAGAAAACTGAATGGGGATAAAAAGGAATATACCTTCTTCTCAGTGGTACATGGCACATACACAAAAATCGAACATGTACTAGGACACAAAAACCTCACAATTTAGTGCAGAAAGGCAGAAATAATAAATGCATCATTCTCAGACCATGATGCAATAAAAATCATATGCAATAAAGGGCCATGGAAAGACAGACTAAAAACTAATTGGAAACTAAACAATTTAATCCTAAAGAATGAATGGGTCAAACAAGAAATTGTGGAAACAATTAGTAACTTCATTCAAGAGAATGACAACAATGAGACAACATACCAAAATTTGTGGGATGCAGAAAAGGCAGTTCTTAGGGAAAGTTTTATATCCCTAAATGCATACATGAATAAATTAGGGAAAAGGGAGGTCAATGAACTGTACATGCAATTGAAAAAGCTAGAAAAAGAAAAAATTGAAAATTCCCAATTGAATACTAAATTAGAAATACTGAAAACCAAAGAAGAGAATTGAAATTAAGAAAATTATTGAATTAATAAATAAAACTAAGAGCTGGTTTTATGAAAAAAACAATAAAATTGATATACCTTTAGTCAATATGATAAAAAAAAAAGAAAAAAGAAAACCAAATTATGAGTATCAAAAATGAAAAGGGTGAATCTACCAACAATGAAGAGGAAATTAAAACAATAATTAGGAATTATTTTGCCCAGTTGTATGCACATAAATTTGACAATCTTAGTGAAATGGATGAATATTTACAAAAATATAAGTTGCCCAAATTAACTGAAGAGAAAGTAAATTGCTTAAATAACCCCATCTCAGAAAAAGAAAATGAACAAGTCATCAGTGAACTCCCTAGAAAAAATCTCCAGGGCCAGATGGATTTACTAATGAATTCTATCAAACATTTGAAGAACAATTGATTCCAACAATCTACAAACTATTTGGGAAAATTAGCGAAGAAGGAGTCCTACCAAATTCTTTTTATGACACAAATATGGTATGGATACCTAAATCAGGAAGAGATAAAACAGAGAAAGAAAATTATAGACCAATTTCGCTCATGAATATAGATGCAAAAATTTTAAATAAAATATTAGCAAAAAGATTACAGCAACTTATCACTGATCAGGTAAGATTTATTCCAGGAATGCAAGGATGGTTTAATATTAGGAAAACCATCAGTATAATTAATCATATCAACAATAAAACTAGCAAAAACCACATGATTATGTCAAGAGATACAGAAAAGGCTTTTGACAAAATACAACATCCATTCCTATTAAAAACACTATAAAGTATAGGAATAAATGGAGCCTTCCTTAAAATAATAAGTAGCATCTATTTACAGCCATCAGCAAGTATTATATGTAATGGGGAGAAGCTAGAAGCATTTCAAATAAGATCAGGGGTGAAACAAGGATGTCCACTATTACCCCTCTTATTCAATCTGGTACTAGAATGTTAGCAGCAGCAATTAGAAAAGAAAAAGAAATCAAAGGAATCAAATTAGGCAAAGAAGAGACCAAACTATCACTCTTTGCAGACGATATGATGATATACTTAGAGAATCCTAGAGAATCAAGTAAAAAACTACTTGAGACAATAAATAAATTTGGCAAAGTTGCAGGATATAAAATAAACCCACATAAATCCTTGGTGCTCCTGTATATCTCTAATGAAATTCAACAGCAAGAGATAGAAAGATAAATCCCATTTAAAGTTACTGTAGACATTATAAAATATTGGGGGACCAACCTGCTAGAACAAACCCAAGAACTATATGAACACAACTAAAAAAAACACTTATCACACAAATAAAGTCAGATCTAACTAATTGGAAAGACATCAATTGCTCGTGGCTGGATTGAGCTAATATAATAAAAATGACAATTTTATCTAAATTAAATTATATATTTAGTGCCATACCAATCAATTTACCAAAAAACTACCTTATAGAGCTAGAAAAAAATAGTAACAAAATTCATTTAGAAGAACAAAAGGTCCGGAATATCAAGGGAATTAATGAAAAGAAATGCTAGGGGTGGTGGACTAGCTATACCGGATTTTAATCTGTACTATAAAGCAGCAGTCCTCAAAACTACTTGGTACTGGCTGAGGCATAGAGTAGTGGATCAGTGGAACAGAATGGGTACACGAAATTCAGCAGTCAATGACTATAGTAATCTACTGTTTGATAAACCCAAAGACCCCAGCTTTTGGGATAAGAACTCACTATTTGACAAAAACTGCTGGGAGGGGGCGGGAGAAGGAAGGTGGGGGGGTGGAGGGGGGGACAGTCGGTCCGGGACCTCGCTCGGTTGCCGCCACCGCCGCTGCCATCGTGCCAGCCAGTCGGTTTCTGTTGCTAGGTGAGGATCCAGAATGAGAGACAAGCCGATTTGGGAGCAGATTGGATCCAGCTTTGTGCAGCATTACTACCAGTTATTTGATAATGACAGAACTCAGTTAGGAGCAATATATATTGATGCATCTTGCCTTACATGGGAAGGGCAGCAATTCCAAGGCAAAGCAGCCATTGTGGAGAAATTGTCTAGCCTTCCATTTCAGAAAATACAGCACAGCATCACAGCTCAGGACCACCAGCCAACCCCTGACAGCTGTATACTCAGTATGGTGGTGGGGCAGCTAAAGGCTGATGAAGACCCCATCATGGGATTCCACCAGATATTTCTATTAAAGAACATCAGCGAGGCTTAGGTGTGCACCAATGACATGTTCAGGCTAGTGCTACACAACTTTGGCTGAGCCCCCTCCTCCCAAGGCGCCCACGCTGTTTCCTTCTCTCTCCTCTTCCTGATATTATTCACACTTCCTCTCCCCAGCCCCCTCAGAACACTCCAAATATCATACACAAGTCTGCAAGGCCGAGGTGGGTGGACGCCACGGTGGTGGCAGTGGAATCACTATTTGAGTGTGTTGTGCATGATGTTTGGACGTTAGACTAGCTGCATCTGACAGGAGAAGTTTGTGTTGTACCAGCGCATGCCTTAGAAAGACTAAGTAATGCAAAAGGGTGTCTTTTTTTTTTTTAATGTACTGACAAGTTGCTCTAGTAACCCAAAGAAATGCAGGAGAAAGCAGCAGCTGCGTGTGCAGCCCAGATCTTGATTTGTTCAGATGTTCCAATGCCTCATTATACAATAAAACCATGAAAATTTTCTTAAAAAAAAAAAAAACTGCTGGGAAACTGGAATATAGTATGGCAGAAACCGGGCATAGACCATCATCTAACACCATATACCAAAATCAAGTCTAAATGGGTGCATGATCTAGGTATAAAGGCTGACACTGTAAGCAATCTGGGAAAGCAAGGAATAGTTTACCTGTCAGATTTGAGGAGAGGAGAAGACTTTATGACCAAACAAGAAATAGCATTATAAAATCCAAAATGGATAACTTTGATTACATGAAATTGAAAGGGTTTCTGTACAAACAAGGCAGATTGGGATTAGGAGGAAAGTGGAAAATTGGGAAAGAATTTTTACAACCTATGTCACTGATAGAGGGCTCATTTCTAAAATATACAGAGCATTGAGTCAAATCTATAAGAATATAAGCCATTCCCCATTTGATAAATGGTCAAAGGATATGAACAGTTTTCAGAGGAAGAAATTAAAGATATTTATGAGCATATGAAAAATGCTCTAAATCATTATTGTTTAGAGAAATGCAAATCAAAACAACTTTGAGGTACCACATCTCACCAGTCAGATTGGCTAAGATGACAAAACAGGAAAATGACAAATGCTGGAGAGGATGTGAACAAATTGGAACACTAATGCATTGCTAGTGGAGCTATGAACTGATCCAACCATTCTGGAGAGCAATCTGGAATTATGCCCAAAGGGCTATAAATAATTTCATACTCTTTGACCCAGCAATACCACTTCTAGGGTTGTATCCCAAAGAGATCATAGAAGTGGGAAGAAGACACATATGTACAAAAATATTTATAGCAGCTCTTTTTGTGGTTGCAAAGAACTGGAAATTAAGGAGTTGCCCTTCAATTGGGGAATGGCTGAACAAGTTGTGGTGTATGCATGTTATGGAATACTATTGTGCTATAAGAAACGAGGAGGAGATGGACTTCATATTTACCTGAGAGGCTTATACAAACTGACGCTGAGTGAGAAGAGTAGAGCCAGGAGAAATTTGTACACAATTACAGACACAACATATGTGTGACGACTCTTCTCAGCAATCCAGGGTTATAAATCAACCCCAAAAGACTCATGATGGAGAGAGATGTCTATATCCAGAGAAAGAACAGAGTTTGAACCCAAATTGAAGCAAACTACCTACTCTTTTTCTGTTTCTTGTTTGGTTTTGTTTCCTCTTTCCCATTGTTCCTTCCATCTGATACCATCCTTCTTTAGAACCTAATGCCTAATGTGAAAGTATTGGCAGGTATTATACTTGATTGTATGCTGGGGGAGAGGGGGAGAGAACATTTGAAACTCAAAGAATTATGGAAACAAGTCTTGTAAACTAAAAGTAAACAAATTAATGAAGACCAAAATATTGGAAAAAAATAAAAAACCAAAAAAAAAATTTAAAAATACTTAATAGTTACTTTCCTGAGCATGTATATATCTCTCTGAATAAAATGAAAGCTCTTTGAAGGCAAGTACTACTTCTTTTTGTCTTCACATTCCTAGATACTATCATATAGAAAATGTCTTATTATAGGAGACATTTATTATATGACACATAAGGCATACATATCATCTATTCCATATTTACATGTAAAGTATATGCCACTTTTTGTTGTTCAGTCATTTTTCACCCATGTCCAACTCTTCATGGCCCTATTTGGGGGTTTTCTTGGCAAAGGTGCTGGAGTGATTTTTGCCCTTTCCTTCCCCAGCTCATTTTACAGATGAGGTAACTGAGGCAAACAGGGTTAAATGACTTGTCCAGTGTCACACAGTATATGTCTGAAGTCAGATCTGAACTCAGGAATCTGAGTTTTCCTGACTCCAGACCCAGAACTCTGCACTGCACACTGCCTATACCATACTATATATCTTACATATAGTATATATGCCATACTGTATGCCTTACATATACTGCATATGTAATAGCATATGCTGCTACTGTTTGACCATTTCAGTCATGTTTGACTCTTCATGAGCCCATTTTGAGGTTTTATTGGCAAAGATACTAGAGTGGTTTGCCATTTCATCCTCCAGCTCAATTTACAAGTGAGGAATCTGAGGCAAACAGGGTTAAGTGACTTCTCCAGGGTCACACAGCTAGTAAGTTTCTGAGGTTAAATCTTAACTCAGGGCTTCCCGATTCTAGGCTCCATGTTCTATCCACTGTGCTACCTAGCTACCCACCATGCCATATGCCTTAAGTATAGTAAATGCTTGTTGGACTGAATTGAACTGAATTAGGAAATAATATCCAAAAACTTTTTGTCTTCCAACTTTTCCTTCAACTCATAAAGCCAAGAAATCTTTATGTTTTAGTATTTTGCATGTATCTCATTGCTCAAATGATTTAGTGTACTCTGTTTTCTCATCAATCATCCTATTTACACCCATGTTCAACACAAATATCTAAGACCATTATTTTGGAGCCTCATTGATCCTCCCCTCATTCAAAGTCCAAAAATTACATGGGAACAACATAAAAATAGTACCTTCAAGATAAGCAAAAAGAATGGGTAGTGCTGAGGACAGCTCAAATCAGTTCTGGAAGGGCTAACTCTTCTATTTTTAGGGTGTGCATTTACACCTCAGAAATTGACAAAGAGGGGTGGCTAGGTGGTGCAGTGAATAGAGCACTGGCCCTGGAGTCAGGAGGACCCAAGTTCAAATCCAGCCTCAGCCATTTAACATTTACTAGCCATGTGACCTTGGGAAAGTCACTTAACCCCAATTGTTCTGCCTTCCCCCCCTCCAAAAAGCAGAAAAGAAAAGAAACTGGCAAAGAAAGAAAGGCTTAAATTCATTAATTAAAGACCTAAATAAATAAAATTAATTGAATAATATAAATAAATTAATAAATAAAGCTCGATTTATCGTTTTGTTGATTGTCTAGGCTTAAGAAAGTGATGGGGAGAAGAAAATGTTCGTTCAACTTAAAAGTGTAGCATATGTACAGCATTTCTTTCAGAGCTGCTTCATAGGCATTTATCAGCACACTCCTGCACTCAGACATACCATGTCATTGATGTCTTCCTATTCCAGTGCCAAGCACAGTGCCTGGCACATAAAGTAATAGGCACTGAATAATTGCTTGTCAGTTGATTAAGAGCAAAAGCTAGACAGTATTTCAGACCCAAATAAAGAAGAGAACAATAAAGTATAAGAAAATTTGTCAAATCATAAGAGAATTAAAGGGCAAAATTTGCATTTTAAATTATCAGTGAAAGAGAGGGGAGCTGTCATCCTACCCTCACCACCCTGCCACCACCATCTGACATGATAAAGTCACAAAGGTTTTTCCATTAGTTTGCTGGTGGGTCTACTTGCCTCAAATCATTTCCCCCAACACTCCATCCTCCATTCAGTCACTAAAGTGATTTTCCTAAAGTGCAGGTCTTACTATGTCAACCTGCCCTCCAACTCAATAAGTTCCAGAGGCTCCCTATCACCTCTGGGATCAAATACAAGATGCTCTGGTTGGTATTCATAACCTAGCTCCCTTCTACTTTTCCAGTCTCCTGTCCTCTTTGATCTATTAACACTGGTCTCCTTAAGGTGCCTCACACAAGACACTGTATCTCTCACCTCCAGGCATTTTCTCTGACTCTCCCCTAGGCCTAGGATGCTCTCCTTCCTAAACTCCAGATACTGACTTCCCTGGATCCCTTTAAAACCCAACTGAAATTCCATTTTTTACAGTAAGTCTTTCCTGACCCCTCTTATTCTAGTGCCTTTCTTCTGTTAATTATTTTCCATATATGGTTTGTTTGTATATATTTCTTTGCATGTTGTCTCCCCCATTATATTGTGGGCTCCTTGAGAGCTGGGGTGGTCTTTTGTCCTTTTTGGCATCCCCAGCATTTATTGAAGTATTTGGCACTTAATAGGTCCTTAAATAAATGTGTGTCAATTGTTGTATTCAAGATGAACCCTTTTCCTTTTATTGTATGTGTTACAAAACTTATTGGGGAAGCTAAGTGGCTCAGTGAGTAGAGCGTTGGCCCTAGAGTCAGAAGGACCTGAGTTCGGATCCAACCTAGACACTTAATGCACACACAAACAAAAACCTAGCCGTGTGACCTTGGGCAAGTTATTTAATTCCAATTGCCCTCCAAAAAAAAAGAAAGAAAGAAAGAAAGAAAAAACAAAACTTATTATACTTTAAATAATTTTTAAAAAACAGTAGTTGCAATTATGATTTCAAATAGGACATAAAAAACAGATAATACCAAGTAGAAAAACAGGGAACTACATTATTATATAAAGGCATCATAGAAATTGAAATAAATCACTATTAAATATATGTGACCCAAGTGGCATAGTATCTAATTTCTTAGGAAAAACTAACTGAAATGCAAAAAAAAAAATGATGGCAAAACAAAAAAGATTTCAATATTCCTCCCTCTGACCTGTATAAAGCTAACAGGAAGATAAACAGAAACTGGAAAGCCAAACAAATATTTATGAGAGAAAAAAAGATTTGAGAAAACTATGAATATTTCTTAACACAAAATCAAGAAATACAATCTATCTCAACAACATGTTTACCAAAATAATTCAAAAGCATAAAAATAATAAGTGACTGCAAAATGGCAGAAATATTCAACATACTCTTTCTTAACAAAGGTTAAAAATCAAGAGTGATAAGTGTTTAAAATAAACATAAAAGTAGTCAAGAATTATAAGATCGGGGGCGGCTAGGTGGCGCAGTGAGTAGAGTGTCGGCCCTGGAGTCAGAAGGACCTTAGTTTGGATCCGGCCTCAGACACTTAATGCACACACAGACAAAAACCTAGCCGTGTGACCTTGGGCAAGTTACTTAACCCCAATTGCCCTCCAAAAAAAAAAAAAGGCAAAAAAAAAATTATAAGATCTCAGGGCAGCTAGGTGTCGCAGTGAATAGAGCACCGGCTCTGGAGTCAGGACGACCTGAGTTCAAATCCGGCCTCAGACACTTAACACAAAAACTAACTCTGTGACCTTGGGCAAGTCACTTAACCCCAATTGCCCTCTAAAAAAAAAAAGCAAAAAAAGAAATAAAAAAAAAGAATTATAAGATCTCAAACTACATTACAAATCAGAAAACATCAAAATTATTTGCTACTGGCTAAAAATTAGGAAGGTAGAACAGACTAAATAAGCAAGACCTAGAAGCAAATGAACACAGTAGCCAGCATTCAATAAATCCAAGAACAGTAACCACTGGGGGTGGGGGGTAAGGAGAGACTCATTTGTAGTGGGGGAACAAGGAAATAAATTTAGACACACATCTTACACTACATATCACAACAAATTCCAAGTAAATAAGTTGTCTAAAAATAAAAAGACACATAATTTAAAAGTTTGTAAGAAAACAGAAGGAAGTACCTTTTTACAGCTATGATTGGAAAATAATTCATAAAAAAGACAAAGAATAGAGATGATTATGAAAGACAAAAGACACTTTTAATTACATTTTAAAAAAATTTTAGAGGCAGCTAGGTGGCACCATAGATAGAGCACTGGCCCTGGAGTAAAGAGGACCTGGGTTCAGGTCTGGCCTCAGACACTTAACATTTACTAGCCATGTGACCTTGGGCAAGTCACTTAACCCCAGTTCCCCTGTCTTCCCCCTCCAAAAAGCAAAAAAGAAAAAAAATTGTAACTATTGCCCAAATAAAATCAGTACAAAAAAGAATAAAAGAAGAAACTGACAATGGGGGGGAGGGGAGGTAAACCTTTCCATCAAATATCCCTGTTAAAAGTAAAATGAACATCCAAGATATGTGAAGATATATATAAGAGATAGAGATATAAGATATGTCAAGGCAGTTACAGTCCAATGACACTGGCCTCCTTATTCTTCCTCTATCTCGCCTCCATCTTCAGACTCCTGATCTTTTCTAGGGCTGTCCCTGATGCCTAGAATACTCTCCCTCATTTCTGCCTCCTCACTTCCCTTACTTCCTTTACATCCCAGATAAAATTCTATCTTCTGTAAGATACATTTCCTGACCACTCAATGCTAGTGCCTTCCCTCCAATGGTTATTTCTAATTTATTCCATATATATATCTTATTTATACATGGTTCTTTTGATTTCATCTCTCCCTTATCAGACTGAATTCTCTGAGAGCCTTGCTTTTCTTTGTATCTTCTGTGCTTAGCACAGAATAAAAAATAATAAACAATAATAAATATTGACTAATATCTTTAGATATTATAGATAGAGTTCTGTATTTGGAATCAGAAAGACATGATTTGAATCTTACCTCAGACTCTTTACTAGTTGTATGACCTTTGATGAGTCACTTAACTTTTTGTCTTCCTCAGTTTCCTCATTTGCAAAATGGGGATAATAATAGCACCTACTTTGCAGAATTGGTGAAAGGATCAAATGAAATCATATGTGTAAAGTGCTTTTGCAAGTCATAAAGCACTATATTAGCTATTATCATTATTATAAGGAATTGGCATAAATGGTAAGGCTAATTAATACCTTATTCCCTAATAGATAAGTGGCCAGAGGATATGAACAAATAATTTCACCAAAAAATGTAAACTATCAACAACCATAGAGCAAAATACAAATTAAATAAGTTGCAAAGTATTTCTTTGTACTCTTAAAATTGTCAAAGATGAGAAAATGAGGAAATACCATACTGAAATAGAGTGACTGTGGACAACAAGCAGACTTAGGCCTTACTGACAGAGCTGTGAATTGTTTCAACTCCTGGAAAGCATTCTGAAATTATGTGAGAAAAATTACTAACGTCTTTAAACCCTTTAAGCTACAGTCACATATCCCAAGGAAGACAAAGACAGGAAGAAAGTCCCATACACACAGAAAATATTCATAGCAATACTTCTAAATGCAAAATAATGGTGGGGAAAGTGTCCATCAGGTGTGGAATAGTTGAATAAATTATGGCATATAAATATGATAATACATCATAAGGATCAATGGATATGTAGAGAAACCCAGGAAGATGTATGTAAACTAATATAGAGCAAAAACTGAAGAACTAGGAGAATAACATAAAACAGGTCTAAAATAATGCAAATGAAAACACTAAAAGACAATAGAACTATTTGCACTGTATACATTTTGTAAGCACGTGGTTATTTGCATGTTATCTCCTCCCTTCATTAGAATGTAAACGTCCTAAGGGAAGGGACCACGTTTTTGCCTTTCTTTGTATCCCTAGTGTTTAGCACAATATCTAGCTTGTAGTGTCTAATAAATGCCTGCTGACTAACCAACATATGTAACAATTAATATTGTTTCCTCATGACTGACATTGGAATACATTTTCCTCCTCAGTAGAGGTGGTAAGTTATTATTACGAAATGCTGCAAACTCTGTTCAGTGTTGTCCCTATATTGAAATTTTGTATAACTTCTGTTGTCATTACAAGCAAAAAAAACTATGATAGGAGGTATGGTAAAGTGATTAAGACATGAAAAATGAAATGTATAAATAAAGTCTTAAAAATCCTACAACCATATATATCTAAGCACAATTTAGCTCTTTCACCTGATTTTGAAGCTTACTGGCAGAAGCAGAAATACTTGTTCTAGTCCTACTCATAGTGCAGCAATTCCTAATTAACACAGATTTTCACTATGCAAAGTTATTATGCATTATTTGGATTCACACTGAATATTCTCAATGGGCAAGAACTAATTACCATATTTCATTCCAGTACATTGGAAATATAGTGTGAATCCAAATAATGTCACTACTTAATGGGATTTATTATTCTCACTAGTTGGAACCTTTTTAAAAAAATAGTATTTTATTTTTTTTCCCAATTATATGTCAAGACCATTTTTAGCATTCATATTTACAAGATTTTGAGTTCCAAATTTTTTCCTCCCCTCTTCCTAAAATGGTAGGCAATTTGATATAGGTTATATATGTTCAATTATGTAAAATGTATTTCCATTCCAAATTAAGTGAAAAAAGTGTACTTCAATCTGCTTTCAGAGTCCATCAGTTCTTTATTTAGATGTGGATAGCATTTTCCTTTTTGAGTCCTTGGTACTAGTCTCATATCATTGTGTGTTGAGAAAAGTTGAGTCATTCATAGTTGATCATCACACAATGTAGCTGATGCTGTGTGCAATGTTTTTCTGGCTCTGCTCATTTCATTTTGCATCAATCTATACAAGTCTTTCCAGATTTTTCTGAAATCTGAATATTTGTCATTTCTTATTGTGTAATAGTATTCCATTACATTCATATAACACAACTTGTCCAGCCATTTCCCAGTTGATGGGCATCCCCTGAATTTCTAAGTTTTGCCACCATGAAAAGGGCTATGATAAATATTTTTGCACACGTAGGTCCTTTTCCCTTTTTTTATGATCCCTTTGGGCTATAGAAGTGGTATTGCTGGATCAAAGGGTATGCACAATTTGGTTGCCCTTTGGGCAGAGTTCCAAATTGTTCTCCAGAACAGTTGGATCAGTTCACAACTCTACCAATAATGCATTAGTGTCCCAATTTTCCCACATCCTCTCTAATATTTATAATTTTCCCTTTTTTGTCATATTAGCCAATCTGATAGGTGTGAGGTGGTACCTCAGAGTTGCTTTAATTTGCATTTCTCTAATCAAAAGTGATTTAAAGCACTCCTTCATCTGCCTATAGATAGCTTTGATTTCTTCATCTGCAAACTGTATGTTCATATACTTTGGCCATTTATCAGTTGGGGAACGGCTTGTATTCTTATAGATTTGGGGCCTTCTTTATTTGGCTCTGTCTTTAACAATAGACAAGCTACTTCTCCAGGCCTCAGTTTCCTCAAATACTAAATTAAGGTTTTGGACTAGATGATGTGAAAGTTCCCTTTCTGTCTCTAAATCTATGACCTACATATAACCTCTAAGGTCATTTCTAGCTACAACATTCTACATATCTATTTCAATTATTAAGGGAAATTTTGAATGTTCTCTGTGTATCTCTAAACTCTGAGGATGGTGGCCAAATACTCCACTTTTTTAGTCTCTTGATATAACCGTTAGGGAGAATGGTGGGCCAGCATATATTTCTCTGGTCTGACTCTGCATACATTTAGGCAAAAATTGTCTCTAAAGGACACACTCCCCACAAACACACACACAAATGCAGATAATGATAATAATAGTGATTTTTTTTAAGGCTTTCCATTTATCAATTTCTTTGTCCTTATGTCACTACAGGATTGTCCCAGAGCTGTTTACTTGTTATTGCCGTCTATGTGGCCCCAGATTTCACTTGGCAGGACTCAAAGTTCTCAAAGAGGTTTTGTTTAACTGTTTATCATAGCATCCACTCGCCCACTCATATATAAACATCCCCTAGTGTCAAAAGTCATGGATATTTTGCTGAAAGCAGGGATGTAAATCTCAAGACTCGGGATTCTCTTGTCAAGACTTCTACTGTTGCTCCTGGGAAATGCATTTCTAGTTAAAGTTTCCTGCCCCTTAAAAAAATGTATATCTACATCCTCCAATTATTAATATTTTGAAACTACATTATTGCTAATTTGTCAAGTGCCAACGGTGTTTTCTGTTCTACGCTGTGCATGTAGAGGCATGGCCCATGCCTGAAGGGTTTACGATCTAAGTAGGACAAGAAATAATATTTAAACAGTATACTAGATGAGGAGACTGATAAGATTTTAAATGTGTGTATTTCCCTTCCCCAACTCCACCCTTTAGGGGCAGGGACTCTTTGAGTGAGGTTCTTCACTTCAGAGAGAGAGCAGTTTCTGGGAGAGATTTTAGGGACATATGAAAGAACTGAAATTTCAGGCGGCAGCTTTGAATTTGGGGGAGATAATGAGGAAGCAAAGTAGGAGGAAGTCAGGGAAGGGAATTGAGTAGGAGACAAGGAAGAGGAAGCCTTAAATAAGACTAGGAAGAGGTTCAACATGGGACTGAAATAATGTGGCCTGACTATCAATAAAGGATATCTGTCCTCCACTTAAGGCATCTAAGTGGCAAGTGGATAGAGCACGGAACCTGGAGTTAGGAAGACCCAAGTTCAAATCTGGTCCCCCACACACACTAACTTAGACCCCAAGCAAATCACTTAACATCTTTTTGCCTCAGTTTCCTCAATTTTGAAATTGGAATAGTAACAACACCTGCCTTGAAGGGTTGTTGGGAAGATTAAATAAGTTCATTTTTGTAATGTGCTTAGTAAGGTGCCTGGCACATAGTAGGTGGTATGTAAATATTTATTCTCTTCTCCTGACTCCCTTCCCCTCTCTCCAGCAGGGGACTGGACCAAAAGGCAATAGAACTCATTTCTTTGTTTCTGATTTTGTTTTTAAGCAACTTTCCCTTAGTTCTATTGAGGTGGCTATAAGTGGCAATGGGAAAGCAGAAGAGAGGCAAGGGTTTGCTGCTCAGTGAGTCAATTGTTAAATTTTCATTTTGTCAAAATGTATCACTTATCACTGTCAATTTTCTAAACTTAGAAATGTTAATAATTCAGATTAAATTTAAAAGTCTGTCTTGGGAACTTTTTTCTCTCTCTCTTTTTTTTTTTTTTTTGAGAGCCAAATGTTGTTAAACATTTACCAGCACAGCCCTATGCCCTTCATGGAAATAATCATAATAAAAATTAGGATAGTTAACACTTATAGAACACCTACTATGTTCCAGGCACTTTATACATGTTATTTTATTTGAGTCTCACAACAATTCTGCAAGGTGAGTGTTATTACTATCCCCATTTCTTAACAAATGAGAAAACTGAGGCAAATAGAGGTTAAGTGACTTGTCCAGGGTCAAAAAGCTAGGGTCTGAGGTTGAATTTGGATTCAGGTCTTCCTGACTCCAAACCCAAACCCATTGCACCACCTTGTTGTTGCTGTTCAATTGTTTCAGTCATCATTCAGATTCTTCATGACCCCATTTGGGGTTTTCTTAGCAAAAATACTGGAGTGGTTTGCCATTTCCTTTTCCAGTTCATTTTACAGAGAAGAAAACTAAGGGAAACAGGATTAAGTGACTTGACCAGAGTGACACAGTAAGTGTCTGAGGCCAGATCTGAACTCAGGAAGATGAGTCTTGGTATTCTATTCACTATGTCACCTACCTGCCCCCAAAGCTCTTAATAATAACTAGTATTTATATAGTGCTTTTAGATTTGCAATGTCTGAACATGTATGATTTCATTTTATCCTCACAACAGCCCATAAGGTATCATTACCACCTTATGGATGGGAAAACTGAGGAAGACAGCCCTACTGAATGAAATAAGAGTCATTTTCCTCTAAAAGTGGCAGAATTGTTTCATTTCAAAAAAAAAAACTACTAGGAGGTTTTAAACACAATATAGGTCGATTTGTCATTTTTCACATCATTAATGACTCACTTTAGCTGAAATAGCAAAGCTGAACAAAAATTATTTCAGGGATTGCAAAGTTGACCTCAATGATCTTCATTAAGCTTCAGTCTTGAAAACTATGATAAGGTGACCCCCTAAGGGAGTCATTAGTTTCTAAGTATTGATCTGCAGCAAAAACAAAAGTCAAAGTATGCAAAGCCTCTAGGAGTGTTTAGGAGAAAGCATAGTAGGGAGTGGTCCAGGATGGACCCTCTGGGCTCAAACTACTTAATTTGCAATTGTCCACTCCGGAAATCAAGTGAAAGTCTGGAATCTTTTAGTGAAGGTGTTCTAAATCTTTTGTTTGTGTTAGTCCTAAGAAGCCTGAGGACCCCTACTCAGAAGGAATAAAAGAAAATATATCCAATTGAAAAGGAGCTATTTTAAAATAGAAGTTACTGAAATATGCATATTTTAAAACATGTTCACAACTCTAAGTTTAGTGAAACACTGGCATTTGTTCGATAAAATACCAACAAGACTTCTCTAGGCTTTCCCAGGATTGTTCAACATTTTCTGTGGCCAGAACTTTTATCTAACTAGTATTATATTTAGAAACATCATCATTAATTTTTTAAAAAAGAATTGTCTGAGAGCTTGGCAACAATGGCACAATGCCAAACGGTGAGTTGTCCATTAGAAGTTATTTTTTTCCACACCGTTTTCCACCTTGGAACTCCATTTCCTGTCCTGTGGCACTAATGACTTTGGAAAAATGCCACAAATAGAAAACATACACAGCATTAATTTCCTTCACCAATGCCTGATAAACAGATTTACACCTTACTTACCTGGCACAATCATGAATAAAAACAAGGTTGAACAGAAGGACTTGTTTGGTAAACTGACTCTTTGGGATACATAGAGGCAGCCAGAGTCTCTGATGTGAATAGCCCCAAATTTCCAATTATCATAATAGCCTAATGACATGACTGCTATATCCTGGCACAGTAGAAAGAATATTAAGAATGGGGTCAGAGAAAACCAATTCAAAACCCATCTCTGGTACTTGGGCAAGTGACAGTTTCTCTGGTCTCAGTTTCTTTTTCTGCAGAATGAGAAGATTGAACTAGATGACTTCTGAGGTCTGACCTTCTATCTCTCCATCAACAATTCTACAATTACTCACTTCTATTTGCTTACCTAGGACTAAGTGCCTTTTTCCATCAGAGGGAGATTCTAACAATTATCCTACCTACTTTACAGGATTATTATGAAGAAAAGATGAGCTGATCAATACAACAAAGCATTCTAAAAGTATAAAACATTTTTAGTATTTATATCATTGTTAAATAAGACATGCTTTTATTTGTTAAATAAACTAAAAGCATTTAATTATTACTGGAAGTTGTTATTATTTGTCCTTTGTTCTCAAAGAGGACCATGAGCTCAGGAAGATGATGCCACAATTTGCAAAAGAACTGGATTTAAGTGAAGGAGGACTGTGCAAGGTCACTAGTCTCACTTTCTCCTCTGGAGTCATCTGGGTCCAGTGGCCAGATATAGATCAGAGTGACTGGAGATGGTCCCCATCACTGGAAGTGAAAATGGTTTGGAGAGTAAAAACCCCTGCTGAAGGGGAGAAGGAAAATCCCATACACATTCATTGCACTGTCACCCAAAGCTAAGAAACAGCGAAAGTCTTGGCCTCGAATAACCATTGCCACACTAAGGGTCAGGATAGCTGACTGTTAAAGGAGTTTTAGCTGTGACCACCTTAAGGAAGCCACAGCAAACTGATGAGGTATCCATTTCTGTACAGAAAGGAGCATAGCTGGGGGCTGAGGGGAAAAGAAGCAGGGAAGGGATAGCTAGAAGAGAAGTTCACAAGAATCAGAAAAAACCGAACCAGAGGAAGACTTCATTTGGTAGCCAAGTCACAGCGAGGAAAGAGTTCTTATAAATTACCTGGAGGGGAATGGGGAAGAAACATTCACCTATACGGTTGGGGACTTAGAGTCAGAAGATACCTTTGAGATTCTCTAGTCCTACTCTTTCATTTCACAGATGAGGAAATTGAGGCCCAAACAAGGGAACTGATTTGCAAAAGGTTAAAAAAAAAAAAACTGTGGGCAACTACATAGTCCAGCAGAGTGCCAAGCATGGAGTCAGGAAGACATCTTCTTGAGTTCAAATCTGTCCTCAGATACTTCCTAGCTGTGTGACCCTGGGCAAGTCACTTAATTCTGTTTGCCTTAGTTTCCTCATCTGTAAAATGAGCTGGAGAAGGAACTGGCAAATCTCTCCACTATCTTGGCCAAGAAAACCCCAAATGAGGTTATGACTGAAATGAATGAATAACAAAAGAAAAGCTAATGATTGGTAGAACTAGCAGGGTCAAACCCTGGCTTTCTGACTCCAGATCCAGAGTTCTTTCTCCAATTCTCCCCCTCCCCAAAGAGAATCTGATCTAACCCTTCTGTTGTTGAGAAACAGCAAGATTCCTGTCTCTCCCATTGGACTGAGCTGCTCAAAGATGGGGACTGTCTTTTGCCTTTCTGTGTATCCCAGCAATCAGCACAGCATCTGGTACATAGTAGGCACTAAATAAATGCTTATTGACTAACTGACTCATGCCCCACCTCTCGAAGCATGGCTCTACAGTCCCTGGTTTCCAGCCTGTCTTAAATGAAGTCCAAGATAGACTAACAAGAAAGTTACCCAGTGAAGCATTATCTCAGTGCTAGGAGAGCACACAACTGGGTCACCTCCACCTCCACTCCAAAAGTTTTCCTTGGACTATTCCCATACAGGTGCTGACAGACAGAAGCTAGATCATAACACAAGGTGAGATCATAACATAAGAAGCCCTAGATTGATTTCTTTATATATTTATAAAGCACCTTTCAATCAAAGGGATCAGAGACAACACAGTAGAAGGGGGAAGAGCACCACAATTGGAGTCCCCAGCCTCCAGACCCACAAACTGGGTTCAAATATTGGCTCCCACACTTAGGACCTATGTGACTTTACATAAATCATTTAACCTTTCAGGGACTCAGTTTCTTCAACTGAAAGTGAGGGGGTTGGATTAGATGATCTCTAAAGTCCTTTCCATTTCTAAATAGGTGATTCTAAAAATAATAAGAATTAACCCATTAAATCTCCTATCTTTGATGATGCAACTAAGTAGTGTAGTAGATGGAACATTGCCTGGAGCCAGGAAGACCTGTATTCAAATCAGGCCTCTAATATTGTGTGACCCTGGGCATGTCACTTAACTTCTGTTTGCCTCATATAAAATGGGGGAACTAATAGTACCTACCTCCCAGGATTGTTGTGAGGATCAAATGAGATAATTGCAAAGCACTTGACACACACTAAATGCCATATAAATGTTAGCTATCATTATTATCATTGTATATTCACATCTTCATTAATTGATTAGAGCTGAAAGGGACCTTTATTTTACCAATGAAGTTCAGAGGGATTAAGTGTTTTGCCCAAGGTCACACGGGTAGAAAGAAGTTGAACTGACATTCAAACCCAGCTTTTCTTTCTCCAAATACAGTGCCCTGGACCATGTTGCCAATAAATGTTTATTAAGCACCTACTATGTTCCAAGTGTTGTGCTAAGCAACAGGGTTGCAAAAAAAGGCAAAAGACAGTCCCTGCTCTCTAAGAGCTCCCAGTCTAATGGAGAAGATGACATGTGAGCAACTGTGTATAGACAAGATATAAGAGAATGAAAGCTTAGGTGAGAGAGGTTAAGAAGCTTGCACATCAATGAGGAGGCCCAGGAAAAGGACTCCAGCCTCCTGAATCATGTTATCCATTATTATTTCATATTTACTGTACTTTATTCCATGAAACAAGCAATTTATTCATGTACAAGCACCTACTGCATGCCAGGCACTATACTAAGTACTGGAGATACAGAGACAAAAAATAAATAGGTCTTGCCCTCAAGGAGCTTACAATCTATTGAGGATTCAGAATGCACATAAATAAGTGTATACAAAAATATAAAAGATAAAGACAAGGTAAATTGTTGGGGGGGGCGGCACAAACATGTGGGCAATCAGGAAAGGTTTCATGAAGAAGATAGCACTGAAATAGTTTGGGGGAAAAAAAGTATTTTGGGGCAGCTAGGTGGTGCAGTGGATAGAGTGCTAGCCCTGGAGAAAGGAGGACTTGAATTCAAACCAGCCTCAGACACTTACTAGCTGTGCGACCCTGGGCAAGTCACTTAACCCCAATTTCCTACCTCCTCCAAAAAAAATAAAGTATTCTAATAGGTAGAGGTGAGACTAGAGTATATTGGAGGCATAGGAGAGAATGTGTACAAAGGTAAAAAGGTACATAGAACAGTAAGTGGAATGTTGCGTGCGAAAAATGAGAGATACAGAAATTATCCTTCAAGAAATTCTCAAGGAAAATTGCCCTGACATTCTAGAACCAGAGGGCAAAATAGAAATTGAAAGAATTCACCAATCACCTATTGAGAAAGATCCCCAAAAGAAAACTCCTAGGAATATTAAAGCCCAATTCCAGAATTCCTGGGTCAAGGAAAAAATACTACAAGCAGTCAGGAAGAAACAATTTGAGTATTATGGAAACACAATCAGGATAACACAAGATCTAGTAGCTTCTACACTAAGGGATCAAAGGGCTTGAAATATGATATTCCAGAGGTCAAAGGAGCTAGGATTAAAACCAAGAAGCACCTACCCAGCAAAACTGAGTATAATGCTTCAGGGAAAAATATAGTCATTCAATGAAATAGAAGACTTTCAAGCATTCTTGATGAAAAAACCAGAGCTGAACAGAAAATTTGACTTTCAGATACAAAAAGCAAGAGAAGCATAAGAAGGTAAACAGGAAAAAGAAATCATGAGGAACTTATTAAAGTTGAACTATTTACATTCCTACATGGAAAAACTATAATTATAACTCATGAGACTTTTCTCAGTATGAGGATAGTTATATATATATATATATATGTATATATATATATATATATATATATACTTATATAAGAGGGTGTATGTGTGTATAAATACATATGTGAGTATGTGTATATATGTGTACATGTATACATAGAGAACACAGGATCAGTTGAATAGGAAGGAATGATATCAAAAAAATAAAATTAAGAGGTGAGAGAGGTAAAGTGAGTAGAGCACCAGCCCTGGAGTCAGGAGGACTTGAGTTCAAATATGGCCTCAGATACTTAACACAAAAACTAGCTGTGTGACTTGGGCAAGTCACTTAACCCCAACTGCCCTCCAAAAGGCGAAGAAAAAAAAGAGGTAAGAGAGGAATATAATGAGAGAAGGAGATAGGGAGAGATAGAATAGGGTAAATTATCTCATATAAAAGAAGCAAGAGAAAACTGTTACAATGGAGGAGAAGAACAGAAAAGCAAAAGGGAATGGATCAACCACATTCTCATTGAACTTGGCGTAAGGAGGGAATAATACACTCACTCAGTTGGGTATCTTACCTATAGGAAAGTAGGGGAGAAGGGCATAAGAGAAGGGATGATAGAAGGGAGGGCAGATTGGAGGGGAGCACACACTTTTGAAAAGGGACAGGGTCAAAGTGGAAAATAGAATAAGTAGGGGGTGGGATAGGATGGAGGGAAATATAGTTTTTCACAATATATCTACTACAGAAACATTTTGCATCACTATACATGTACAACCTATATTGAATTGCTTATCTTCTCAGTGGGGGTGGGTGAGGAGGGAAAAAGGGAAAGAATCTGGAAATCAAAGTTTTAAAGACAAATGTTTAAAAAAAATGTTTTTTATATGCAATTGGGAAATAAGATATGCAGGCACTGGGGTATAGAAATCCATCTTGCCCTTCTAGAAACTTAGGGAGGAGATGAGGGAGGATATAAGAGAGAACAAAATGGGGGAAGGAGTATTCAGCAGGCTCACTTTCTTGGGGTGGGGGTAAGGGAAAGATGGGGATAATATTTGTAACTCAAAATCTTGTGGAAATTAGTGTTTAAAACTAAAATAAACAAATTGGAAAACATTTGAAAAAAAATGCGAGAGATAGAAATATAGATATGGATGTATGTCAAATGAGGCTGAAAAGATAAGTTAGAGCCAAGTTGGGAAGCATTTCAAAAGTCAAACAGACCATTCTGCAGTAAATAAGAGGTCAGAGTACATGAACAAACAGTTCTCAAAAGAAGAATCACAAAATATTCACAAAATCTTAATAATAAGAGAAATGCAAATCAAAATAACCCTGAAGTTTCACCTCACCCTCTGAAAATTGACAAAAATGACCCCAAAATGACAATAGTCAATGTTGAAGGAGTTGTGGAAAATAAGCAACTGGTTCATTGTTGGTGGAGCTGTGAATTGGTACAAGCATTTTGGAAATAAATTTGGAATTATGCAAACAAAATGACTAAAATGTCCATATCCATTGACCCAAAGATTCTCTTCCTGGGTTTATCCCTCAAAGAAGCTATCAATAAGGGAGGAGGAAAGTCCCCACATACACCAAAATATTTATAACAGCACTTTTGTGATAGCAAAGAATTTAGAACAAAGTAGATGCTGGTTGATTGAGAAATCACCAAACTGTGTTACATGCATGTGATGGAATATTATTGTGCTGTAAGAAAGGATGCCATGATTAATACAGAGAAGCATGGAAAGGTCTCCTTGAACTAATGCAGAATGAAGTATGTAGAGCCAAGAAAACAATATACACAACGACTATGATGGAAATAGAAAGAACAATCACACAAACAAAAGTCAAAAATGAATGTTGCAAAAATATAAGCATAACTCCCAACTCAATCCCTTGCCAAGGTAAGAGTTCTACAAGTGAAGCACATTGCACATGTTTTCAGACATTTTCATTGTATTAATCATTTGTGCTTATTTTTTCCCTTTTTTTTCTTAAAAAATACTATTTATTATATGGGATGACTCTCTTAAAGGGTCCAGGGAAGGAATACTGAGGAAAATTATGATGATCTAAAAAACAAATGACATCAATAAAAGTTTGTGGTTTTTTTTTTTTTTGTAAAGCCAATAGAGAAACACAAATCAAAACAACTCTAAGGTACCACATCACACCTATCAGATTGACTAATATGACAAAACAGGAAAATGATAAATGTTGGTGAAGATATGGGGAAATTGCACTAATGCATTGTTGATGGAGTTGAGAACTGATACAACCATTCTGGCAAGCAATTTGGAACTATGCCCAAAGGGCTATAAACTGTGACACCCTTTGATTTAGGAATACCACTTCTAGGTCTGTGTCCCAAAGAGATCATAAAAATGGGGAAAGAACCCATATGTACAAAAACATTTATAGCAACTTTTTTTTGTGGTGGCCAAGATTTGGACATTGAGGGGATGCCCATCAATTGGGGAATTGCTGAACAAGTTGTGGTATATGAATGTAATGGAATACTATTGTGCTATAAGAAATGAGGAGCAGGTGGACATCAGAAAAATCTGGAAAGACTTGTATGAACTGATGCTGAGTGAAGTGAGCAAAACCAGGAGAACATTGTACACAATTACAGAAACATTGTGTAATGACAAACTTTGATAGACTTATTTCTTCTTAGCAATAGGATCCAAGGATCCAAGACAACTCCAAAGGATTCATGATGGAAAATGCTATCCATATCCAGAAAAAGACCTATGGAGTGTGAATGCAGATTGAAACATACTATGTTTTCTCTCTTTTTTTTATTTTGTTTTGTTTCTTCTTTCTCATGGTTCCTCCCATTGGTTCTAATTCTTCTTTACAACATAACTAATGTGAAAATATGTTTAATATGAATATATACATAGAGTCTATATCAGATTGCTCACTGTCTTAGGGAGGGGGACAGGGAAGAGGAGAAAAATTAGAACTTAAAATCTTATAAAAGTGAATGTTGAAAACTAAAAATAATTTTTTAAAAAAAGGCAAGCAGAGGCTTTTGATTCTTAAGGCAATAGGGAGTCATTGGAATTTCTTGAGCAGTAGAGTAACATGGTTAAATCTGCACTTTGTGAAATTAACTTTTTCGAAGGGTGGAGGAAATCTTGTGGCAGAGTAACGTGGCAATTACTAGTATACAGGGAAAATAAATAAGTCATTTTTTCTCTACCCCACTTTGAAAGGCAAAAGCACCATCTTAAGTCTGGTCTGTGAAAACTCCTTGAAATGTTCCACTTCACTTCCTCACCAAGCCTGCACATCTTTGTGTGGCTTTCTAAATCTGATATCCTAGAACTTGAAAAGCACCCCCAAAGTTAACTTCTGATCTTTCACAGAGTCAATGCACTTGGAGGATTTCTCTTGCCACTATTTTCAAAAGCTGAAAATTCAGATAACTTTTACTCACTCTTTCTCACCTGCTGTTCCTCTTCTCATGCACAAACTATTTCAAGACTTGACAAGCCTTATGAGTCAAGAGCTAAGCCCAGTTTTTCAAGGTTATATCACTTCATTCACAAAAATTTATTAAGTACCTAATATGTGGAAGGGATTTATCACTTTTCCCCTGGGCTATTTCAATTGACCTCTCTAATGGTGGCTTCTATAGAATCAGTATTTGAACTAGAATCAGAAAAAATGAAGGCTGTCTGATTGCAACTATCATTTTTTTTTCTCTTAGTTTTTCCTTCTGGGACGAAACAGAACAAATCTACTATCTCGTCTATGTGAAGCCTTCAAATATTCGAAAATGGATCTTCAAGAAGCCTCCTCTCCAGGAATCCAGTTGTGTCTGTCCCAAGCTGCCCCCATGAAGCTCCACCTAGTGGCCTTGAGACTCTTGGGAAATGGTGTAAGCAGACAGGTTTCCCCACTGATAGCAAGGGCAAGACATTCCTCCTATCTTAATACCTGTTTCAGAGGAGAAAGCTTCTGGCTTGGGGGAGGTGGGAGGGTGGTTAGGGGGGTTCCTGAGTCCATACTATCAGGTTCAAATTCCTAGGATTTAGGTTCATCATAGATTTAAAGATGGTATCAACCTTAACCCAGTAACCTCATTTTACAAATGAGACCTCAACTTCCTTATTTTACAGATGAGGAAACTGTGTCTAGAGAGGCTAACTGACTGACCCGGGTTGGCAAAGCTAGTAAATGTCAGAGGCATAATTTAAACCTTGGTCTTTCTAATTCCTAATCCAGACTCTATTTGCCACACCATACTGCTTTTCAATTTGTTCAATTTAATTCAATCCAACAAATATTTATGAAAGTCTTATTTATAAGACCTTGTAAAGGTCTTATTTATGAAGGGACTTACTTTTTTGTACTTAATAATAATGCATATAATACTATTATATGGCTTAACATAGTAATTACTTAATAATAGCACAAATAACTAACATTTATGTAGTGGTTACTATGTGACACATACTGTGCTAAGCACTTTACAAATATTAATTTATTAGATCCTTATAACAACCCTGAGAGGCAAGTGCTGTTATTATCCCCATTTTACAGATGAGAAAACTGAGACGAACAGAGGTTAAGTGACTAGCCCAGGGTGACACAGCTAGTAAGTATCTGAGGCTAGATCTTAACTCAGGTTTTCATGACTCCATACCCAATACTATATGTTGTTTCCTAAAAGAGAATGCATGCTTTTTGAAGGCAGGAATTATTTCATTTTTAACATGTAGCATGTAGCATAACATGTAGCACAGTCCCATGTGAATAGTAAGTATTTAATAAAAATTAATGGATGGATGGATGAGTGGGTGGGAATGTGAGAGTAGATATTTGTCACACTGACTCCATGCATGGCCCTGGAAAACCTTCTGGGAATTTGAGATGAGAAGGCAGATACAAGTCACTCCTGAGATAGTTTGGGGCTGCCAGACACATTGATAATAACAAATTATTGGAAATAAAATAATAGGAAATGGGTGCATAGTCCCAAAAGGGAGAAGGTCTGGGAATGTGGTAGAAGCTTTACAAGTCCCTGCCATAGACTCTTTTGCAGATGAGGAGAAATCTTTGGTAAGTACGTATATTTCAATGTGTGTACTTATGCATCTACTGCATATACTAATATGATGACTTCCTGATTCTGAGTCATTAGTCCCCAATCCCACCTCTCTAACTCCAGCCTGAAGCTCAGCACTTCCCAGGCCTCATAGCACCTGCACTATGAGACTGCCCTACTCACCACCACCACACCCACTACACCCACCTGTGCCTGCTGGCAAGGCACCTGGGATCAGTGTGGTACAGAGAGGCATTTTACAGTGAGAAGTAACTCCTCCAAAGTTAGAGGATCTGGGTTCAGATTACAACTTTACTACCTATGTGACCTTGGGCAAGTCACTTCACTTATCTATGCTTGGGTTTTCTCATCTGTTTTTAAAAAAGGAGGAGGAAGAAGGGTGGTTGTGGTTGATACTGTAATGTGTCTTCTTGCTCTAAATCAGCAATCCCATGACCTCTGACCATACACATTCCCCAATTTCCAAGACTCTGAAGGGAAGGAAAATGTATAAGCTAAGTTTTCATAAAGAAAAATAAAGTTAATTTGTCTGTTCCTTGACCCATTCAACTTGTAGGGGGAATGAATAGTACCCACCACTTTCCCTACAGCAAAACTATTATGACTAGTGTTGCAGATGAAAATATATAATGCCTTTCTCTGCTCAGTAGAGAGGTAGAGGGCCTCTGGGGCAGTCAGTGTAGTCACTACATTGAGTATTTTTGTTTAACTGGGTTGTTTTTTGTTTGTTTGTTTTGCTATGATGAAGGATTCGGTTTCAAGGGGAAGGGAGGAAGGAGGAAGGATTTCCAGAAATGACCATGATGGAAGAGCAAAATGCAACAATAATACTTTTTTTAAAGAAAGAATTTGGGATGGCTAGGTGGTGCAGTGAATAGAGCGCTGACCCTGCAGTCAGGAGGTCCTGAGTTCAAATCTGGCCTCAGATACTTAACACAAAAACTAGCCAATGTGACTGTGGGCAAGTCACTTAACCCCAATTGCCTTTCAAAAAGCAAAAAAATAAATTAATTAAAAAAAGAATTTATTTTCCTATGTCTGTGAACTGCAAATGAAGAATACATGAAGGATCTGTGACATTGTTGGGGAGGAATGGAAACTCTCTCCACATCTTATTGCCAATCAAAACACATCAACAATATAGTAGGATTATAGAATTTTATATGGAAGAGAACTTAGAAATCATTTCTTCCAACCTTTTACTTAATAGTTGAAGAAATTAAGGCCCAGAATAATTAAGTGATTTAGCCAAGGTCACACAATTAGCAGGGTCCTCTACCCTCTGGCTTCAAGGCTCTAAGCCCCTATCTTATACTGGCTCTAAAATAGCAAATATTGACTTTGAAAGGCAAACTTAAGTTGCCATTGGGAATAGGGCAGATCATTATGAAGAAATTCATAGTTGTTCAGTTATTTGAGTCATGTCCATCTCTTCCTCAACCCATTTGGGGTATTCTTTACAATGATACTGGAGTAGTCTGCTATTTCCTTTTTTAGTTCATTTTTACAGATGAGGAACTGAGGCAAACAGAGTTAAGTGACTTGCTCAGGGTCACACAGATAGTAAATGTCTGAAAGTAGATTTAAACTCAGGAAGATGAGTCTTCCTGACTCCAGATTCAGCACACTATCTACTGTGCCACTTTGCTGCCCCTTTATCACTAAAAAATAATTGGTCTTGAGGTGGCTAGGTGGCACAGTAAATAGAGTACTGGCTCTGGAGTCAGGAGGACCTGAGTTCAAATTCAGCCTCAGATGCTTGACACACTTACTAGCCATGTGACTTTGGGTAAGTTGCTTAACCCCAATTGCCCTCCAAAAAAAAAAAAAAAAGCCAAAAAATAAAAAATAATTGGTCTCCATATCTCCATAAGTTGTTTTCTATAACTTGGTTAATTAAATTCAACAAACCTTTATTAAGCATTTCTTATGTGCAAGATTGGTTAGAAGCTGAAAAGAAAAAGACAAAATGAAAAATGGTCCCTACCCTCAAGGGCTAGGGACTACTTGAATCCATCTTTCCATCTATAAATAAAGATTTCATTCTACTGGAGTGATATGACATGGTCACAGATAAATCAATACAAGATGATGTGAAAACAGAACACTAATATCTGGGGGAATCAGATATGGGGTTGAGGAGGAGGTGACAACCACACTGAGCCTTGCAGGTCCCAAGTGGCAGAATACAGGAGAGAAGGCATGCTAGGCATTAAGAATAGCCTTATGTGCAAAGGTACAGAGAGAGGAGGTAAACAAGATGTCAAGTCTGGAAAACAACACATTTTAGTGCCTGTAATAATATTAAATAAAAGTGACTTGTGAAAAGATGGAGGAGAAAGTACCTCTGAACATAGCTCCCGCTAAATTTCTGGGTTTATCAAAAAGGCTTATTTCTCAGTCTTTGGGTTTATCAAACAATAGGCTACTGTGAGGGCAGTGGGGTGGCACAGTGGATAGAGTGTTGGACCTGCAGTCAGGAAGACTCATCTTCCTGGGTTCAAATCTGGTCTCAGAACTTAACTAGCCATGTGACCTTGGGCAAGTCACTTAACCCTGTTTGCCTCAGTTCCTCATCTTCAAAATGAATTGGAGAAGGAAATGGCAAACCACTTCAGAATCTTTGCCAAGAAAACCCCAAATGGGGTCAAAAAGAATTAGACATGACTGGAAAACTACTGAACAACAACAAAACACCAATTTTCATCAGAGAATCCTTTGGGAGTTCCCTAGATCAATGAAACTACAGGTCCAATACTATACATGCATGCATGAATACATGTGTGAATACACACATGCATACATACAGTATCTGACACATAGGTAGGTGCTATTTAAATGTTAGTTGTTATTTTTAATTATGGAAGTCTTTTGTATAGAAATAATACTGAAACCAGTGGGAACTGATGAGATCATTAAGAGAGTGAAGAAAGAGACCAGGACCCAGCACAGATTTTGGAAGTGATCCAGTTTTAGAGAGTTTAAATGGTGACTCAGCAAAGGAGAGAGAGGAGTAATCTTAAGGGTAGGAATAGGACCAAGACAAATCAGGAGTATTTTTCTTAGAAACCAAAGGGAGGATAGGATATCTGTGAGTAGAGAAATGGCTGAGAGTGTCAGTGTTGCCAAGAAATCAACTACCACAAAAACTGAGAAAATATTATCCAATTTAGCAATGAAGATTAGGGGTAATTTTGGAGAAATTGGGTTAAGTCAAGCAATATAGAATGAGAATTCAGGAGATGAGGAAATGAAAGTAATGTATGTAGGTAGATTTTTTTTTCTAAGAGTTTATCTATAAAGGGAAAAGAGATAAAGGATGATTGCTTATTTCAATGGCAGAGCCAAATATTTTAAGAAATGGGGAGACATGGGCAAGTTTGTAGTTCTAGATAAGGAGTCAATGGAAAAGAAAAGAATGGAGATAAGAGAAGAGTTGTTGAGAAGGCATAGGAGGCAACAATATCAACAGTACAAGTAAGAGGGTTGGCTTTGGCAAGGAGAAGAGTCACTTCTTCAGAAGCAAAAAAGAAGAAAATGAAGGGAGATGAAGAAAGGGGAAAGTGGGGAAGAAAAGAAAGTTCAAAATGTATGTTTTTGTTCAGTCATTTTTCAGTTGTGTCTGACTCTTTATGACCCTATTTGGGGTTTTCTTGACAAAGATACTGGAGTGCTTTGCCATTTCCTTCTCCAGCTCATTTTACAGATGAGAAAACTGAGTCAAACAGGGTTAAATGATTTGCCCAGGGTCACACAGGCTAGTATATATCTGAGGCTAGATTTGAAATCAGGAAGAGGAATCTACCTATCACTCTATCCACTGCACCCATCAAGGGCTATGTTCCATAGTAATAGACACCTTAGGAGTGAAAAAGAAAAGAAAAAAAATACAAGCTCCTCACCTAGCTATGAATGAAGGAAAATAATTGACAATGGAGAGTCTAGTGGCCGTACCCTCTGGAGGTCAAAGAGCTGGACCTTAGGAAACTAAGCTTAAAGTTACTAAATTTTTGCTGTTCATATGCAGATTTCTCTGTACTGGGTCTAATAAGCCCGTTTCTCCCATTTCCTATTCTCTTAATAAAATAAGAGATGAGATCCTCTGCTAAAAGGGAAGGATAAGTGAGGTAGGGGATTTTAAGAAAAAAGATAATATTTAGAAGAGCCATAGCGAAGGATGACTGAAAGACAATGGAACAGTAAAAGGATTTCCATGCAGTGGTGAAGGCCCAGTGGATATCAGACATTTCTAGTGGACTGAGTTGTCCCTGTTGCATGACTTTCTCCAGCAGTCTTGAGAAGTACATGACCAGGATCATAGAACGCAGATTTGGGGATAACTTAGAGTTGAGATCTAATAAAGTGTGGCTGGTAACAAGATAAAAAGACAAGAAATTTTAAGGATAAAGAATAGGATATAGTTGAATTGGTCAGCAATAAAGTCGAAGCTATGAAAGAAAGAAAATAAGACCAGAGGAATGGTGACAGATTGGAAAAGCAAAGAGAAGTAGAAAGACTATGGATTACATGGGAACAAATAATAGGTTTAGGGATGAAGAAGATGGGTAGATGGAAGGATGGGAGGTATATATCAGATAGGCATGCAATAAGCATTGATTAAGCATTTACTCTATGTCAGTCACTGTACTAAGTACTGAGGGTACATAGAAAAGCAGCAACATGATCCCTGCCTTCAGGAAACTTACATTCTAATGGGAGAGATGACATACAAAAGAAATTTTCAACCAAGATACATGGAGTATAGAGGGAAGGTAACTTTGGGGGAAAGGCACTAGCAGCCTGGCAGGGAGGCATGTCAGAGGGAAGGAAGGTGGGGAGGTAAGGAAGGTCTTCTGAAGAAGGGTACGATCTGAACTGTATCTTAAAGGAAGCCAGGGAGGTCATGAGGAAGGAGAGCCTTCTAGGCATGGGGAAGAACCAGGGAAAAGGCTCAAGGTCAGGAAATAGAGTACTATGTCCAAGGAACATCGAGAGGAGCACCATGATCAGAGAGCAATTTCAGAACTCTATATTGTAGACATAGCCGTAGAGGTGATGGAGGGATCCAAGGTATGCATGAGTGGCTGACATGAAGTGATAACATGGTCTAGTTAAGTTCAAAAGTCTCAAAGCTTGGGGCAGCTAGGTGGCACAGTGAGTAGAGCATCGGCCCTGGAGTCAGAAGGACCTGAGTTCAGATCTGACCTCAGACACACAAACAAAAACCTAGCCATGTGACCTTGGGCAAGTTACTTAACCCCAATTGCCCTCCAAAAAAGTCTCAAAGCTTTAATAATGATTTGATAAAGAAAAGTCTGTGATGGAGTTAAGAATTTGACCATGGACTAAATAGGCAAGATTAACTAAAAACTGTCCCTTTTCATGTCCATCCCCTATTCTACTCAAAATCAGCTGGGGGAGATAATTATTAGGAAATCAGATTTGAAAGATTATCCTTTCCTGTTTCTTTCTCTTTTGGTTTTTCTCCTGGTGTTTCTTTCCTTTGTTTTGCTCCCTGTTTCCTGACCCTAGTGAAATGTGAGCAGTCATCCTTCCTGGACCCAGAAAAGATTTCTTGACAACACTTATCTGTTGCAAGAATCTAACGGGGAAATCTTATGGGAGTGATACTGAGTTTGGACTGTTTAGGGCTTGAAAGACCAAGGATAGACCACAGAGTCTCACCCACTCACTCTCTAAATCATCTCACGAAGATAGACAAGAATAATACTCTTGTTACATGATATAAGTATACATGTCTCATCTCACCAAAGGACAGAACCTTTTTTTGCCCCACTGTTGCTCAGTCGTTTTGGTCCTGTCCAACTTTTTGTGACCCCATTTGGAGTTTTCTTGACAAAGATCCCAGAGTGGATTGCCATTTCCTTCTCTGGTTCATTTTATAGGTGAGGAAACTGAGGACGAGCTAAGTGACTTGCCCAGGGTCACACAGCTAGTATCTACAACCAGATTTGAATGAACTCAGAAGATGAGTCTTCCTGACTCCTTAACCCTGTTAAAATGAATTTTTTAATTATTTATAAAAATACTTCTCTCTAATTTACATTTATTTTGTATGTTGTTTCATTTTGGTGATGTGCCAAATATAGATACAGAGACAGAAAGATAGAGATAAGCTAGAGACAGAAACATCCCTGCTCCATCTAATCTTGTACCTCCTACCATCAGTTTCTTCATGAAATTTGCATACCTGGGCTTGATTTCCAATTTTTATGAAAGCAAATCATTGCTGTTTTTCAGTCACTCACTCATGGCTGACTCTTCATGACCTCATGGACCGTACTGTCCAAGGGATTTTCTTGGCAAAGAGATTAGAATGGTTTGCTATTTCCTTCTCCAGTAGATTAAGGAAAACAGAGGTTAGTTAAGTGATTTGTCCAGGGTCACACAGCTAGTTAAGTGTCTGAGGCCACATTTGAACTCAGATCTTCCTGACTCCAAACCCCGTGCTCTATCCACTGAACCACCTAGCTGCCTCCTGAATCATTAGCTGAACCCTAACCTCCCACAGTCATATATGTGATATATCATATATTATTTAAGTATGCAATACTTAAATAATATAGCAAAAAGACAGTGAACAGAGAGATTATTTCAGTGTAAGGTAGACTAGGGTCAAGTTCCGCCTTTAATACTTGCTGGCTGTGTCCCTGCATAAGTCACTTAACCTCACGGTGCTCCCAGGGCACTTTCTAGATTGCAGAACTATTATCCTATTGCATTAATAGAGGAACTTTTCCATACCAGTGAAGACATAGATAGACATAAGATAAATTGCAATACATGCATATGTACATTTATTGCAATACATACATGATAGCACAGACAGATACATATATACTAGACAAAGAGAAAGACAGATTGATAGATTAGAAAGATATACACATATTTTCATGTATGCACACATGATAGATAATGGTGCATAATATATATAGACATACATGATAGACAAAGACAGAAAGCTAGATCTATACATATATACATGCAGGCAGACGTGATAGAAACGTTTACATACATACATGTTAGAGACAGGTTCACTGATTCATAGATAAATAGATTCACAAATAGATTCCTAGATAAATGATAGATTCTCAGACAGATTCATAGATAGGTGATAGGTTCATAGACAGACTCATTAATTCAGATAGGTGATAGATTCATAGACAGGTTCATTCATTCATAGATTCATAGATAGGTGATTAATTAATTCATAGGTGATAGATTCATAGACAGATTCATTCATTCATAGATAGGCGATAGATTTATAGACAGATTCACTAATTCAAGATTCATAGATTAATTAATTATATGTTCATAGATAGATTCAAAGCTAGATAATAGATTGATTCGTCAGTAGATAATATACTTGCTGCTCACTGCCATCATATATATCTTCTCAGTGGCCTTTGCTAAGCATGAGGAGGGTTGAGGAACATTTGTGGAGTTAATAATTCACTTTTGTTCACACAGTCTCTACACAGTATTTTTTCCCACAACAATCCTTTGAGATAGGCAGAACAAGTATCATTATCTCCATTTTGACAAGCTAGGACAAGAGAAGACACATTCTTTTCATTTATCTACACCACAACTCCTCCTGTTACTGCCTATAGGTATTCACTTACATTGAACTAAGAAAAGATATTTTCCTTGAGCCATCCTACACAGTCTTAGTTTTAGTTTATATTTGTCAGTTTTATATTTGCATAGGGCTTTGTCATTTTTTTATTAGTAGTGATACCTGTCAGTCAATCAAGGAGCATTTATAAAGCTCAGACCACATGCCAGACACTATGCTAAGAACAAAGAAAAGCAAAGAATTGTCCCTGCCCTCAAGGAGCACACTTTTTTTTTCCTATTAAACAAATGCTTTATTAACTTCTGTTTTACATCATTCATTTCCGCCAGATTTTGAGTTACAATTATTTCCCCCCTGTTTTTCCCCTACCCACCCTCCCAGAATAGCAGTCCCACAAGATATCGCTTCCTCCAATCTGCTCTCTCCCATATCTTCTCCCATACCCCCTTCAACTTTTCCATTAGAGGAAGGTGAATCTTTGTGCCCCAATGCCTGCACATCTTATCTCCCAATTACAAGCAAAAGAGTATTAATAATAGTATTTATATATATTTGAAACATTTAATCTTAAAACCTCGAATTTCAGATCCATTTCCTTCCTCCCTTGTCACCCATTCCCTCTGGGAAGATAAGTAATTCAGTATATGTTGTACATGTCTAGCTATGCTAAACATTACCATAGTAGATATATTGTACAAGGCTGCTTATAATTCCCTCCCACTCACCCCACCCCCCACCTGGTCCATTCCCTACATGATCCTGTCCCTCTTCTATAGTGGGTACTTCCAACCTCCCCTCCCCCCAAGGATGCCCTCCCATCCATCAACCCTCCTCTCATCCCCCTTCCCCCTATTCTGCTGCAGGTTGAGATATCCCATTTAGTATGTATGTCATTCTCTCCCAGAACCAAATTCAATGAGAATGTGGTTTTGCCTTTTTGCACACTTTTTAAAAAAATTAATTTATTAGTTTAGTTTCAGTTAACAAGATTCAATTCCATAGTTCCTTGATTTTCAAATTTCCTTTACTTCCCTCCCCCCTCTCCTCATGACAGCATATAGTACAGTATAGGGTCTGCAAATGCATTCATATTAAACATTATTCCAATTACAAAGGCATATTGTACTAGGTGGGATGAAAGATGGTAAGGAAGAAGTAAAACCAAACAATGAGAAGAACAAGATCATTTAGTTTGCTTCCATCAGGATTCAGGCTCAGTTCTTTCTAGTTATATCTCTGGATGGCGCATTTCTCACTTTCTTGAGTCATTCGGGATTAACTTATATTACTGCATTGCTGAAAAGAGTCCAGTCTGTCATAGTTGGTCGTCACAGATATGGTATGTCTGTGATTGTATACAAATGTCTTCTGATTCTACTCTTCTCGCTCAGCATCAGTTTGTATAAGTCTCTCCAGGTAATTATGAAATCCGTCACTTCCTCGTTTCTTATAGCACAATAAAATTCCATTGCATTCATATACCACAACTTGTTTAGCCATTCCCCAATTGATGGGCACCCGTTTAGTTTCCAATTCTTTGCAACCACAAAAAGGGCTGCTAAAAATATTTTTGTACATATGGGTCTTCCTCCCACTTCTATGATCTCTTTGGGATATAACCCTAGAAGTGGTATGGCTGGGTCAAAGGGTATGAAATTATTTATAATCCTTTGGGCATAATTCCAGATTGCTCTCCAGAATGGTTGGATAAGTTCACAACTCCACCAGTAATGTATTAGCGTTCCAATTTGCCCACATCCTCTCCAGCATTTGTCACTTTCTTGTTTTGTCATCTTAGCCAATCTGACTGGAGAGATGTGGTATCTCAGAGTTGTTTTGATTTGCATTTCTCTAATTAATAGTGATTTAGAGCATTTCTTCATATGCTTATAGATATCTTTAATTTCTTTCTCTGAAAACTTCCTATTCATATCCTTTGACCATTTCTCAATTGGGGAATGACTTGTATTCATATAGATTTGGCTCAGTTCTCTATAAATTTTAGAAATGAGTCTTTTATCAGAGACACAAGTTGTAAAAATTCTTTCCCAATTTCCCACCTCCCTCTTGATCTTGGTTACATCGGCTTTGTTTGTGCAGAAGCTTTTCAATTTAATGTAATCAAAATTATCCATTTTGCATTTTATAATGCTCTCTAATTCTTGTTTGGTCCTAAAATCTTCCCCTCTCCACAGATCTGTCAGGTAAACTATTCCTTGCTTTCCCAAATTGCTTACAGTATCATCCTTTACACCTAGATCATGCACCCATTTAGACTTGATTTTGGTATATGGTGTTAGATAGTGATCTATGCCCAGTTTCTGCCATACTGTATTCCAGTTTTCCCAGCAGTTTTTGTCAAATAGTGCATTCTTATCCAAAAAACTGGAGTCTTTGGGTTTATCAAACAATAGATTGCTATATTCATTAACTGCTGGGTCT